>OZ016495.1:1408217-1965717 GCA_963966615.1 Tenthredo amoena | reverse complement strand
GGGTCACTAACCCACCCCATACACTACGAGCTATTCAAAACCTCGAAACCGTTACAATTTCTTTTCAATTTCGTACACATCGTCTCAATTTTTCATCTTTCACACTCCTCGACGTATCAGGTTAATACGTACTAAACTAATGAGTTGAATAATTAATTAACCAACGACCAACCGCGTGCCCCACTCAAAAGATATAAATATTTTCCTTTTCTGTTTTTCTATATTTTTTTTTCTTCTTTTCTTTTCTTTTCTTTTCTTTTTTTTTTTCTATTTTTGTCAGGAGTTCGTTCATCGTCCGTGATGTAAGGGCAGCTTGTTCAATAATTCAGAGCAAACATCCCGTCTACACAAATACACGAGCGAAAAAGCTGCTACATGTTTCTCATAGAGCTCCTCGCACAAATGTACCCTGTTCACCCTGTTCACCCTTATACCCTCACCCTTACCCATACCCGGGGTTTAGGTTTAGGTTCAGGTTCGGGCTAGGTTTTCTCAACGTACCGACGTGACTTCGGAATCATCCCCTTTTCAACCCCCTAGAGCTATCCAGAAACGCTACGCGACGCGACGCCATCGACGGCCGGCTTTCATGTATTGAACTTTTCCCGTTGCAATTAAATATTAAATAGGTACTAACGGTCGATACCGTTTTCTTGTCGTTCGCTTCATAGGTACCTATACTACACCAAACCCCACATACGTGCAGATCGAAAGAGTCGTAGACCAGACGTGCGTTACACCCTCTCGCGGAGAAAATTCTGTACCCCCCCCCCCAAAAAAAAGCTTTTCATTCGGAAAAAAAATTTTCCCGAAACTCTTTTTCCGGAACTCGAATCATCACCGTCGAATTAGATTCGCATAGTTTTCACCTCGCACACCTCTTCACCTCTGGCTCCGATTTGCAATATCGCGAAACGGCTCGCACTTTATACTCGGATACTCCGCGGGTAGGTATTGTCAATGGTACATGGCCTATATATAGGAACGGATGAGCGACGCGGTGAATAAGTTATCGCCTCTATACCCGTGGGGGTGGACGAGGGTAGTTCCCGACTATGTGTATGGACGTGATAAGTTTAAGTCAATGACGTAGAAGAAAAAAAAAAAAGAAAAAAAAAAAAACGTCATCATTTCGAACCTCTTTCGCAATTATGCTCTTTCCACATTCGATGTCGCGATTCGCAACAAATTAAAAGAGATTCGACGCGGATAAGAGAATCTTTTTTCTTTTTTTTTTTTTTTTTTTTTTTTTTATAATTTGTTAATGAAACAGTTATTTTTTCTATACGTGGTTTGGGAAAGTATAGATCGATAGAACAAGGTGTTCGTCAAATGCCATCGCAGGATTACTTATTGACGGTTCTTGGGTCGAGCATCTTTCCGATAGCTTAGCCACACCACATCGCGAAGCACCTCGGTTTTTCCTATCCCTTTTTGTTTACCCTTCCTATCTATCTTTACCTCTTAACTTCGGAGCTTTTCTTCTTTAATACGCTTTCATCCATCCCGAAATAAGTCGTTTATTTCAGCGCCCGAAGCTCTGGCATATAAAAAGGAAGAAAAAAAAAAAAAAAAAAAAAGAACCTAAAAATACTAAGAAAAGATAGAAAAATAATATTAGACTTGCCCGGATGGATACCCGAGTAAAATTTCACCTCACCAGCATCTCCGTGTCGAACATCGATTCTTCCTAGTTCACAATAAAAAATAAAAAAATAAAATACTCGATCAGGAATTGAGGATTACTTAATTAGCGTGAAAAATAATATAGACGCAGGACTATCGTTATTATTTATTATCGCTAATTAGAGAGGAGTCGTATTGAACTTATATCTTACTTGCACCGCGAGGACTCGACCAGTTTCTTAAGTTTCGAGGAGATACGGGAAAATCTTATGGAAATAATATTCGTCATATTTTACAATACGATACCTACCGTCATCCGAAGCGAAGCAATCAGAACAATTATTATTCTTCGTAGTAATAATTCGACGAAGAAAAAAGTCCTCGGTCTCTGACTTAATTATTAGCTCGTTGATCGGAGCCACTAGAATTTCAAGAGTCTTATCGCGGCGGACAATGTTCTTTAAATAATTAATCATACCTACGAAGGAGGACTACCCTCTCTTTCGCAGAAGGCAGAGACCACCGTCCGTACATCGATAATTGATTGTGATGAGGTGAATTCCTAATTCCCGGATAAAATCCTACCGCTTACAAAGGTTAAAGCGATCCAGGGATGACGGAGTTCGGAACTAGTAAGCCCGTCGTGGAGGGTATGGACCAGAACCACCGATCGTCGATCCTAATTAATCCTTCGAAAGACTGGGAGGATTTCATCAGGACATAAAAAAGGCCAAAGAGATTCATGGCCAGGACTCCGCGACGCGCTTTTCCGGGCCTAGTTTCACGAGGTGCGTCTGATCGGGGCTGAAAGACCGGCTCTCGATTCTCTTTCCCGGTTTTGATACACGTCATTACTCGCGAGTATCGGGTCAGTACGAGAATAGACCCGATGTGGCATAAAGTCGGTTATAGATGACCTCCGACTCGAGTTATTCTCGTCGAAAAGTGATTACGTGGATGGTGAATCGGAGACAATGTATTCCCGTTCCTATTTTTGCACCCCCGTACCTACCCTACGTTATATCCCGTCTATTCGTAGAACGGGGCTCGCTGCGAGTAGAATCTATCTCATTGACTGATCGATACGTCCGACTAAGGTTCACCAACGCTTGTCTGACATTAAACAGGTACGGTGTGTAATATTGGACTCGGCCCCCGTACCCCAGTGGCGCTAGTGATGCATGATTGACAAACTGTAAGTAAGCGAGTCGGATCTCCGCATATACGTGTATATAGGTGCAATTTCCTTCGATTAAACGCTTCCGTGTACACACATGTATCCTTATTGCGGTTGCGATTAGCTTCAATAACTCAAATTATCTTACCCGTTTCCTATATTCTGTAACTTCTGCATATATACGCGATGAAACTGTGAGATTACACACCTCGGGCCAATTATTCAGTAGATGTAGGTATAGCCGTCGTAGATGAGGGTTCGTTCAACCGTCGGGGGTTAAATCCGTATTGTGGAAACGGGGCTACTACTGTTCGTAAACGGATGATGATTTACGGAATTTATTGTCGGATCTAAACGGTAGCCTCCCAGACCCTTTATGCAGTTTTTAGTTTTAACCGAGGCGTGAAAGAACCAACGATCCGATATTTCCGGAGTTCGCTCGCCGCAGGAAACTACCCATGAGTCACCGTGTAATAGTCTAACACCAAAAACACTGGCTGACTCCTTCACGTGGTTAAAGAGGGTTCCCAGCTCCCCTCTTTACAGTTTTCGGCTTTTAGACGGGCTCCGTATATTCCACGGATCGAATCTTGGGCGTATAGTCGGGCGTTCGGCGCACTCGAACACGTACGTTCCCGTAAAAATCATCCCCTATTCACCGAGGAGTGAAACTCGATGTAATTACGAGATAATCGTACGAGATTTCTCCTAGATATTATTTGATTGAAAATTTTATCGTTTTACTTTCGTTCTACATACACGCGTTCGAAAATCGGATCGGTATTAGATTTACCGTTCATATTCTCGCCAAGGGAGAAAAACAGAGACCGGAGTTTTCCAAGCGAACTAATACCTCGGTTAAAAATATTTATTCAGTGATTGACGTTTTATCGAAGCCGATGGTTATTTCAAAAAAATGACTACTCATTGCGGGAGAGAGAGAGAGAGTGAAGGGAATGAAGAGTGACGCTTTGAAAGATAGCCAGCGTTGTAGGGGTTGCAGTGTATGTTTTATCTGTTCAAATCGTTCGATACCTGGCTTTTTCCGGAAAAATTTTACTCCACGATTTTCTTTTTTCTTTTTTCTTTTTTCTTTTTTCTTTTTTCTTTTTTCTTTTTTCTTTTTTCTTTTTTACCGGGGTGAGAGTTTGAAATAAAAATATTTGCCGAGAGCTTAAACGCGCTGTTAAATTTTAATTTTCTTTTTATTATTTTACTTCAATTCCGTTTCTATTTATCGAACGATTAATTTTCTCAATTTAAATCCATTTTATCCATTTCATTCATTTTATCCAGAAACTCCCTCCCCGTCTCTCTCTTTCTTTCATTGCTATTGCTAATTGTTTTTTGTTTTTTTTTTTTTCTTCTTATTTTTCAACATTCCAAGTCCACAAGGCGAGGCAAGTCGAGGCGAAGCACCGTCGACTTTATTAACAGATATATGTATATAGAAGAAAGGAATTCCAACTGTAAATTCTTAAAGGTTCCTTTTTCACCGAGGCCGGTTCTCCCTCATTCCACGATTTGTTAATTGCTTGATTATCAACACCTCGGAAAATTCCTTTACCCATTTCTTTACACTGATTCAAACTCCAATTTTCTTCTCCCTTTCCTCTTCTCGTTCCGGTTTCCTTTCTTTTTTTTTTCTTCTTCCTTTTCTTTACTCCTTTTACTTTTTTTCTTCTCGTCACAACACCACCCCCTCAAAAGCGAGGAATAATTTTCTAACCGAATATCAAACGAAATAAAACCAATGCGAAATATCATCCCCTCGTATACCTATCTCCTCCCAAATTTAATCAATAATCATTGTTATAGATCGAGGGTGATATACGGTCCTCTTGCACCCACGTGCTTTCGGGCAAGGTGTTTCTGGCCTCAATCTGGTAATAGACGAGGACCCCCATAATTCAGGGGTAACCCAAGTCCATCTAATGCGTACCTTGCCGCTGTGTGTGTCTCCGGCAAACACTATATTACCAGAGGCCATAGGTATTCCTACTATGGCCAACCCGCTCTGTCCACATCCCTCTATACCTGGTGGTCAATGGTCTGCGGAAATATGCAATAGATCTACTAAATCAGGGCCATCTTCCGGGGATCATTTTCTCTCGACGATCGGCGAGCGAAGGCAATGATCCGATCAAATTTCGGTCAACCCCTAAAGTATTGTATCGCGCAATCGAACATCCGAAATTCGATAAAACCAAAACCGATAGTTTCCCGGGGTTAATATTCTCATCTAACCCTCGCGGCTTTTTTTTTTTTTGTCTTTCGTTTATTCTTCCCAAAAATAATGCCTGTGATTTTTGACGAGGGTGATTTTTGAAACCTCCCGCACGTCTTAATCTCGGGATAAGCTTTGCGGCGTAATCCGGGGTTTGGTGATAATTAACGCGGTGGGCAGCAGCTTGTTTACTGCTCAGGCAGCTATTCAATCTGCGGCACTAATTTAGTGCCAGAAGTACCCTCGCTACGTTTCTCCTTCTCGACTCCTCGCCGGGGAATAGTATAGACCAGATGGAGTGAACCGATGCTCGCTGAATGGGGAGACCGTAAATGATTCTATCCTCTCTCCTCTACACAGGATTCGAATCGCGACTACAAGCTCCGTACGCTTCGACCGTAACACTTAATCTCACAACCCGATGAAACTTTTTTTTTTTTTTTTCAATCGTATAGAGCCTACGTCGGAATTCAAATCCATGAAACAACCCTTCGCGGGTCTAGAGGGTTGCCTATCGCCAGGCGCGAGGCTGACCAGTGCGATGCTTGTACTACTTTTTTGTTTAAAACCAAATCGCGTAAAGCAGATTAAAAAATGGATAAAAAATGAAATTTAGAGGCTGGGATTAAACTCTACTCTATTTTTTTTTTTTATTCGGATTATAAAAATTCCGAGAACCCCTGCTTCTACCGGGATAAAAGTTTATTCAATTTTTTTAGACGATCAAAATTCGGTTTCGACCTATTCACGCTGATATTTTTGACTCTGGTATAGAATATTGGAGGATTTTTTGTTTTCGTTTTACCAAGGCGAAATGCGGGCTCCGAGGGGATGCGACAATACAGATGGGTGACAAACGATTTTTCATCATCGTGTTTATCACGAGGAGTAGGTGTGTGTTTTAATTTTCGTTTTTATTTTTATTTTTTATTTTTTATTTTTTATTTCTCTTTTTTGCTTCTTCTTTTATTTTATTTCACCAAAGTTTGAACCCGCGGTGGTATATCGCGTCGTGACATCGCGCGCAGTGGAATCGAGAGGTTGAATAGAGTTGTTTGGAACAAAGCTGAAGCTGAAGCCATGAGTTAGATTAGATTACTTTGAAAGAGTGTTCGGCCGCTCGACGTTATATAGAATTGAGGGTAATTTTGGAGGAACTCCACTCGAGTTCCGGTAGGCTTGGCTTGACAGGAAGCAATATTCCTGAAGTGGATGCTTTACCACTTCAATAATTTATTCTCGAAAAAGAGGGAACTCCTCCTCAAACAGGAACACGGTACCCGGGTTCCCGGTACCTACTCATATTATTTCCTCTGACATCCCAGCTCCCTTCTCACCCGATTTCTAACCGATACCTCGAGATCGTAGATCGAATAAAGTCCGATAAATAAATATCCGATATTCTAAAAATCGGTAATATATTTTCATTACTGTAATTAAACGTCGATTAAAAGATCTGCCATTTCTCTCCGAGGCCGATCGTCTCTTCTGTTTAATATTCTACCACGTTTGCATAAATTCGAAAATTCGCAAAAAAAAAAAAAAAACTAGGTCCGTTTGGACATGAATTTTTATTTTTATCGCAAAATCATTTCTAAGTGAAATTCCTGCGAAACTAACTGCCGAATAGTCGTAAGAAATGACTGGTAAAAAATTCAGCTAAGCAGTTCAGACTGTAAAAAAAAAAAAAAACAGTAGTCATAAATCGGTATAGCCGAGCAGCAATGTAATAAGCCGCGGATCACCGGACGTTAGTAATTTAAATAAATCAAAGCCGAATAACTTTCGTAAAAACGTTCTGCCTGGACTAGTAGACCATAAAATTCTATTCGAATCGGTTGCGAGCCGGTTCTTTGATCACAGTCGAAACGAAAGGGTATTAATTTTCACGTCCGATTCCGGATATGGTAGACGGTAGTTAATTACTGGTAATGTCAAACGATGAGATGAGAAATATCGGCTCGTTGAACGAAGAAGATTTAAATGGCGAAAGGCATCAGGTAGCGATGGTATTCCGTGTTTGAAAAATCATTAGGGGTAGAAAGTGGAGAACCGCTAGGTGACTGACTGATCGGGCTTCATAATGTGCTGACGTCTGTAGCGAGCGAGTTCCCATCCGCTATCGCATAAGTATGAAGGAAGAAGGAAGAAAAAGAAAAAGGGAAGAGGAGGGAGAGAGAACGAGAAGGGAAGGGAAGAAAGAAGGAAAAAAAAAATAGTTAATGGGGAGAAAAAGTTTTGCGTCAGTAAACGACGCGGACAAAGCCGAAGAAAGGTTCTACTGATCGATAAGCGGCTTTGTTTTTGCAAAGACTTTGTCATCCGATCACGACAGGGCGTCAGTAACGTCGAGCTTAGGTATAAGGTAGCTGCCGTCCGAAATTTAGGGAGGCCAGAAACTCCATTAGCATCGATTATAAATTAACTCTTTGACTACTAAACGCACGTGTATACGTGTATCTGCATGCGAGGGTTTAGGTTCCACCTCGCCAGTCGGGGGCTCGATCAGTTTTTTATTTTTATTTTTATTTTCTTTTTTCATTTTCTATCCCCCTTTCTTCTCTTCCTTTTCTTTTGCCAAAGGATTTTCTTATCGCAATACACCCCTGGCCACGGTGGACAGTGACGAAGAAAGATAGTCTATCTGATCCCGCAAGTATCGGGCAACTTTGACGTTTGCTCCCTTGAGACGTTCCATAAATACGGTCGAAGGCTCTCTTCGGCTAACTCGACTGTTACCCTCCCCCAGGAAGAAGTAAAGTGGCCAACTGGAAGTCAGTCTGCAGTGATCAATTCTTCACTCGCATCAGTCCAAAGCAGTCCAATAACTATATCGCTGTTGTAAAATTTCGGAGTATTTTCAAAATCGGTTCGAGCCTGGCCAACCCCGAATCTCAGAAGCTGCACGACTTCGTTTTAGTTGTTGATTGACTCCCTCCGGTTTCCTGGCCGGTTTAACCGAGACCATAAGTCAACTTGCACAGTTTCAGAGCCCTTAAGTTTGGCGGCAAACTCTGAGACACGAGTCTAATTTATCGCCATAATATCTCGATAGTTTTATGGTAGTTCGAAACGATTTTGAGCGCTGTTTGAATCAGAGAAACTTGATTTAAATGCATATTGTGTAAGCTACTCGTGTAGCGGGTACACATATACCAGATGCTGTATACTCTAACCGGGAAGTAATTTCCGTCTACAAACCAAAGGTAACAAAGGACCACCTATACCCAAGAAGAGGGTATAAATGTCGTCGGAGAGGTTCAACTGACGTATGTTCTAATAATCAGACGTGAACAATTAGGCGCTCGTGAAATCTTCGTTGAACTTATCAAAAAGGGGGTGAACAGAGGGAGGGGCACGTTCACGTATGGGTATGTCATGCGATAAATTAGCGAGGTGAGTTTTGGGATTCAAGAAGACGACGCGAGGTCGTCGTCTAACGTACAGCTACCCTCTTTACGTTCTTGACGAAAGACGAAAGGCGCTGGGGTGGTAGCTCTAGGGTGGTTCAGCTAACGAGGACAAGGCAGGTGCAGGGTGGCGGGGTAGGTGGGTTGACGATGGAGTCGAGCCAAAGGGAGGACTCGCAATAAGGGGTGGCGACCCGCGGAGGGTTCGGGGGAGTGACGTCTGATCTTCATTAAGCTTTTCCACCAAGTTTCAAACTCCCAAGACGGCAACTACGGCGGCGACAACTACCCGACGAAATTTTCCTCCCAGCCTACTCGATAAGATATAAACAAACAGGATACAGATTTCGCCTCGAAACTCATTCGCATAAATTAAGACTCGACGAATGTTTTTCCTCGACTCAAACCAATATTCTTTCCCAGCTGGCACCGCGGTAAGCTGGGTTGCCTATCGCACGGACGTCGGTAACGCGAGACCCAAAGCTGGCGACGTACCATGCGGTAATAAGCGTCTAAGCGGATGTGAAAATCGGCTAGTAGAGTCAAAAACCGTTAAATCGTGACTTATTTTCTGGTTCAGCGAGTGATATCTTCAGATTTTCTTGTTCTCGTGACAAATTTCGCTAGCTGCATTACCGACGATGGTAAAACAGAAGGGATAGGCAACCGTAGTTACCGCGATGCGAAGTGCCTGATTGATAAACCGTACATACGTATTCTCGTGTTTGCAGAGGGATAATGAGACTTTATGAAAGTATAACAAGATCCGGTGTAGAGGGGAAATGAAATTTTATTTTCATTACGGCGGGTTGTATGACGGGCGATCAGTCATAGTGTATCTATCCGATCGTTGAAGAACGGAGGGAGACTCGTCGTTGTCATGGTGAGAGGAAAGGAATTGAGAGGTGCGTTGTATGGATATACACCGCGGGTATACCGTGTATCAGAATCGCCATAAGTTGGTGAGGAGGTCCTGTAATCTCGGCGATACATCATCGTTAGTGGGCTTCAGACACTTACCTAGATATTTGGGCATTGATGCACCAGTGTGCTGCGTCATTTTCAATCAGTATCAAATATATTTACGACGGTATATCGACATTGATAAAAATTTTGGGATTTAAATTTTCGGAAATTCTTATCAAAGGGTAATCGACGTACAACTAGATTCACTGCGGGTAATCGTGACGCTGTTTTATTGACATAAAATAATTACCGTATTCAACTGACATTTATTTATCAATAACGAACACCTGTATTCCTTCTCGATTGAGTAGACAATATATCGTTCCTTAATTTATAAATACTTAAGAAATCGGTCGATATTATTTATAATCGTTACGGTTGAGTAAACGTAACGTGTGTACGGTGATAAAATTCAATCTCCTTTTAAAGAAAGTGAAAATAAAATTCATCCAATAAATATTATTAATTAATAGTTGCGGCTACCGACTCCTTTTTTTTCTTGTGATGTTCGTCGGGTGTTTTTAAGTTTCGAATGTGTAGCCGGACATAAAAATGAATTGAGACATTAAACGGCAGTAATTATTACAGATATTAAAGTAGTTGAACTTTGGGTGAATTGTATCGTATGCAATCCTAATTTTTCACTCCAATATTTTTAGGTACCCCTCCCCCCAAAATTACATTTAGTACAAGGTTTAAAAAACCGAAATTCGGAATGTCGAGTAATTCGAAAATAAACGAAAGCGCGGGTGTAGCAATAGCGGCTAATTACGTGTGGCAATGTTAGACAATAATTACCGTACTTATTTCCAAAAATTAATCTATAAAAACTAGTAATAATAGTTAAACGACGTTATATTACGTGATTCATGATCATTATTCTATAAATATCTTTAAGGTCGATTCAGACCGTCCCTAAGAGCTAATTAGGAAAAGAGGAATTTATTTTATTCATACCGTCATTGTATAATACTAATCTAAAAAATATTCGTATGAAAATTTCGTGTCTACCTTAAAAATTAACTATAATCATAAAGATAACGATTGCGGTTTGATTATTAATTTTTCGACGACAACTGCATGGTGTCCGTGGCGTGCCTTTGGTCTTGTTGAATTGTCTTTAGCCACTGCCTATGCTCGCAGAGATAGGGATACAGGGGTACCACCAAAACGCTTATATCGTCGACGGAAGCCATTGGCAATATTTTCATCTCACTATCGTCCGGGTTTTCTACTTTACCTCGCCATACCCGGCCCACCAAACGACCGCGTGCAGCTTGCACCAACTCCTGAGCTCCCATGGTCAGCCTTCGGGGATAAAACGTCGTTTTATAATCACGAGATCTCGTAATTCGTAGGGAATAAACGGTGGTTATGTTTCTTACCGATATTCCAACGACGGGGTATCAGGAGCGACTGTTTTACGTAAAATATGAGCCGCTTCCTCGTCGGAAACAACGTCCCACAGACCGTCAGTGGCCACTATGACACAGTCTCTCTCGCTGAGATCGTATTCTTCGAGTTTCAGGGAAGTGACTTCCGGTTGAGAGGACAAAAACGGCTTAATGGTAACCCCCGTGTTAGCAGCTTTCAAACCATGGTCACCGAACCCTCGGGTGACACCAATGGTGCCCATGACTCTGCTCTGTAATCACATAAAACGTAATGGAATTTCGAAAAGGATGTCGAAATTTCTTTACATCGAATATTTAATCGTGATTACCCGCTTCCCCCGTCCAGATATAAGAGGGAGTCTCAGATCTGGGTAACTCAGAGTCTTGTAAGCCCACCCAGTCATGTATGGCTCTCTGTAAAGGACTTGCGAGCCGAGCTCACGCTCTAAAGGACGTCTCCGAAATTCCAGCGCCGTGAATTGTCCCCTCAACAATTCTCCACCTCTCAAAGAGCCCAGAGCTCTCACACGATCTGACTCAGAGTCAGGAGTATGATCTCTTGTCAGAGGGCGTTCGTGCTCGCCGACGACTAGCACTGCTCTGTATTAGAGAATGACTATTTCATAAATCGGGTCTTGTTTGAAGGGATTATACGTCTTCAAAGAGAGATTTTGGCGAAAGGAAGCTCACTAACGTCTCATTAGTCGGCCAGAAAATAGAACATCGATGTTTTGCATGCATAGATGCCTCTGACATCGGCGCATGCGCAGTAGGCCGTTTCCTTTCGCCAAAATCTTTTTGTGAACGATTTCGTTCAATAGGATGAAATCACGGGGGTTGATTCCTGAATCAAATCCATAAACGAGACGATGTTTCTCTAAGTAGAACTTCGAGGGATTCTTAAACGATAGTTTTCAAGGTTTTGATAACCCCGAAACCGTCTCTTCCTCGAAGTTTTTGCGCAGTAACTTTCGCCTCGAATTTTTTTGCAGGAATGAACCCCGTCAATTATCCGGGTTTTTAACAAACCTCGAATCCCCAGCGCCAGCTGCATACAGAATTCCGTTAAGGAACAGTATGGTAATGGCTGTGCAGCCTCCACCCCCCTTCTGAGCCTGTTGTTCGACAGTTAAATCCATGTGATTGTAGGCCAACTCAATGGCACCGATGACCAAATCCTTACCTTTAACGGATCCGTCTTCGTTCTCATTGAGTAAATGCTCTCCAGGTATAGAGGCTAGCTTTTCCTATTGAATTGGAAGTTTGGGAGAAGAAAAGTAAACGTCATATCTACATTACGAAACGATATCGAGCAAAAATCACATTTCAACGTTCAAACTAACATAAATTATTCTATGAAGATGTAATCTCGCAGTTAGAGCGACTTGGTATCCGGCGTGTCCATCGAACATGGAAAACATTATGTAAGGCAAAGTGACGTTCGAGTCGATCAATTTCAGATCTCCTCTTGTCGCTGTCGCTTGATCTTCGTTCCATGTACTTTTACCGGCGTTTATACACTCCGCGTAACCAGCACACCACGGCAGCCGGCTCAAATCTCTCGGTACTATTATCGGCCTGACTCTGTGGTCTGCGCTGACCTAAAAACACGATATAAAAAAACAGAGATCCTCAGAATGGACAAATCAGACGTTATAGTACCTGTGTCTCCTCGATTGTTAGACCCAAAAAACTTGGTCTGCTGTAGGGCCTGGTTTCAACTTCAAAAATCAGGTTTGAGTTTAGGAAATCGGTGCCTATTTCACTCTCTGATTCGGTAGGATACTCCAATCCGAGTTCGCTCGCTCCTACCGCAGTTAAAAGCGCAGATTTGAATCTGGTAAACATTTTTTTATTGGGTTGTTCTCAGACCCTTGTCGATACTCGGTGTCTTAAATTATTCAACGGTGTTTGTTTAGCTGAGATTTAGTTGTTTTCTTTCAATTATAGGTTAGGTGTCAAACTACTGTTGCTGTACTGACTGTTTAACGGCGTATTAACATCTTTGAGTGACTGTTACGAGTCGATTTAGATTATAGTTCAACCGGGGTTTGATATACCTCAACTTTATCGACTATTTCTTACGCTGAATCGTATTATTATTCATTTATCTATAGGTTATGACACTCTTTTGACATTTGACGTTTCGCTCGACAGCGGACGGCGGCCATATTCCAATGCGCAATCGTCTGCCGTCATGTGCCTGACGCCATCTGAGTCTACAAAATACAGACATGGCGTGTTTGATCGGACACGTGTTTAAAAAAAACGTTGATTATGCCATTTCTGGGTGATGTTTGAACGATAGAATACGTGGCTTGAGATTCATTCGTTTTCATATCAACTACGGCTCGGTCTTTCGCTTCAATTATCTCCTGAATTTGAGCGTTCGGCTTTATTCGGCGATCAAGAGCACACGTTCTGTGTGCAGCCCGGAATAGACACGCGGCGCGGTAATTTCAAATTTATTGAAACACGTAGAGGGCCTTGCAATGAATCTGTACAAGTATAATATCAGAATTTCGAATTCGTCTCATGCTAAACTAAGAAAAACGGTGGTCTTGACATTCTCGATAGTAAGTACAGCCCTCTTCTTTTATCTGAACAAAGTACAGCCCTATTATTACATCGACGAGATGTTTCACATTCCTCAAACGCTCAGATTCTGCCAAGGAAATTTTAACGAGGTAAAGTATGAAGAATTTATTATGATGGTCCAAATATTCGCTGAAATTCCAGTAGCTTAGAAACAATATAAACAGGAAACACTTATTTCAGTGGGACCAAAAAATCACCACATTTCCAGGATTGTATCTAATTTCGATCGCAGTCTTAGCGCCTTTTAATTTATGCACGATAACGTGTTTACGCGGTGTCAATCTCGCCGCTACTTTATTCAACTTTTACGTTATTTACGAACTGATGAAATTAACCAGCGAAAATCGCGGGAATAATAGAAGAGGCAAAAAAATTGACCAGAAAAATAAATGGACGAGATTATTCGCGAGTTTGAACATCGCTCTTTTACCACCCTTATACTTTCTGCTATTTCTTTATTACACCGACGTTGTATCGACGAACGCTGTGCTTCTCACGTACCTGTTCTACCTCAGAAGGAACTTCAAGACTTCTGCCTTGATCGGTGAGTCTAAAAAAGATCCTAAAATCGACGGTTTAATCCGTCTCAATAATTTCTTTTTCATCTTTCTCTCCTCTCAAGGCGTTTTAGCCGTTCTCGTTAGACAAACTAACATAGTTTGGGTAGCCTGGCTCAGTATGGAACGAGCAATGGATATAATTGAGAATAAGAACCCCGAAGGAATACATAAAAGTTTGAAAAACTCGTCCGCGTACATCAGAGTAAGTCGATTAACTGTCTTAACTTGACGAAAAACTAGGAATTGTTTCCTCAAAAACGAAACGTCTATTTCTTTTTGCAGCTGCTATGGGATAACGCAAAAGAAGAGCTAAATCAAGGGAGATTATTCAAATTCGTTTCCGAAATACTCGGCGCTTTATTCCCTTACATAATAATCGGTTTAGGTTTCTTACTATTCGTGATATTGAACAAAGGAATTGTTCTTGGAGATCGTACCGCCCATGTAGCGACTGTCCACGTCCCCCAAATCTTCTACTATTCCGTATTCGTATCATTTTTTTCCTGGCCATATTTCCTCCCCTACGTAACCGACTATTTAAAGATCGTTAAGAATCGTCCAGTTCTAGCCGCTCTAGCTTTCGCAATTATGGGCGCAATTGTCCATTGCAATACCTTAGTGCATCCTTATTTACTCGCCGATAACAGACACTACACGTTCTACGTATGGAACAAAGTAATCGGTCGATACCAGCTAGCCAAATACGTTCTCGTACCGATTTACGGTTTCTGTCTATACTCGATATGGCGAGGAATTAATCACCTGAGATTTTTGTCCATAATCGGATACTTATTCACAGTTTTTATCGTACTGGTTCCTCAGCTGCTACTCGAGCCTCGATATTTCTTCATCCCTTATATAATATTCCGCGTTAATATAAGGAACACTAAACGGTGGCAAATTCTCGCCGAATTTATCTTCAGTCTTGCAGTCAACGGATTTCAATTCTACATATTTACAAACAAAGTGTTTTACTGGGATGACGACGTACATCCACAGAGGATCTCCTGGTAGCGAGCCATCGTCTCGTATACGTCTTCTGTTATTATTATTATAATCATGGATGATATTATATTAAAAGAGAAACATTGTAGTTGATAATTGTTTATTTGATAACTATTACTTTAAGTTTATGTAGGTCTTTTAGCCCACGATATAATGTACAAATATAATACACGCCTGATCGGCCGATAATAATCCTGCATCAAATTGTCTCATTTTCTTATAGTCACCGCCGCATTGAGTAGTATTAACTACGTTTTAATACTCCATATAGTATATTTATTGTATTATTCAATACTCGCTATATTGATAGTATCGTTTCATTTATATATCTGACGAGTTCAGGCCATATATAATTTACAAACTATAATTAATTTGTCGCTTATAATGGTGTTCGCATTTAAGCATATATATATAGTATATATATATTTATTTGATAACTTATTCTTTATTTATTTATTTATTTATTTTATTTATCTCATTGTCAATTTGATTAACGTCTTGTTTTTCGTCTTCTATTCAAGAAGACCTTTATAAGCCACCTAAAACAGGTTCTATCCAATAGTATACCCAATAACGTGGCATAATAACGATATTAATATATATAATAGTCGAATAAAGAATACTTAAATATGTTTAGACTATGAGATTATTTTTTTCTTTTTTTTTTTTTCGACGCTCGCATCATTCTGGAATATAACTATATCTATAATATATTCTTTCGTCAACGATGCCTTAAACAGTGCCCAATATAAGTCGCTGATCGAGAAGCTTCTTCGCCCTTTCAAGACTCGATAATGTAAATCCGGAATGTATGTGCACTTGGGGTTTCATTCTTCTACTTCTTCTTATTCGTTTATTCATTTTTTTAAATATAATATATGTATATAATAGGATATAGTAGCTATATCTGTGCTTCTCTATCTATCTAAGACGCTGTACACCGTTCCTTGATAACAATAAAACTTCGATGAGTTTTCTCAACATTAGTACGATGAGTATCATCAACAACTCGATCATTGATATGAAACGATTTTCATCAAAGTCTGTGTTCCTGCAGGGCCGACGTTACGACATATACTTTAAGTCGATACACTCACAGGAGTGTTTGCCATCGAAGAAACTGACCTTTGCCCCAATAAATATCAGAAAAACTGAATAAGTGACCACAGTTTGAGCTTCAGTTCCCTCCGAAGTTCATTTTTCAAAACTTGCATTAGTCTAAGCTCGACACTTATTATGGACAATTGATTGAGCATTGCTTATTACCTTAAATATATATTTGAAAATAAACGATAGCATATAAAGATGATATACGTAGCGATAAGTAGTTAAGTAAACCGAGGCATTCGGTTAAAGCCGGTATGGGGTAAATATGAGCGTCTAATCTATTTAGGAGAATGTTTACCGCGTTGCGTTAAGTACTGTTAATTATTCCTACCACACGTCGGCCCCGTATCTGTAAATTATTCGATACCTATTATTTATCGCGTATATTTTTCTTTTAATTTCTCACATTAGGAAGATATAGCTTAGGCACTAGGTTACGACGTGGGTCAAAGTTTGACCGACGCATCTAGCAATACCAATATCGAATAAGAATTGCCTTCGGGTAATGACCGGTAGGAATTAGCGTGTCTAAAACAAAGAATCTTATTCCTTCCCAAATAGTATCATACTATTTGCTGTTTCAACTTTATCAGATTTGTAGACGCGTACTTATCCTTGTCCAGAGCAGAGCTCGGCTCGTTTTTCTTAGTCTGCGTATGCCAGGCGAGAACCCGCGTGCACTTATCTGCTAAAAGCTCTATTTCGTTGGGTTCGAAAGGTGCCAAACTCTTCAGAAATCCGTCCTCCTCGTAGCCAGGCTTGTAAGGCATAGCTGCCTTCGGTCTTTGCAATAGAAACTGAACACTTACTGCAAAGCCCGCCATATCGACAGGGAACTTACGCCCAGCCATCCAACCGTCGTAAAATCCAATGAACTTATCATTCTTCACTATCGGTGTGCTCAGACCAAATTTTGTGCAAAGTCCTACCGGCCACATCGACACCTTATTAGTTCCACGAATCTGCAATCATGCTAGTATGAGTCGTCTAGAATGACGATACTTCAACTATGCACTCTGATTAATACGTCAACAACTGATAATAAGCGGCAAACTAACAAACTACATTTCATCCGATTAGATAAGATATCAGAATCAAATACTGGGATGATCGATATCGGAGTAATTATGTCTAGTTTCATTTTTACAATCAGGTGGGAATGGTTCCTGCAATCGATCGACGAATTCTGTCCAACGTCACTTACCTCATCGAACAGTTTTATATCGTAGGTATTGTCATCATCGGCGAAGTAGAATACCCCGTTAGTTGCGTTCGCTCTGATCCATTGAAGCCCTCGATTCCTGTTCGAAACTCCTCGAGGCTTCGCTCCCTTCTTCTGTTTATATTGCTCAGGCATTGGTGCTGGGAATACGCAGACAGACACGATTATTAATCCTCTTATCACTACGCGCAGCTATCATCGTCATAAAAAAGATTACACTTATACTCACCGACCAGATGCTCATACTTGAGTCCAGTCCTTCTTAGTAAATCTGTAACTTGCTGCGTGGCGTTTTGCGCGTCTTCGATGACCAGCCAATGGACGTTTTTGACCAGCATTAAAGTATGGGACATTCTAGTCAACTCGGGAAGCTGTTCAGGCCGTCTATACGTCGGTGTGATCACATAAAGAGGATTTTTATCGGCGAAGGAATCCTCGGAGTCGTTGATACCAACGATTTCAGATGTTGCTGACGGTGGTATTGCCGTTTCTTGTAATTTATTAACGCTGCTCGATGCTGCCGGCACATCGTTGCGGGATACAATCGCTGATTTACTCAACTGGTTCAAAAGCTCATCGGTCAATTGGACTCCGATGTCCGGTCCCAATCCGTTTGCAACTCTTACCGCGTCCACGGCTGAACGAATCTGCATGTTGGATTAGTAGAATAAGAATCGGATAATTCGATGGCAATTTATAACGATCGGTTGATACAGATATCTAATAACAATGTAAAAGAGTTTGCGTCGGATTACAGTTGCTGTCCGTTTGTTTGATCATCGCGCTTCGTTATCTAGCGTTATCACCGCAATTTTTCTCTCTCTATTTTCCTTGGAATGTAAAATCATTCTTGAACAGTAATATAGATTTAAATCGCCTATTCATCCTTGGGTTTACCGCCATTTCCGTGCCGAGTGAATTTCGCACAATCGCAACGAACTTGGCTCGTATTCGAGTAATTTACGTTAGTCATTCAATTCTTTTAAATACTCGCCATATCTTCGGTGATTTTTTGCTGCGTTTGACAAACGTAAGCGTCATTGTTGATGGGTAGAGTATCAGCGGCGTCAACCGGTGGCGCGCCGTTTAGCGTAGATATTTGATCGAGCCGAGTCCCAAAAGATAGATGATACTGGTAAAAGACGACGCAAACACCCACGAGGGCGATCACCCCCATCTTTAGGACTGGTTTCATCATGCAAACACCTGAAATGTATGAATCATTATCATTTCCGAAGGTCGCGCGTGTGTATGTGAGAAAGAGATGCGAGAATTTCAAGGCTGCGCTGTAACGAACTCTCCTCAGCCTTCTCGATACATAATTTTCCCGTTTTCGGGTCTATTTATAAAGAAACTTATTATAGATTATCCGTGTGGATGAAAATGGTGGATAGTTAGTCTCAAAGATCTGTGCATTTTAAACTGTAATTCGTTTCTCTTTATCCAGATCTTTTGAATTAGTATTAAATAGCGATAATCGATGACGAAAATCGACTCTCACCTCTGTGCTACATGCGTTGGGTGTTCCCCCGTCTTGCACGCACCTTGGGGCCAGTGGCTTCGGGATATAATCTTCCCTGGAGAATAAATGAATTAGTGATAATTAGTGAATGATATATGTATATTATACATGTAGTGCAAAATATTATACACTATATTATTTATATATAATATATGGAATAAAAAGGAAGATTATTTTTGTATTCCAACGTGCATATCACATCTTCAGATTAAATCTCAGCTGTCAGTTGTATAGATATATACGTATAGTCGGCGGGGGAAGGAAATGTGTGGGTGAAAATGTTGCTGGGCTAATTGATAAAGTAGGTCTTTACAGTCGAAATGCGGAACGTAATTTAAAACCGTTAAAAAATCCGAAACTAGCGCTAAAAATTAAGTTTCAAGCTCTAAACTCATATGAAAACTGTACATATACCTATATATATATATACATATATATATATATACATGCGTATATATAGTTCTGTGGAAAGGCTTGAACGTGACCGTTAACAAAGTAGCATGTATTAAATCTTTATTTATTCTCTTTCAATACATTATGTATTATTATCGCATCTACATACCACCGAGTCTTTATCAGTATACGTGATTTAACTGTGAACCATTCGACTTCACGGAAACGAACACCTGTGCCAATACAGGTCTTCATGTCACGCGTCACATTTACGTCTCTACGATGACTTGTTTCGTTTTTTTTTTTTGTACTTTTTTTTTAAAGATAATATTTTACACACCTTGATTCAATTTCCGAAGATTTATGGCAATAAAACTAACGATCATTCATTTCCGCATGATATCTTTGAAAATGGAATCAGATTACTGGCTTAACGGTTTAACGGATTAAATCGCAACTTGTAAATACATATACACTCTCGCTAAACCTTCACTGCAGAATCATACTCCCAAACCGTACATAAAGTTATTTAAAGGTGCGCATATTCGACCGGCATATTTTTCTAGGTATATTAATAACCAGTCTATGAAACTCGAGCCCATCCTGTAGCCCAACCAACAATGCTATCTACTAACATATGATGTAACGAGCAGACCCGCGCGGCACCGTAATTTTTCAAATTTTAAACGCGCGCTGCAGTGGCACTCAGATTCGCATTGTTGGATATCAGCGAAGCCAATTTCTCCATTCAAATCCTGAACGTAAAGAAACATGTGTGTTTTAATTAGGTCGAAGAGCCAGAAATCGCACGGATCAAGCAATTGCTATATGTTATCTTGTGTTAAATAAGATGAAGTAATTTGCAGTTGCAATAATTACCATAACATAAACTCGGTCCGACGATGACTTGCGATACTGCGGCTATGTTTTATTGTGATTGAAAAAATTATTGAACAGCTGATATACCTGTTTGTGTATTTAATAAGATATTATATGCACTTATGTAAATTATTCACTATTGTTTTGTTTTTCTCTCATCAGCTGTCGATATCTTGCTGCTTTTTCTGTTGAAATTTAGAATTTGAAGCATGCAGTTCCAATATTTATTTGAAAATAATAAGGAAACACTGTATCATTATTATTATTTTAATCAATCGAAGAGCTTATAATTGTCATATCAGCTGCATATATCCTCGGTTGTTTATATTATACATCATCTTTCACATATATTCACACATCAATTATTTTTGGCAACGATTCTAAACCGAACTATCATCTCTCTTTTCTCTCTCTGTCTTTCTCTGTCCCACTGTTTATATATATACGATATTCAAATGGAAAATCTTTACAATAGCAGTTAAAACGAAACAGTCTTAAAAGATAACAATTAAAAACACAAAGAACACCAAAAGAACCGCTCAGTACTATTTTCGTTGAATTAGTTTTTCTCTCTTTTTTTTCTACGACTTTAAAATAAGTTACTCTATCTGCATTGCTCTTTAATTTAACGGCGGGTGGGGGAGGGGGGAAGGTATTCTTCTTGAAATATGATAAAAATTGATAATTTAATATACCCTAATATTGCTATTATTTTGTAATGTTTTTTTTTTTTTTTTGAAAAATAAAATTAAACGTATAGCTGCAATGCCCGCGCCACTGCCGCACAGCGAGGCAGCTGTAGCTATGTCGTAGCCTTAACTGCAGGCCGGTTCTTTGGCAAGGCTATCTATACTGCGGACGTAGTACAGCGAGCAATACGGCCTTTCTGGGAGCCTGAAATATCGTGTGTCGTAGAGATTTTTGGAGTGCGAGTAGCGCCATCGCGCGGCATAACATTTATAACAGAGATGCAGAAAACTGAACGGTTCCACGGTACCGGCTCGGATGTGCGCGCATCCACCACGTCGCCGCGGGAGACCACGTGACGCTTGAAATCTTCTCAACATGCGAAAAGGCGATATATGCGCGATGCGGCGCGGAACGCTAAAGCCGGCGCTTTACCCGGCTCTCCTCGAATAGAATCGGGGGTCCTGCTGGGGCTTCGGTCGATACCTAAACCACACTCTTCGCTCCTCGTTTCTCGCTCCACAGCTCAGTCCACGCTTCAAGCTATTCGGCTCTCGCTCTCCCGCGGCAGACACCATGTGTTCCCTTTATGTTTCGTGTATTGATCCGACGACGAGCGTTACGACTATGCCATGTATATGTATATGTATATACTATATATATATATATTTAGGTGTATATATATATATATATATATGGATATACTTATATATATATATATATATATATATACGTATGTATAGGTGTATACTACGGAACTGTGTGGTACTGCTGCGGAAAACGAGCTAGATGATTGTTCTATCAGGATGATATCTACACCATACTTGAATATAGACCGGATTCTTAGATACTCTTGAGAATTGTATTATATATACTTATTGGATAATAAATTCCTATCTTTTTCTATTTCGAGAATAGAAATACCCAGTTTTTTTTCAAATTCAAAGTAGGAAGGAGAATGGGAATATCGACGTTTCATTTTTTGGGGAATTGAAGATTGAACTGTTTACCATTTTTTTTTTTTGTCACGCTAGAGAATATCTTTTCCCAAATTTTGTGCAAATGCAGTTTTTCGAAATTTCATCAAAATTCGACAAAATAAAAATCAGACGTTTCAGACGGAAATGGAAAAACAAAAATCTATAATGACGAGGATGAAATTTCAAAAAAAAAAAAAAAAAAAAAACGAATCGTGAACGAAAATTGTGAATCGTTGATCGCGGAAGAACTACATCCCCTCATTCCTCACCGTAGCAGCAGCTGCGGCATATTAAGCAAAAAAGCGATGATCACCGAGTTAAGTGTTAACCGTAGACATTAAAATCTCTACTCGTGTCTGCGGTACGTGAAAGCCGACAAGAAATTTCTCTCCCTCTTTCTCCACAGCTCACCCCCCATTAGCGGATATTTACTAATTGAAAATTCCTCCACCCTGACGTGTATACCTATACAAGGAACTTCGCGAGATTAATTTCAGATTTGAATTATGGAGCTACAGGACAGTAAATATTTAAGAATATTTTTTTTTCTCTCCTTTCTTTCCGAATTTCCTTTTTTTTTTTCTTCTTTTTCTTTTTCGGGTCATAACTTTTACGACTGTTGAAAGAACTGTGTAATTATTGACAATATCATTAATCGATATGCAGTCTATATTCATATCGAACAATTTGAGACTGCAGCAGCTGCTGCAGAGATTAGATAAATTTCAAGTGAATAGATGAATTCAATCACTGCATATAACTATACATATATATTATATTATTTTATATTATATATGACGTTCTGTGATTCGATCTATTTTTACTATTATTGGATAGAGTCTCTGTATAGGCGCAGATAGACTACTTTATTGTTATTTTTACTTTTATAGACACATATATATCTATATAAATAGGTATATATACATGTATATGAGTGTACTTTAAACTCGAGTCAATATATCGACCTTTTCAGCACAGGGGTGTTGGGAAATGAGCTATGCCTACCGACCCCTACCCCCCTAACTCTCGTAGGTATTTACCATCGAAGGAAATTGCATTTGAATTTCACACGGTGAAAATATGGGAGTTTAAATTGGATGGGATTCAGTCACGTCCGAAAGGGGGCCCTCTATATTGAGGCTGATGCCTCCATATATAATAAATAATTTAAATTTCCTATTCTCTTTCTTCCCCCTATACTATATATATATATTAATTCTATTTAAAATTCATAAATAAGAAAAGAAGATCATTTTTTTTTTCACCCCATATTCGTCACGTTCATTAAATCATTATTTATTGAGCAGAAATTTTTACTCTTTGTAGATATTTTTGATTAAATTTCTTTTCTCTTTCCCTCTCTTTTTCAATTTTTTTTATTTTTATTTTTTCCTTTGCTCGTCTCACTTCCTACGGAGAAAGTAGACTAAGTAAGCTGCTAAACGACTCTGTACACATACAATATTTATAGATATATCACATGCCCGCGTCTACGAAAAACTCGTGAATTTTTTTACCTCGGTATATATTAATCTGTGAGTGCCAAAATATATTTACATATTTATGGAAATTATTTGAAATTGAAATTGAAATTGAAATTTCACCGAGGGTTTTTTTCTATTTTCCTGTCAAAGTTGTGGATACGTGTAATATCTCGAGCGTGGAAGAGTGGGTAGGTATATGCTATCGAGATAAATAATTGGCTCGTTATTTCTTGTTTTTGTTATATTTTTTTTCTTTTTTTTTTCTTTCTACTCTCGTCGCTGCCCTCGTTTTTTCGAACTAAAAACTTTATAATTATACGGAATTCATCCTTCAATTGTAAATCGTTGATAAAATAACGCGAATTAAGATCACAGTGACCATATCTACGAAAATGAAAATTCAAATTTTAGAATAATTGAAAATAAAAAAACGATCTGCATTAATTGCTTCCTTATCCAATTATTCGAAAGCTCCCGCAAATTGCGAAATGCGAAAACTGAATTTCCAAATTCCCATAATTGATCCTTCCATTTATTCTTAATTAACAGATGAAAGATGTTTCAAGGGCTTCTCATAGCTAACCACGCGGCGTGGGTGGCCCTGATGCCGCCACGACCCTCTGCAGCAGCCTAGCGCTGGTTTCGCCTCAGCTCGCGAGTCCGCGCTACGAGAAAATCGATTCAACCCCCCCCGGGGGTTAATACAATGGCTATAGGTATAGGTATAATTCTGCATCGAAAGACACGCATTTCCTTTTTCTCTTTTTTTCTTTTTTTTATATATGTCTGCAGGGCAGAGTTAATTCTTCAGATATTAATCAAGATAAAATATAATTCTGAAATTTCAGTCCGTCCCTTAATGTAACGAGAATGATGACAAGAAATGAAATAAAAAATATAAATAAAACGAAACGTACTATATTATACCTATATACTGGTAAAAATCTGCTGATATATGGCTTTCCTCATATAATTAAATCAACCTCGGCAAATACAGGAATCGTCTATCTATGTATATGTATACGTAAATATGTGTTAGACCGGCAGCCTGTACATATAATCGCTAAGAATCGATTCTGCGCCCCCTTTTATTATACATATTCACTTACACCTACAGCAGTTAGCTCTGTATATACGTATACATAGAATTAATTTAATTCGCAAATAGTAGCTATATATACGTTATATACCGGCTACTGGGTATCGGGAGGGAATTCGTTTGCAATTCCTTTCCGGCATATTTTAACACAGAATAGAATAATAAGACCCTGTTTAGAATATATCTGTGAATCGATTTATTCATTCCGTTTAATATTTTCCCTGTCTTTTTTTTTTCCATATACCACCCCTACTCTTACTCCCTTATATTTATTACCAATTATTAAATATAATCGACTGGTACGAATATACATATCGTACCTGCTGCGTGTATTTCGATAATTAATTATTTGCCACGGGAGATATAGGTGTGTAAGGTACTTGTACAGCTTTTAATATTTCACGGCAAATCAAAATCCGCGGTAAAACATTATGGCGGCCATTTTGAATAAAGAGCGCGCACGGAATCGAACGTTACTATACGTACTTATTTCTTTTCTCAATTATTTACCGTATGTGTATACAGAGTGAATTCCTAATGGGTGGACAGGGGTAGACAGGCGAATCCCAAGGATTTAACACGCGATAAATTAATTTTAAACAACACTACGCGTTTCGATCATTTTCCACCCCAAGAATAACAACAATAATAATTATTATAATTATTATTATTATAACTATCATGATTTTCGATTGATTTGTTTAATTTTTGAAGGAAAAAACCTTTCTTTTTAATATGAACAGAGATTTTTCGTTTCGAATAAAAACTTATTCGTATTTTATATTTACAAAAAAAAATAACTTTGGTGAAATACTAAAATAGGATAAATAATCGTCAGACTCTAGGCCTTGCTCGAGGTTCAGTCATTGAACCGTTCTCATCACATCCTGAGCTCGAACACGTGTGATAAAATTGCTTTTTGTGTCATAGAGAGGCGAGCTATTATCAGCTATATACGATAAGCACGCGACCGTTTAACTCCAATTGTTTATAAATATAAATATTATATCTGTATGAAATATCTGTATAAATATAGCTGGAATAATTCGAGATGTAAGAAACGTAAATTTCATTTATCAATAAAGTTCTTCGGTTGTTATAATATTTAGACGATAATATGATCACGGCAGAACAGAATGAATAAAATTTCAAATATCGAGATGATTTCTTCTCTCGTCTCTAATGGAAGGAAATTATCGTTATTATCGATCTGCGGAGAACTTTGATGCTGAGTAAATATACATGGCCACATTGTATATATGTGTACTAGTATACGTATACACAAAGTCAGCGTTTTATTTAAAGATATTCAGCTGACCCATGAAGAAAGACAGAAAAATAGAACGAGTCGGAATTTGACCGTACATGCATATATATATATATATATATATATATATATATATATATATATATATATGATATACGTAAACTTGTCAACGCATCGTAATAGAATGTATGTGTGTACCGCGTTATCGCGACAACGTAGTTATACGTTACTTTTGCTTCAATGTGTGTCAGATAATTTCCATCATTTGAAACCGGATGCAGAAATGGGAGTAGAAAAACAAATTCTTGCCATGTTTGTGACTATATTTTAATTTATTTTCAATTTTCAATTTTTATTATTTTCTTTGTTTTTTGTTTAGTAGTTACTTATTCAATTATTATACTCTTATCTACAGATCGATAGACAATATTGTATATTCTTCGTTACGCGTAATTGTCACGGTAAGAAAAACGTGTGTAGAAAGGTGATGGAAAACAAAAGTTTGTAAAGCTTCCCTTGGTTTTTTTTTTTTCTTTTCCTCTAATGTAAGAGAACTTTGTTAGGAATTTTCCTCTTCGAAGTATTTTTCTTCGACTCATACCTCGATTGTACGAAGTTTATTGAAGGAATCATATTATACACGCACGATTTTCAAAACCGGGAAGCTTTCGCTCTACGATTTTGTTGAAAAAAAAAAAAAAACAATTTTTTTTTTTGAGACGACGGAAGGGTTGCGATTCGATGAAAAAATCGTCGAGCTTTGTCAATTTGTCACTTCTTACTTGTAAGAACCTGGGATTTTTGGTGGGACCCGAACAATGTCCGGACAATATTTCTGTCTGGAAAGCTCATTTAGATTTAGGGGTGAAATTAGATGGAATAATTCCGAAAGATTATGATCCGCGAGAGAAGAAAAAAAAAAAAAATGAACGTTATGTGATAATGAGGATTTTATTTATTTTTTTCTTTTTTATCCAACTCACCATTTTATGGTCGGGAAAACCGCTTGAAACAAAACGGGTGAACGCGAGGCCCGAACTGCCATCACGTTTAAAGTAACTCAGAGAGAAACCTCGACCACCATTACAGCCAACGTAAGCGTGCTTCCAAAGCTTCCCTCTATATTGCGCATGTGCACGGGATAAGCGGAGGTTATTTTTCGATACTAAAAATGAGAAAAAGGAAGAAATAAGAGAAAGCAAGGTAAAGGAAGGAAAATTGTATGACTCAAAGAAAGAAAAAAAAAAAAAGGGAAGAAGAATAACAAAGAAGGGACAGATTTTTTTGCTGTAAAATTTTCAAGGGTAGCTCCCCTTTTTCTTTTTTATAGACCCCATGCAGAAATCATTATTCCAATGATGCGTACATCAATTCTCGACACGTAATATTGTATCATAAATTTTGAAATTTTTCATTGGTTTTCTACTTCTCCAGAATTTATTTCCAAACTTTTGGAAAATTAGCTTCGTATTATTATCATATTTTCTTTATTTCGATAATATATACCTATATGTACCAGATGTAATATGGGTGTAATCTTAATATGGCATTTATTTAGTTACATTAAGTTCTTGTAATGTTATAATAATAATAATAATAATGATAATAATAATAATAATAATTTATAATAAAATTGAATATTTAACAATGATAATAATAATTTATACCTATAGATGAACAGTATAATCGTTACAATAAATGTATACACGTATATTAGTATATTAAATTATAATACATACCGAGTTTTCGTATTTTTAATAAGTATTTATGATAATAGAATATTATTCATTATAACAATGATAATAATAATAATAATAATAATACATATATATATATATATATATATATATATATATATATATTTATGGAGAGAGAGAGAGAGCACGTAGTTTTTTTTATTATTCTTTTACAGGGTCCCTAGAATGAATTATTTTGAAAGCATTTTGGCTGCGAATTTCTTACAGATATACATTAATATTTCAATTTTTAATTATTCAATTAAAATCAATACTCAATATATGTATATATATATATATATATATATGTATATTATTTAGGTATGCGTATAAATACTTCTAATATCGATCTTAAAGAATTATTAACGGAACAATAAAATGTACAATCTTTGTATGATTTTTGTTCTTTTTGGTTTTGTGTTTTTTTTCCATTTTCTTTTCTTTTTGCATCAAGCAATATTGAACAACGAATATACCATAGTAACTAATTTAATTTAAGATTCGTGCGGGGACTTGATATCATATCATATTATATTATGTATATCTAATATCATCGAATAACGAATAAAAACTTTTGATATAATCAATAAATATACATATAATATCGTACATTAATTATTATTATCATAATCTCGCGCAAAATTTATCTATAATATAGATATATATATATATAATTTAATTTATCTTGTATACGATTGGAACAATAATCGATTGGATACCGGGAACGAAATTAAACACTATTCATTTATCTATAACATTATATTTCCGATAAAAATCAGATAAATTTTCTATCCAGTTTCGTTAACAGATTTTTTATGTCAATTTTTTTAATTCAATGATTTTCATTTAGAGAAAAACCGATAACTCTCACGATTCTTTCAATGAATTTGATATACAAATCTGTTTTTGTGTTGTTTTTTTTTTCCTTTTTCCCCAATTTGTATAAAATCGTAGCTAGATATATTTACTGAAAACTCGAACGAGTTTGTCAATAAAACAACAAATTATACGGACAGAAAGAGAGAGAAATATTTTAAAGTTTCTAAAACCACGTAGAACAATATGACGGAGAAAGAAAATAAAAATAAAAAATAACAAATAACAAACAACAACAAGCAAGAAGAAATGTGATTTATAATTTATAGTGCTCTATAAATAATCTTATTATAGACAATAATTAATAACCTACTTCTGTAATTGGTATAGTGCTATATTCTACACGCGGCAATTTATAACTTCGATGGGATTATATGTTTGTTTTAATTACTTATTTTTTTTTTTTTTTTATTTATCATCGAGCTCGTCCCAGTTCTGAGCAATAATATTTAATTCGTAATATAATTATCACAAATTGAAAAATATCTCGTTGGAATCGATGAACTGAACGACAACGATGAAATAGAAATTTTTCCTGCCCGATAACATTTCAAAATATCGTATAGTTATGATCCATGTATATCAGTATTCATACCTAACGTTCGTGTTCTCGTTCTCTCTTCCTTTCGTTCTTTCTTTCTTTCTTTCTTTTTTTTTTTCTTTTTTTTCTTCCTTTTTTAATTTTATTTATTCATTTATTTATTAATTAACGATTTCTAATCGCATGCCAAATCGATAACAACCTCTTCAAATCGGCGTCGTATTATGATCAGCTCCATTCTGAGTCTGAGCTAAATCCCGCGATGGATTTCGCAGCTCGTTACGACTCAAATGATTCACTATACCAGCCCCCAAGGAATCACCCATCACGTTTATAGTCGTACGGAAACGATCCCTGGAATATGAAAAAAAATCGTATGAAAATCGGGAAAACGCATCAACCGATTTCTTCTAAAAACGAGAGAAAATAAAAAAAAAACAAAAAAAAAAAAACAACATCGGCGGTTGAATAAACTCACAAAAGCCAATCCACCGCGATGATCAATGTCACGTCTTTTGCCGGCAGTCCAACCGTGTCCAGGACCATTACCATCGTCACTAAACCAGCCTGCGGTATTCCAGCTGCACCGATACTTGCGGCGGTTGCGGTGATGCTGAAATTTAGCACAACGTCAAGCACGACTCGAATTCTCATATCGTGTTCATTGCTCACCTGACAGCAACCAGCTGGCCAAAGCTGAGATTAACGTTTCGGACTTGAGCGATGAATATGGCTGCTACAGCCTCGTAGAGAGCCGTTCCATCCATGTTGATTGTGGCACCAATTGGCATGACGAAACGAGCTACTCTCGGGTCTATTCCATTCCTGTCTTCCAGACACCCAATTGCGACAGGTAACGTTGCCGAGCTCGACGATGTTCCGAAAGCTGTTGCCAATGCCTGAGCCATGTTCGAGACGTACGAAAAAGGGTTCCGTCTTGTCACCAGGAAGTAGATCAACGGTAAGACTATGAAACCGTGGATGAACAAGCCCACCAAAACCGTCATGAAGTACATTCCAAGCTGGCCTATTATCACCTCGAATGATTTCATCTCGAGTAACTTTGAAGATACCAAAAACAAGACCCCGACTGGTGATACCCTTGAAACGATTGGTCGGTGAACACCGTTAGCTTCTGTGAAATAGACGAGATTTCGTCTCGTGGACTAGGATTAATGCATAATTACCAGATGACCCAGTTCGTGATGATCATCATAGCCGAGGATAAGGCCTCGAAGAATTTCAACAGAGGTCTACCGTCGGGGCCCATTTTTCCCAGGGTAATTCCAAGGACGGTTGAGAAGACGACGAGACCCAAAATGTTTGTGCCGTCAGCAAACTCGTGCTCGATTTTCCAGGTGAGAATATTAGCTGTGTTTAAAAAGGAATTCGAAAGTTTATATTCGAGGAGGAAATTTGAGGCGATTGTTTTTTGCTCACCGTTAGTGTCGTTCGCTTGGGGTTTAAGTACTGTACGATATTGCGAAATGCAGGCCTGAACCAAGTTCGGTGGAAACATGTTCCTCGCTAGATCCATCAGTGTGTCAACAGTTGTGACGTTCCTTGATACTCCAGCCCTCTCGATGTTAGATTCGTCGCCTCTTCCCGGGTGGATCGATATCACGAGAATTATACCTGTGGAATGAAGAGATTGAAGAGATTAGAGAAGATCGGACATCGTTCTATGGATCGCTTTCGTTTCGGGCTGCACAAACCAGTTATCACCGCAGTTACGGTTGTGACCATGTAATAGAAGATCGCTCTGGCACCGATCTTTCCACTCAATGATAAGTCGAGGGATCCGATGGCAGATATCAGACTTGACATGATCAGAGGCAGTATCAAGCTCTTCAACATCCTGAGGAAGAGTTCGCCGACGTAATTAACGTACATAATTTCACGGGATGGCCAGTTAGTGCTGCGTGCATTTCTGAGTAACAGTCCCAAAACGATGCCGCCAACGACACCGAGCACCGTGAGTATCGTCAGAGCATTGTGCTTCAAGCAGTTCTTTGTTTGCTGTCGACGATTCGGTGGTCTTTTGTTCGGCGTTTGAGGGTAGTAAGATGTCCTGCCACTGATGCGTCCCTGCTTTTCCGTATCCGACAACGGAGATCTGTACGGATAGAGAGAATTCGAACGATTATCAAATCGTTGCTACCCTAAGTATTCATATTTTGCGAAATTGCTGTACATTCGAGTATGTGGAATCATCAAGGAGAACATGGAACGATTTCAACCCCATAATGGCATTGAATCTTCAATCTCTACCTGCGTCGTGTGCTTTATCGATATAGAATTATTCATGCACTGAAAACGGTGTATTTGCATTAACGTTGCGCATTGCGTGTGGTATGAGCAATAAAAAATTCAGAACCAACGTTTAGAATGAGTAACGATCCGATATGGGCATTTTCCAATCGAAGAGTGACATACTTAAGGAAAAAATACGTTCGGAAATATGAACTCTGTGCCATTTGGTGCAGCAAAGGAAGACCAATGGATCATGTTCTGATCCGCTGATCTGCCGATGAACAAGAACGAAAGTTCCGATATGATGAAGACGAAGAAGCACAGTGTGCAGGCAGTACTAATCTAGACATACGCCGATGGAAAAGGTTTGATAGTGATGGTTGATATTTGACGATGAGTTTGTCGTGCATTAACAAGCGGTCATGCGGTATCAGGTCGTGCGTACGCTAGCGGTGGTATACGCATGTTGCAAACAGGATATGAATATCCCCGCCCATAGCTGCCAGTTTTCCCCCTATATCTTCTCCGTCACACCCTTAATTCGCCTGCGATTATCACTAGCGCATAAATCTGCAGTATGACAAATGTCGCCGTGGGCTTGTAGCTCGTTTATTAAATTTGTTAATTTTCTAGCTATTCGATGAAAACGGTGTGCATGAAGCGACGAGTAAAACCTTGCAGCTTAATTGGCTTAGAAATTATCGCCATCAGCATCGTCACTCCAACTATTCTAACTTTTTTTTCCTGAATAGTTGCGGCACAATGGGATCAGGTTTAAAAGGTATATTTGCTACTTGAGCCAGAGCGAGATGTTATGAATGGAGAGCGTCAGAAGGAACTCCAATTAAAAGTCGTAACAGCGAATAAACGAACCACGAATGCCCTCTATAGAGCTCCGGTATATACGTATGGATATACTTAATATATGACGATGTTATAGACTCTCGCATATAGGTACGAAGTGCAGAGTCAATACGCGTAACACATTATTCGCAGATTGCGGTTTGCGGTATTTCCATATCTATGGAATTCCGGTTTTTGACTCTTTTGAGAAGAATAATTGGAAAGGTGTTCCCAAGATTGAAAGTATCGATTGGAATCCTCGCCCTGCCTTCTTCGTCCTTTCTGGTGATTGAATTTTCTTGAGAAATCATCGAAACCAAGAGGGAAACCCAGGGCGAAATGTGGTGTCTCGTTTTGCCCCGGGTTCACCCATATCAATCGCTTTTCATCGGGAGTTCGGGATTAATTCCGGTTTAAATATCAGGCAAAATGAGTTATTGTGGTCCTGGACGTAACAATGACTGGAAAATTAAGCTGTTCAGGGTAGTTCCCATTGCACAGAGCCCATAACAATGGGAGAGACCGGTCGAACGGACTTCTGTGCTATCCGAAGCGCCCGTCAAATCCTAATCCAAACTTTTGACAAAGGGGAAAACCGCTCGATTTCATCTCTTATAACCGAAGATCAATTATTCGTCTCTGAAGCTCCGACACCCAATGACATAGACGACGACTCGTTGGACATGTTCTGACTGTACATCGAGCAGCCTGTTATATCGTGAGCTTTGGTTAACGATGAAACTTGGCTTAGAAGAACGAAGACAAGCGTGATTGGAAAGTGAGGAGAAAACTAAAAAGCAATCAATTTTACTAGGGATAGATTTATCGACGTTTTCGATACACCGAAGAGGAGAATCGTTCTCAGGACTGGGATAACCGGCGATAAAAGGTCTGTAAAGTTTTGCCAGTTGTACTGCACGACGTTATAAAATAAGATAGTGCATTTGATCGCGATCGTCGAGGCCTTAGGCGAGTCGCTAACAACAGTGAGCATGAACGAACCCGCCCACGTCTGACCCGACTGTCATTTAAGGTTTAGCTTTTGTTTGGCCACGCGTGATCACTCCATGTAGAAATTAGTCGAAATAATGATCTCACGAAAGCTGTACCTCGATCGATTTGCCCTTTGCCACACCGGAGTGGCCAAAGTGCCGAATACAAGCACGTGGAGGATCGAACGATCCTCGACGTTGGATCCGAGCCAAAGAAGACCGGAAGTGATAACTAGCTGTCTCATTTCAATAAAATAAAAGAGGCGGAATAATGACGGTGCGTTAAGTCAGGTTAACACATATCTTCCTTGAATTAACCCGAAGGATCGCCCTTGGCGTGGCGAAACGGTAATGAGAGTCTTGAGTAAAGGTAAATTAGCCGAGGAAATTCAAACGGGGGGACACATCCGGTGGGTGTAAAAAAGTGTTTAGATCCATAAATCCATGGCGAAATGATGAATAAATCTACTTACAACTCTGAGGCGACTTCCATGGCTGATTAAAATACGGGTTATATGATGAAAATCCCGGCGTTGTAGCGTCCCGTTTTTTCCTACACTTGCAGAGGTAGACCGGAAGTTGGCCGGGTCAATTGGTAGATGCGCTGATCAATGTAGCGGGTCGATCTGAACAACCGGCGAAGCCCAGTTGCGGCAAGTAGCTAGTGTTCGCTCTCAACAGAGGATGTGTGTTGATGATAGGGAGCTTTCAATCTGTGCCACCTTGGGTGGTACATAGGTTACAGCGCTTCACGATATGTGCCCGGCACATACCATATTATACGATCTCCCCTACGATAGCTTCCTGTCCATGTCCATAATATCCACTGAAACCACTGTACACCCATTAATTATCTCCATTGTAAACCTGATCTATATTGCGCGAGTATTTCATCCGCTATGATATCGGATTGATCAGTGAACGATCAGGAAGTTACGCGAGGATAAATTCATCCCGAAAGATTCGCAGTTTATAATAATGTTTTTTTTTTTTTCTTTTTTCTTTTTTTTTTTCTTTTTTTTTTCTTTTCAGAGGAAGATTATCTGCGAACAGGAATTACGTGAGTGGATAGATCCGTCGGGGTTACCGGGTAACGGGAACGATAAAAATAATTGGCTCTAATCTGTTAAAGGTAAAATCTCCGCGAGGCACGTGTGCGTAAACAAGGGTTTAATAAACACGTGATTGCTTGCGCGTGGTTAACGACAAATAAATACAAAGGAAATTCTACATCGATTTTTGGGATACGATAAGGAAGATCTTTTTTCCTTAGGGATATCGACGATTTATAGAAGCAACGTGGAGCGAGCTTGCGAGAAACTCGCGAGCAAATAACGCGACGTTTACTTATAGAAAAGTCGTACGCAAAATTCGTAACGGAATTGAATTTTCTTTTTTTTTTTTCTTTTTGTTTCTCATTTCATGCGATATTTTGGTAACGAAACGTGGAAAGCTCACCTCAGTTGGTGATACCGGAGTTAGTAGGTGCGCTTTTTTCTCAACCGAATCGCATCGTCACTGAGATCGAAGGAAACTTTTATCCGCGTTTCGTTGGCTCGTCTTTCTTCTCGGGATTTCCGTAGAATTTTCAAAACTTTACTCAACTATATAACCACTCGAGTATATTCTATCATCAGCGATAAAAATCTCTTAAACAATCAAAACCTCAAGAGAATCTCATCGATCAAGCACTCCTCAAAGCACAATCTCTGCCTCCCCTTCGTTCGAACTTTCTCTCCCTTTCTCACTCGCTCTTTCTCTCCTTCACTCACTCTCTCTAGCTCTCTTTCTTTCTCTCTAAAGCTCTCTCTCTCTCTCTCTCTCTCTCTCTCTCTCTGCAGAATGAAAAACTTGAAAAGCAATTCCTCTCCTCTTCTCCCAGATACTATCAATGAATGAAATAATTATAAATAATGAAACACTGCAGCGATAAAAAAGCTCTTCCTTCGCGGTTCAAATCCAAGCTTAATGGTACCACCTGGCGGGAACCTGCCTCCACCACTTGTGGCGCAACTCTGTGTACCACGCGACGATGAACACTGATCGTGGGACAGGAGTCGGACTACCAAGAGACGAGGTAATGCGGTTGTGCGCGCCGCCAGGCAGTTGGATGTGTGGTGTGGGCTGAAGCTCCGCTCTGATCGTGAGTACGACGGACTGACTGACTGACTGACTAACTGCGATGAACAGCCCTCTCGGTTCTCCGCCTCTATATTCCCCGCAGCTTTTTTCCCGCCATTTTTAATTCGCTATAGGTGGCACGGAGACATCGAGTCGTTTATTGTTATAGAAAATCAATTCCACTTTTCTATATTCACGTATGAACACTGAGTCAGGATGTCGTCCGAACTGAATCAGTGTTCACACAGCTGCAGCTGTATCAAATTGTTTCCCAACATCGTTGTTCATACTCATGGAACATCGTACCACTGCGACGAGAAAAATTGGCGAATCATTCGGTTCAGGATAATCTCTGTTTCTGAGTCATCCCGCTGCTGGTATACTCATGCACTTGTAACTCGATGGTAGAGGTACATTTGAAGCAAATTGCAATTTTCAAGTGCCTATTACTCTAATCACTTTCAATTGCTCAATTCCAGTATGGGCACCTGAGATACTGGCGTACGAACCCGGTCTCAGAGGTGGACATGGGTGTGTTCGTACCAGAAACCAAAGTTCTTGGTACAATTCGCTGGCTAAACTCCTTTTTTTTGGCGAAAACTAGGACCTTTTACTCTTTAGGAAGACCGCCACAAAGGCGCGGTCTCCTTTCCGTCCTTTTCTTACCAGACGACAAGGTCCCAGCGCAACAAACTCGGTCACCATAGCAACCGAACATCTTCTCTCTCCATCCTCATCACCATTTCCACTGAATTCCTGATTGACTCGTCGCAGTATCCAAGAAGCAAACCAGCCAACCTACCCTCGCCGATTTTCAATCGAAAAGGTGTACGTTTCACTATCTACCTCGGAAACCGAATTGTTGAACAAAAAACCGAAGCCACTGCACTGGGTGGAGACAAGGCGATGTGTTCAAATGCCTGAACGTCCTTTCCACTTTTCGGATGCTACCGCGATTCTTTATTCCATTTTTTACAATGGGGTTCTTCATACAGAGACACGCATGCGAATACACAATTTTTATTTCATATATCCGCCACGCGACTGACTTCAATATCGATTCTATTCAACACCTCGATTCGCTGGTGCTGTATGATAAATGCGTAGGGGTGCGAGAGGATAATATTCACGTCGTGCGGATGGGCGGATGGATATGAAAGTCGTTTTTACTGGGTGAAAATTTTTATTCAGTATTAAAACTAGATACAACAAAATATAATCTCAAGCCTCATTCGCGGCCTTTCCAATCGTTAGTTTATAGTAATCCTCTGGTATCTTGAGCTGCAACGCTGCAGGCGCGGCTGCACTCAACCAACTCACAAGCTTGTTGTTACTAAAATGGAAAAAAGAAACCAGTTGAGGCAGAGTACTGCAGGAAGAATGAATAAGAGATCGGACATCCTGGGATCTGACCTTTTACTCGCGTGCCGGAGAAGTTCCTGTGACTTGCACGGGTGCAGTTGGAGAAAAGGGGTTCCTAGAATGGGGTGTATCGCCTGAGACAATTCCGAATACCCCAAGACGTCGGTTTTTATCAACCTCTGTGCAGCTTCGACACTGACCGGATTACAGCCCGGGAAATCTGTTCGGAATTCAACGGAAAAGAAAATAATGAGCCTTAAAATGTCGGAATTCATAACATCCGAGTCAGGAACACATTTCCTCTTAATGGCGTCGGACTTCACCTGTCAAATTTGATCCCAAGCATGCAAGTTATGGTCTGATTTTCCTGCAACGAAATATGCGATGACCTGATTCAATAGAACAGTGCGATCGATGATCCGATCATGACTAAAAATTTGCGAAAAAGATACTGGAGTTCGAAATCAGGAAGAAGCATCGTCGTGTGCTGTGCAGACCATTGCTGGTATGCATGAACGTAAAACGAGAAGAAGAATAAGAAAAAAAGTTGGAAAATTTATGCCTGAATCGAAATCTATATTCGAATCAAAGAATACTCAACGTTGGGTACTCATATCGACCTTAATCTCTGTTAAGAGGTAGGATTGCGAGGCGTTGGTGGGTTGATTGTTCGTTCGATCTAGCAACCTCTTTCTTTGAACGAGGCTAAAAGTGAGATAGAAAGAGAAGGGAAGATATCTGGGGGAATGAAACTAGAGGCAGAAAAAGATGGCGATAAAAAGCCAGAAACAAAAGAAGCTACGAGCTTAGATATTGTCCGACAAAAGCCGGCGCTAATGTTACCGGCGTTTCTTTTTTAAGTGGGCTACAGTCGTACTCGTCCAACCTTGTAGCTCCGCCTCGCCTGCATCGACTGATATTTTATTTTTACTATTTTTCAACACATCCGCATTAAATAATATTCAAGATCCAAGCACGTAGTCGTTCTCGAAATTGAAGAAAAGGATCAGTAAACTAAAAAACGTATAATTCTCACCAGACTTCCATCCGTTGAAGTACAACACGGGGACACTGTAGCTCATCGACCATAGAACGTGGTGAAGTATGATCAGAGGCCTCTCGTCTTTCGAAGCTGCTTCAAAAGGGTCCTTTCCCATCCTGGCGTCCAACTTTTCCAACCAATCCTCTTCCTCACTGGTCGGAATATCGTCGATCGGATATTCGCATGGGACGTAAGTTTTCACCTGACGTGAAAGATACGCCATTCCTGGATTACTCTGTCAACAACAATAATCACCCTCGTCGTTGTCCATAAAATTTCGCCTCGCTCGTCACCCTTTCGTTATACCTTCTCGCCGACGATTTCCCACTCATCCTCAATATCGTCCGAAAGTTTGACCAAAGATTCAGCATCGCTAACAAACTCCTCCCAAGTTATCGTGCCGAGGCCATCCATGCCTGGAAACGATAATAGTTTTTGAAGGAGTGAAAGGAAAGGAAAAACGAACTCGAATTTTGAAGGAGAAGCATAACCCAATAACAGGTCTACTGATTTCGCAGTATTGGGTTTCCAATTCTGATTGAACAAAAGAGTGAAACTCTGTCTGGTCGCGTGATACCCATCGAGTTAAACTCAGCAGAATTGAATCAGTCTGCTTTCCCGAGTGTATTCCAGATGTCGCTTTCAGCACCGAAGCCTCACCGTTCTCTCTTTACGGTCTCTCCACCTTTCAAGACTCTATTGTACTACTACCCATGTTACATATATGCCTCAAAGTTTTGTTGGTTAAAACCATCTGTCTGAACTCAATTGAGGATGGAGTCAGTTCGAAATGTAGATCGAAATAAAGGAGGAAAACTTTCGAATGAAATATAGCGGTGGAATTTTATGACTGTTAGAAACAGAGACGGAGGGAAAGAGAGAGGATAGAATTATTGCAAATATGAACTGACGATGAAAGTAGCACACGATATTGTGCTCGTTCTACTGCGAAGCTCCTTGACTGACTTGACGATATGAATTATTTTTCCATTCGGATATATATTGACAACCATAGTCATCGGAATGAATTCGCCAGATGCAAAAACGAGAGAAAAATAAAGCGTGCGCAGGAGCTACAGGACTCTTTCGAGCCGGACGCCGCAGGAGACAAAGAAAACTCATATTACTCAGCTTCACAATTCATGAGTTTCGACTAATCGATAGATATAGAAGCTACACGGCGGATTGTTGATTGAAAATTGAATTCTAACATCTGAAGAGAGAGAAATGCTCGTGCGAAGCGAATGGTGATAACAATAATGACGAAACAATAATAATAATGACCACAAGTGTACCGCTACACATGGGCAGCTGAGCTGGGAGTTTATGAACGTCATTCTTATTGACGGCTGGGATTTGACGAGCTAGTAGTCGTACGTAGTGTCGACGATTGTCTGCTAAAGTTTGACCCTGAGATAGAAATAAAATGAAAATTGAATAAAGATGGGCAAAAGAAATGTTTGAACTATTAGAGAATGAAGAGTAGAGCTCGGATTTTTAATCCTGTCTATTTCCGATACCGTATTCATATTTATTTTCCATCTAGATTGAATAAAGAATTGAGGAAGAATAAACGAAAAAGAAATGAAAGGGGAAGCTGTACAGTCAGAGGCACGGCATAGTACCGCACCACAGTCCTTCCTTCCCCCCTTAATGCTTTTATACCGACGATTCAACGTCGTAGAACTCCGTATATATTCGGCTAAAATCGAACCCCCACCCGAGAAACTCACCGCACCGTACCGCGCACAATTTTAACGGTGAGTGAGTAAACGTGTGTTGGTAAAGTATACCTTTCTGTATACAAGCCAAGCCGATTTCCAATCCCCCTTGCAACCTTCAGGAACGTAACAAAACTTGTTCTTTGGTCGCAAAAAATAACGAAAAAATAGTCTTCGGTATCATTTTACGGTACTTTTAGAACAAACGACTCATCTGATCGTTGATAAAAAGCTTGAATACGAGCTAAACTAAACTGTTTTTACTTCCAAATGCCGATACTCACCCTGTAACGAATTTCTAATGCTTCTTGAAGCGACCCCGCACCTTATATTGACGCGCCACTGTCCAACGGTTCAGGTGAAGCTGGGTAAAAGTTGCGTCTTGTGCGCGTAGCCGCTGCGCTGTTAACATGTCCGTGTTGGTTATATGCCCCGGTTTCTCGGTGTGCCTACTGGTTTGGTGTGCGCGAGTTTGTTAACAGAGGTGCGCGCGCATATATGTGTGTGTGTGTGTGTGTGTGTCGAATGACGCTGTACGGAGTCGCACGTATCCCGAGCAGCAACGAGCAACCGCGACAGGGTGAACTGAGCAACTTTAGAATCCATGGTAGACCGTAGTACAGCGGCGAGAGACAGACAGACGTACAGACACAGTAGTAAACGGGTAATACAAAATTGAAGTACAAGTCTGAAAGTAGTGAGATTCCGAGGCGATTTTTACGCCGGAAATACTGTCGATGCGATTATAGTGAAATAACGAAGTTTAGTTTCCGCAAAATAATTTCGTTCGTACTTAACAGAGTACATAATGTAATGTAAATATGTGTTGCTGTTACGGTATTACTAGTCCATGTATTATTTAAACACCTATATATTACATGAACTCGTTTATTGTTTGATATATCGTTGAACTGCGGGACGAAGAGTTCGGTGAATCGTAACGGAAATAATACTAAACTACGGAGAAGTGGAGAAAGAATAAGAGACTCCGGTTCGGAACAACTATGACGACGCGCGACTGTGTTAAACCGAGTGTTGCTCAACCCAAGAAGTCATGCAGCACCAGATCCAGCACCAGAACGATCATCAACAGCAAGAGCAGCAACAGCACAACCGGACAGATATAAGATCATTGCGGCAGTGTTGACTTACGCGTTATGTGAAAACTGTGTGTCGATTCGCAGAGGGCTTGTTAGCTTGTGTTCCGTGACTGCAACAGTAGCGCAGATACTCGAGTCAAGATTATAGACATAGACACACATATATTCATATACATATATATATATACACGTATATACAGATGTATATATATACATACATATTCTATATCTGAGGTCGTTCACAGCGGATAAATAAACCACTACGACTATAAAACAAATCGGCAATATATTGTATACTTGTACCCATCGCAATTGGACATTTAGCATTTGTTACAATTTCGTTTCATTCGTTCAATTATTATCGGGATTAGAATCAATCAACTTGTTTATATCAACGTTGTTGCAACATGTACGCAAAAGGTAAAGGTTCAACTGTACCCTCGGACGCACAAGCTCGTGAAAAGTAGGTATTTTCTTTATCTCTCAAGACTCCATTTTCTTTTTCATTATATTCTATTATATTACAGTATTTGCCTTATATTCGCTAATAGTAGCCATTTATTTTTATCTTCTACAATATTTCTCTACTTATCTATGAAATTCGCTATTCCTACAATTCCAATACATAGATTTTCATCGTATATATACATTTGCACACACACATCCCGCACATCGATGTGATAGCTTCATGATGCCGTCGTGCGCGCAGGTTATCATTCCGAACTTGCAGCTGATGGATTTTATCCCCTCCATTTATTCACTAACTTTTGCTCTTATCGTTATTTTGATTAAATTTATCAACTTTGTATGAAATTTTGTCATTTTTCAGCCCATGCCCACGCTCCTTACAATGAATTCAAACCGCCATTTCAATATCTGTATACATCCATACAATGTATCCGATGTTTTTTCTTTCTCGAAATAAACAAACAAACCCAGAACTTATTCTGTTCCCTTGAATTGTACAGAACATGTTATCTCGTGTATCCATCATCAATAAAAACAATTTTTTCCTTCCAAGACCAACGCCATGTCCTCAAAATATTACTGTTTATACTTTTATTGAACAAATAAAAACAAACATCGTTATTTTTGGGCTTACAAAACCCGGTGTGATGAATTCTAATACTTTTATTTCATTTCCTGTGACCCCTATCGCCTATGACCAGAATTATACCTCAAAGAATGCTTTCTCTTGTTTTCTTTGCAAACTTCGAACGCAGTATTTGATGAATTATTTTGTTACAGACTGGCTCTCTACGTCTATGAATATCTCCTTCACGTTGGAGCCCAAAAAGCAGCACAGACATTCCTTTCGGAGGTAAACATGTGATTGAATAACCAAAATAACCAAAAAAGCGAATAAATTTTTCAATATTTTTTATATCGCATTCAACGTTTTCAAGAAAAATACTAACGAATCGTTTATCCATTTTTATTCATTTCTTCTCTCTCTAGATTCGATGGGAAAAGAATATCACCCTTGGGGAACCACCTGGGTTCCTGCACTCCTGGTGGTGGTGAGTATAAGCGATGGCCACGAATTACAAAAAAAAATTTGGTTTCTTCCTTTTTTTTTCCTTAATTTTTTTTATTTTTATTTTTTATTTGCTGCATTTTCTGATTACATGGTGTTTAATTATTCTTCCAGTGTTTTCTGGGACTTGTATTGCGCCGCACCAGAGAGACGCGACACCTGTGAACACAGCAGCGAAGCCAAAGCTTTTCACGATTACGTTAGTATTCTAAATTCGAAATTTCGATCGTTGGGATGTAAAATTTTTTTTTAAATTTTTATAAAGTGAACTCATTATTTCTAAAAAATTTCAATTACGCACATTTTTAATCCTTACGTTTTTTTCTCTCTCTTTCTCTCTTCGCAGGGATTTGTGAACAGCGGTTATGGCGTAAACGGAATTGCTCACGTAAGTATAACGGAACACAGCTATTTCAGTTTATATTTTTGTTAACAATTTTTTTGAAACGAATTATCTATCCAAAAAGGATTAATTAATAACTGTGACGTAGCTCAAATCGTGAAATAATTATTCAGCAAAAATCGCTCGTTCTTATTTTTCGAATACTTCGCATTTTCAATATCTCGAATTTCTCAACTATTTACAGAATGCTGGACCAGCTCCGTCTCCATTGGGTCAGATGCCGCCGAACGACGGTATGCCTGGTGGCCCGATGCCTCCAGGATTTTTTCCAGTAAGTTGAATTCATTTCTTCATATTTTTTTTTTTCTTTTGTTTTTTCTTCGTAACACATAAAATTCATCTTTCGTTATTTTTTGTTTTATTTTTTTTCTTTCTTTCTCATCTACCGTTTTTGAATTTTTGGGCAAAAATTAATTAACCGAATACAGAGAGAATTCGAAGAACAGAAATAAACCAAAAATGGATAAAAAATTATTGATTTAATTCATCATTATTACACTTTAACGTTACTATAGGCGAACACTTACTCATCTATTCATTCATTCATTCATTCATTCATTCATTCACTCGGCTACATAATTCTCTGGATATAACACGACACTCACTTTGCACGTTGTTTACTATTGTTATATATTTATATACAAAATTTTTCGACATACGAATATTGAATATCTGAATTTGTACGTCTTTTCATTATTGTTAGAATTTTATCGTAACGTACCTACTATACCCATCTCCAATAATACGGGGGTCCTGTAATTAGGTAGGTGTAGTTCTTTTTTCAACTTTGATTAAAAGCCAATCAATCAATTTGTTTTCTTTTCCTAATATTCGCTACACATACGATTAAAAAAAAACATAAATTCAATTGATTATTTTATTTCATAGAAAAATTTCATTCCCGTATAAATTTTGAAGAAAATATCATTTCCCTTCAATTTATTTTACACTCACAAAATTACACTTGAGCTGAATTTTGAGTAGTAGATCCGTTCAATGACAATAATTGTTACACTTGCGATACAAATGACAAAATGTTCATTCTTACCTTCGCGATTACAAAAACTTCGATTCTATTTGATCATATCGTGAATTTATAATAGAAAACAATTTTTCAATCAATAATGTGTATATTTTCAATTTTTTCCGTTATTTATTTATTTATTTTTTTTCTTCTTCTGTTTACTCCTGATTTTTTGATCATACGCTTATCTAGAAACTGATGAAAAAGTTCAAAGCGAATTGAGACAAGAACCAATCAACAGAAAAAAAAAAAAAGAGGCAAATATTGACGAGAAATTCGCAAGAAAAAAAAATTCTCATATCATGATAATAAGAATTTTCTTATTTTCCTCGAAACAAGTGTATATAATATAATACATATATTTACACCTATACATACAAATATAAACATATACCTATATACTATATATATATTTTACGCCTATGCTTGCCAGTCTACATTGTATTTAATATTTATGTATACTTATATATTTGTACCTCTATGCTATGTGTCTAACTTCTGTATGTGCATTCGTGTACCATTTTATATTATGTACCATTTTCGTTTTTCTACGTTCAGCAAATCGAGTTGACGGATAGAAATTTGATGACAAACGAAAAAAAAAAAAAAAAATATATAAAGAGACAATTAGGTATACGACTACAAAACAACGAGAACAATTCGATAAACGAATTAAAAAAGTTTCATTTCAAATTTCTTCGCAATTAGTTCAGGACTATTAGCTCTAGGTATAGATTTTCGGATCAAAGCCTGCCTCTCTAGATTCTAGAAAGTAGATACAAATAATTAGCATCCACCACCCCGAAACGGTCGCAAAGAATATAAAATACAATGAAGATTTGAAGATAAGAAAAAAAGATGAAAAAATGAGAACAAAAAAAGTTGAGATATATGATACACATGTTTTAATAAGTATATATATATGTAATAATGAGAAATTTTTGTAAAATGATATAATTTAGATCGCATCTTGAAAATAGAAAAAAGAAAAAAGAAAGAAAAAAAAACAAAGTAAAAGAAAGAGACTGATATTTTTTATTGTGCACACATATCATGCTTGTTCGATCTATAAATTCTTTAAATATAGTTAAATAAAAGCTCGTTTTTTAATATATTATTAATATTATGATCCACCTCTATATAGAGTATCAATATTAATATAGTAAAAGTCCCTCATATACATAAAAAAGAAAAAAAAACAGAAAAAAAAAAGAAAAAAAGAAAAAAGAAAACCCTATAACATATATACCTAGTTATTATTATCTCTCGTGCCTTTTAGTCTAGCTGTTGCCTGGAATCGCAATGTCGCTATATGTCTGTTGTTTGCGTTGCTTGTTGCAGAACAACTCGACAATGCGACCATCTCCGCCCACACACCCCTCATCACAGCCATCTCCTCAGCACCCCCAGCCACCCCCGCCCCCACACTCGCAGATGATGTCCACCCAGGTAAGCTATCATTCGACACAATCACTCTTCTCTCTCTCTCTCTCTCTCTCTCTCTCTCTCTCTCTCATTCATTGTATGGTACTAACACTCTTGTTAATAGTTCACTTTCAGAATAATTTTATCGAAACGAAAACACGTTTCATTCATTCATCATTTGTGACAGAAAAGAAAAAGAAAAACAAGAAAGATGAGATGAGATTCTGACGGAATTGTACCGCAGAATTTGAAAGAAATGTTTTGAAACGTGTCGTTGGTTCGCGTTGTGTACAATTTAGTCGAATTTTTTTCCCATTCCAAATGGTTTATCAACGGTTGAGGTAAGCAGCTCTGGAATTGTTACTACCTTCTCGATTAACGCCAAGTAGAGAGGAATCAGGTAGCTTGGGATATTATTGTGAAGAGAATAAAACATGTTCAGTTGTGACCTTGCGACAAGACGACGAAATTCTTGTGTCTTTCTTTCATTTAACGTTCTACGAAAGTGTTCGAAATCCTCGACTATAAGATACACGAGGAAATGTTAGTAGAAAGATTTGCACAAGGCTTTTGAATAAAAACTAACGGACACATGATCAGGGGAACATGTTCTTTGTCTTGTTTGACTGGTAATTGAAAACTCACTGCATGCTATGATCGAGAATTTCCTTGTCCCTGCAACAAAGTTATCCATTGTGTTTATGCGATATCATCTAGGTTTTTGAATAAAGTTGCACAAAATAGTTGTGCGGGTATTATATTTCGGCGTGGCAAACGAGAAGAGACTGTATTCGGAAGGTAAGATATTCCTGTAACCGCTTGTTATAGTTTCCTGACTTGTTGCTGCACTGGCTGTAATTCCTATTGTTGAAGCATAAACGGTTACTGTTACCGCTGTTACTAACAATTGTTGTTCTTCGTTTTTAAATAATATTGTCAAAGACACGAACACGTTATCCTTCTATAAGACGATACACGATGATTAGACTTAGATATATTTTCCAAAAATTAACAATATCAAATGAATAAATACTCTTTTTTCATTTTCATGTAAAATAATGTCATACCATTCGCTGAATTATAGCAAAAATCTTGTGTTCATTGTTCATTGAAAGAATGGTGAATTTTTGGACCGTTGATTTTTTAATTTGTGAAACAAAAAAAGTTCAGAGATTTCATTGGGATTCGATACGGCTTTTTGATCGAACTAATTTTTTTTTTGTATTTTGTAACTCTGAAATTTTACAAACTTTGTTAACTTTTTTTTCTTTCAATTACAGTTTATGGGACCTAGATATCCAGCCGGACCACGACCTGGTGTCCGCATGCCACAAATGGGAAACGATTTCAATGGAGTAAGTTATGCGATTTAAATCGCGAAGAAATTGTCACTTTTTGGTTTTTTGTAAATGTGGAAAAAATTTCACGTTTTATTGTGTCTTCCAGCCTCCCGGACAGCCAATGATGCCGAATAATATGGACCCGACAAGACAAGGTGAGTTTTGACGAGATATAGAATTTAGCAAAAAAAAAAAACACACGCAAAAAAAAAAGAAAAAAGAAAGTATATACTTTTTTTTTTTTCTTCTGAGTTGTTTTTGGCATTTAAGAGCGTTGCATTGAGACGAGAATGGCACATAGACGCATGCGTATACCAAAAACCACACAGCAATAATTGACAGTAGAGTAAACAAAAAAAAAAAGAAAAGAAAAGAACAAAAATAGTAATAATAATAATAATAATAACGACAAAAACGTAACAAAGAAAAAAAATAAATAAGTATTGCATCGCTGTGACGTGGAGTGGGATTGGTTTTTTTGAATCGCCTTTTTACCGAACGCAAGGTGGCTGAGTTTTTACCCGATTTTTTTTTTTTTTTTTTTTTTTTTACCGTTGCATTAAAAAAAAAAAAAAAGGAAAAAAAATTTGTTCGAAACCAAAATTTAAGGATCAATTTTGTTTCCTCTTCTATAACGAAGTAAGTCAAGTTTTCGGATTTGAAAAAAAAAAAAAAAAAAGAAAAAAATTTCGTTCATTTGCGCCAGTTACGCTGACGTTTCTGTAATTTGGCTTATCACCATCAACCTGACCTTATTACCTACCTGCCATACTAATGTGTGCTCTTGTGTTCCTCAGGCGAAGCTGGAGAGTTTGTAGGGTGGCAAGGTAGGAAGCAAAGCCAGCGACAAAATCACACTCACATGACTTAGTCAAGCATTATTTCTTTTTTTCCTTACTAATTTTGTTTTTTTTTTTTGTTTTTTTTTTTTTTTTTGTTTTTTATCCTCGTTTTTTTATTATTTTTTTTTTTGTTCGTTTTTTTTTTTTTTCTCGTCATATTCCCGCTGCAGACAATCGCACAGCTTACGTTTTTTTCTTCAATACCGCAATGTGGATTTTCAACGTCGTTTTTTGTTTATTATTTTTTCTTTCTGTTTTTTTTTTCTTTTTTTTTTCTGTTCCCTTCCGTTCAAACAAAAACGAAAATATACTCCTTGGTTGAGTACATATAAAGATTGAATCTTGAGAAACATCGAAATGGATTGAAAATGTAATAGACAGAAATCGTTTGTATCAAGAAATACTTAAAATTTGATATTCCAGCATGAAAAATAAGTGTTTTCGACAGAGAAAAAGTTTTTTTTTTTTTTTTTTTTTTAAATCAAAAAAATATTGCAACTCGAAAAATCAAAGAATCAGAAAAAAAAAAAAAAAAAAAAATCCCTATTGCTTCTGCCTTCGGCATTCTAATCTCCAGCATGTAGGACCTATAGAATCGATGTTTATTATACTTTGCATAATTTCTTTTTATCATGCTTTGTAAAATCAACGACGTACGATTTAATTTAATTTAATTTAATTTAATTTAATTTAATTTAATGAAATTAAATTAAATTAAATATACATAAAGAAAAATTTTGTTTCAAAAATCTTATTCAAATCGTGAGTGAAAATTTCGATCTATTATTGAAAATTATGACGATGATGATGATCTTCCGTCGTTTCAACAAATCGCAAAAACAACAAAAAATGAAATTAAAAAGAAAAAACAAAGTCGTACTAACAAAAATTCAACTCTTTTTGCCAAAGTGATTAAAACTGTGTACCTAGCCTGATGAAAAACAATACAATAAATACAGTTGTATACTCCTATTGCTTTTGCTATCAGATATTTAATTTAATGACACGTTACTAAAGCTTTATTTCTGTAAATATACATATATATCTACACTCTCTTATTGCTATATGTATATAGTATAATAAATAGTTCAGTCGTTGGTTATTTGTTAAAAGCGTATACCTATATATATATATATGCATATATATACATATTGAATATATATATATATATATATATATATATATATATATATATATATATATATATATATATGTGTGTGTGTGTGTGTGTGTGCGTGTGTGTCTTTAATAATATTTGAACATATAGAAACACGAATGAATGTGACGTAGTTCATGTATAAATACTAAACTAGTAGTCCGATAAACTGACTCCCAACAATCGAACAAATCACATAACCTTAGTTCTACGAAATAAATGACAGAAGAAGCCTTGAGAAACAAAGAAAAAAAAACAAAAAAAAAACAGAACAACCAAAATTAAGACAGCACTAACGTTATAACGTAACGTAATAATAATTCATATACAGAGTGAATGCCTAACGGGTAGACAGGGGTAGACAGGCGAATTCCAAATGCGCATGCGCAGACTATGGAGGGCAGACTGTTTTTCAGGGTGACCAACGTCGGAAATACGAAATTTACAGAGGACAGATCGCCGCGATGTACCTAATCCTACCTGAAAAGAATACCTGCGCTCGTCTACCCCTGTCTATCCATTATGTAATAATAATTAGATAATTTAGCGTACATCTGCAGTCTAAATAATTGTAAACATCTCGATTTCCCACTATCGTAAAGAAAAAAAAAAAAAAAAATATATATATATATATCTTTTCTATACAACAGGACCTCCAGGAATGAACCCGATGAATCCACGTATGAATCCACCTCGTGGTCCAGGAATGGGACCGATGGGACCAGGCAGTTATGGACCAGCCGGTATGCGAGGACCACCACCGAACAGTAATTTGGGACCAGGAGGTCCCGGTGGTCCCGGTATGCCGCCGATGAGCATGGCTGGACCAGGCGGAAGGCCTCAATGGCAGCCAAACGCATCAACGGTAATTATTTTTAACAAAATCGAGACGACAGAAAAATGGGGAATTTTTTTTCTCTCCGTTTTCTTACGGCTCGAGAGAAATCCTTGAAAAAAAAAAAAGAAAAAAAAAAAAAAAGAAAACGATACAAAATTTATATAGATCAAGGATGAAAGGTTGTGTACTTCGAGTAATTTTGTGATATGGTTTCATTCTTGTTGTATTTTTATTTTTATTTGTATTTATTTATTTATTTTATTTTTTTTTTGCACAGCCTATGAACTACTCGTCCTCTTCACCCGGTAATTACGGCGGTCCTCCAGGATCGACTGGTCCTCCGGGACCCGGTACACCGATAATGCCAAGTCCACAAGACAGCAGTAACAGCGGCGGTGAAAATATGTACACTATGATGAAACCGGTACCTGGAGGAAACATGCCCGGCGTAAGTTCATCGTTTCAGATCAATAAATTCATTCCCTCCTCGATGAATCCAATTTTACAATTTTTTTTATTTTTTTCTTCTTCCCTTCACGAACCTTTCTACTCGATAGTATTTTTTCGATAGATAAAATCTAAAATCTAAAATGTAAAATCTAAAATGTAAAATCGTGTCTCTCCCATCGTTTCGTTATCTCAGGATTTTCCGATGGGCGGAGGTCCAGAAGGTGGTCCGATGGGACCAATGGGCCCAAACACGATGGGCCCGGTATTAAACGGCGACGGTATGGACGGTATGAAAAATAGTCCAGCAAACGGTGGTCCGGGAACACCTCGCGAGGACAGCGGAAGCGGGATGGGCGACTACAATCTCGGTGGTTTTGGTGGTCCAGGCGAGAACGTGAGTATCAGCAGGTTCTTTAACGACTCTCTGTAGTAATCGCTTAGTGTAACTATATGGACTTATATACCAATAACCGATATCAAAATGTTCGAAAAACGAAAAACGAAAAAAAAAAAAAAAAAGAGAAACGGAAAAGAAAATTGTAAACGGTATTTTTTTTTTTTTTTTTTTAAATTCAAAAGAAAAAACAATGGTTCGAACAGAAGTGAACGAAGAAAAAAAGAACAGAAAAATAAATGAGTAAGTTTTTTTTTTTTTGAAAAGTTGAGAGAGATAGGGAGAGAAACTTTTTTTTTTTTTTCTTCTTTTTTTTGTTCCTTCTTCGTTATTTGCGTACAGAAATTAAATTCGAACTTCGTAATATCTGTTTCGTATATACATGTATATATATATATATGTCCATGTATTATGACCGATCTCCCATCATCAATCACAGAAAAAAAAAAAACAAAAAAAAAAAAAAACTATAGTAATTAATTGAGGTTTATGAGAAAGAAAAACCAGAGGAAAGTAAAAGGGAAAGAAAAAAACAAAGTAAAAAACAGAAAACAGTGAACAGAAAACCACCCAGAAAAAGGGTAAAGGAAAAATATGACTAATTATTTTTTATCTTTAAATTATATAATACCGAACGGGATTTAAAAAATTAGGATATAAATATTTTATATATACTGTATACATGTATATGTATATATTACGTATAAAATATTGATATCGTGTGTATATTTTAATAAACCCCCGTACTCTATACTGAGAAGGTGCTACCTGATAAAATGCTTGCCCGTAGTAAATATCGTATATAGTCTTTATATTAAATAAATAAATAAATAAATAAATGAATAAATAAATAAATGAAATAAAAATAAAAATGAAAGAAAATGAAATGAAACGAAACGAAATGAAATGAAATGAAATGAAATGAAATGAAATGAAATGAGTCAAGAAGTTTTAAAGATATAAGGTGAAATAAATCGCAAGTACATACATACATAATATAGGTACAATAAATATACATATATATATATATAGAAATCTAGGTACTACATAAATTTTAGGAAAGTCTGGTTTGGTTACTTAAAATCGTATTGATTGATTAGACTGATGAGAGATAATTAACGGGGTGTATATTATTATTGTTTTCTTCATCCCATATTATTAATACATAATAATATTACATAACCCTATGTATATATATTTATATACATATACATATACATATACATATACATATACGCCATTTATTTGCCTGATTCCAAAATTTGCACGATAAAAATTTTGTAATTATTTTTATTTTTATTTTTATTTTTTGTTACCTATTTATTTTTTTATTTTTTATTCTTTTATATATATATATACATAAATCCCGTTTCTTTCTATCATTTATTAAATATATATATATATATATATATATATATATACACACATGGCAGCTGCTGAAGATGCTAATTAAAAAAATTCCTTAATTCGAATCATATAATAATAATAATAGTAATAATAATAATGATAATAATAATGATAATAATAATGATAATAGTAATGAATAATTTGGTTGTGAATTATATACCTAATTTAATATATGAAATCGTTGAAGTTTCGAATAGTTGTTTCCTTTTTTTTTTTTTCTTTTTTTTTTTTTTCAATCTTCGAAACAAGAAAGAAACGAAAAAAAATTCTTCTTCTTCTTTTCCCCCCTCACCTCCTCGCAAACCCGTACACTGTATAATAAATATGATTTAATAAAAAATTCCACAAACATTAATTACGCTCCGTTAATCATCGTTGATCGTTTTATGTTTTTTTTTTTTTCTTTCTCCTTTCGTTAATTGAATTTAAAAAATAAAAAAATAAGAAAAAAAATATATATATAAATCATCGGTCATTGCAACAAAGCTCTAGATACGAAATGACAATGATTTTTAAATTTACTTCATTAATTAATTTACATTAGCCTGCTGCTGCTGTCTCTCGCCATACACACACACACACACACACACACACACAAACACTAGTAATGTGTAATATATACATATATATCGCTATATTTCAAATACTCGCGAAAGGTTGCAAAGTACCTATACATACATACATACAGACATACAATAACATTGATAATTTTTTTATTGTGTTTTTTTTTTTACTGCTTTTTAATTTTGTAATTTTCTCTATTGATTTTTGATTTTTTTTTGTTACTCTTTCCTCCTATCTTCATTACTCTATATACACATAGCTATACATATAGGTTTTATATAGGTATATGTACACAATCGACGTTCGTGTTATATTTTCATAAATGATATTCAATATCAACGATTTATCGTCTTTAGTTATTATTATTACTATTATTATTATTGTTATTATTATTATTACCCTTATCATTACTACTACTATTACTACTACTATTACTATTATTGAACTTACTATTATTATTATTATTATTATTATTATTATTAATTTTTATTTATATTTATTTGAACAATTTTAGACTAAAATGTATACTATAAACAATTAGGCGGTGGCTAAATTATACAAAAGGCTGTTACACACTTTACTTTACTCTCCAGTCCACTATTGGTCTGACTTTTATAATCTTACCGATCATATATATATGTATGCTATAGTACATAGACACACAAGATAATATTATATCATACATTTTTCTCCAACTTACGACTTTGGTTTTTTTTTTCTTTTTTTTTTTTCTTTATTATTATTATTATTATTTTTGCTCCTTGCGCCCTTTCTTCTCTCCGAGAAACGGAAAAACAAGAAAAAAAAAAGGACAAAAACGAAAACGAAAACCAAAAAGAAAACAGAAATCTGTTCAAAACCGCAAGAGCCTCTCGACGATCATTGAATATATATATATATATATATATATTTTTTTTTTTTTTTTCGTAACGGGGGCGAGAAAACCTTGTATTATATGTGTATGTATAGTCGAAGATTGATTAAGGTAGAGAAACAAAAAAACGGAGTGATTAGAAAAGGTGAAAAAGAGAAAGAGAGAGAGAGAGAGAGAGAGAGAGAGAGAAACTCAGATTGCATACCGAGTCCCTCCATTCAATTGCTCATATTATATTCGCTTTATTAGTAACTCGGGTTAAAATAAGAAAATTTCATCCCTAGTTTTTTTTGTTTTTTTTTTGTTTTTTCTGCACGAAAGATTTGACAATTCGATTCGCGCGTAAAATAATAATAATAACAACAATAGGAATAATAATAATGATAACAATAAGGATAATTATAATAATAACAATAATAATAATAATAATAATAATAATAATAATCACAATGATGATGATGATGATGATAATAATGATAATAATATTATTAATATTAAAGTAATAAAATAATTATCTAGAAGATTAGAATGAAGGGTGTGAATTTTTGAAAGAGACGAGAAAAAAGAAAAAAAAGGGTATAAAGACAAAAAGGCTCATGTTTTCATTGATCGCGATTTTCTATATTATTCTACTGGCATATATGTATGATACAACTAATTGCTGCAAGTTTATGAATTAACGATACGAATAATGATGGGATAAAAAAATAAAGGAAAGAGAAAAAGAAAAGGAAAAAAATTGCAGGAATATGAAGACAACTACTATGACGACGATGATGATGATGATGATATGCGGTAGAGAAAAAAAAATAATAATAATTATAACAAAACAGAATATTATATTATATATATATAAATGTTACTATTTTTGTATGGATATAAGAGACGTGTAGGATGCAGTACTTACATTAGTACCTACTGGACCTAGACTTGAATGAGTGAGCGAAACGATGCAAAATGAACAGAAAAAGCAAAAAAAAAAAATAGGTCTTTTTTTACAACTTCTATATATTATAGCGGAATGGAATGAGATTTGAAAAATGATGATGTGATGATGATGATGATGATGAGGATGATTCTTGAAAAAAAAAAAAAAAGAAAAAAAGAATTCTGCGTGATTATAGAACGCGTATTGCGGATATAATTTTTATACATATTACATGTATATGTGTATATATATTATATATACATATTTAATATTTATTTATTTAAATATATATATTTATATATGTACAGATAAATATGTATATTATATGTATGGATGGAATTTATTATTCTGCATATAATTCTGCCGTTGGTTATAGGTCAGTACCAGACTATGCTGTGCTGCTGTTAGTTACTTTTATTTAAACTACCTAATTAAAACTACCTAATAACAATAATATGAAATGACAACTCTCTTGTAGCTGCGTAACGAAAATATCATATTTAATTATTGAATTTTAATTATCATTGTTCAGTTTAGAAGAAAAAAAAAAAAAAGAAAATGAAAAAAACGAAAAAAAAAACAATCCAAGAATAATTAAAAATACAACAACAACAACAACAACAACAACGACAACAAATGTACACACACGAATATACGAAAGGTACGATTACGTTCCAAGATTCGGTTACGAGGTCTGCAATTTTGTTTTTTTTTTTATTTTGTTTTTTTTTCCTCGGGAAAATTAGTTTCTTTTTTTTTTCACATCTCTTTCTCCCTTTTTTTCTTTTCTCTCTCTCGCTCTCTCTCTCTCTTTCTTTCATAGAATCAGAAGAAGCAAGATCAATTTTTGATCTCGATACTAACGCGATGAATAAGAAAATAAACGCAGGAGTCAAAGAAAAAAAAAAAAAAAAAAGGAACAAAATTTATTTATTTATTTTTTGACCCAAGAAAAAGACGGTAATCAATTTCAAAATTTATTATCCTCGCAGTCCCGCATTCAGTTTTGCGATGATTTCCGATCTTTGCTAAATTTTAAGGGGGAAAAAAAAAAAAAAATTGAAAGTACAAAAGAAAAAAAAAAAAAGGAAAAAAAAACCAAACCAAACGAAACGAAACGAAAAATTGACAAAAAATATATAGCGAATGAAAATAATCCTAGCATATCTTGTAACGTAAACGTATCTTAGTACTTTACTTAAATGGTACTCCAATACTCCCACGTTGTAATAGCTATATTACGCCTGATGACATATAAAATAATATGCCTATATAATGCCAGGGAGATCGAGACAATAAATGTAATCATGTTACACTGAGAATATTGCGTTTTGTTTTTATTTGTTATAACCCGCAGGGTGCTGGCTGCTGGTATATATATAACTATCGGTTCTCGTTTTTTTTTTTTTTTTTCTTTTTTTTTTCCTCCTTTTTCTTTTTTACATTTTTGTTTTGATTTTTTTTTTTTGTTTTTTCCTTCGTTTCATTTTTCTCTCGATTTTTTCTCAATTATTTCTCTCGTTCTATGTAGAAAAAACGAGAAGAAAACAAAAAAAAAAATGAAAAAAAATAAACAAACAAAAGGATATACTTATCATTTTCGATGGAAAACGTATTCGTCGGGGCGGGTGTTTCATATCGTTTCGAGGCGACAAACTGATTTCGAATCTGCGGGTTCTCACTGTGTTTTTTTTTTTTTTTTTTGTTAATTTTTCTTTTTATTTGCTCTTCTCGAATTACATTCATTCCACGACGGTTCCCAATCCCCCGCGGAAGGAAGACAATCGAAAGTAACGCAACGAGACTTCGGTTTTTTGAGTAGGAAAGAAAAAAAAATTTTAATAAAAAAAAAAAAAAATCGTAAAGACAACTTTGAAAATTTAAAAATAAATTATTTTTCTCTTAAATTTTCGCCCCTTCTCTTATATTTCTTTCTGATCGATATGAAACACACGAACCGCGCGTGATACGCATGTAGCTTATTAAAAAAAAAAAAATCTTGTCGAAATCGAAAGAAAAATAGTTTAGGTAGCTATATAGTACTAGCCTGTACTGACCTGTAGCACATGGATGCGTGTGAAAGATGTGATTGTGGATGAAGAACAGAATGAAAAAAAAAAAAAAGAAAAGAAAAGTATAAAATAGCAGGAGAAAAAATAAAAAAAAATGGAAAGGGGATTATTGAAAAAAAAAAAAAAAAAATAGAAATTTAGAAGAAAAAAAAAAAGAATAAAGAAATTAGTAAAAACGACAGTTTTTATATTATGACAAATGAAATGATAAAAGCAATGATAAATTATATTAGCGAAGTGTGCGTGTGGGGGGCAGGTGCAGTTTCAATCATGTATATATTTATCCATATATATATATATATATATATATTATATATATATTTATATGTATATGCGATTTGAATAGCGGTGGCGAACGAGCCTCTATAATAATAGATAGTAACGTCCATGTGTTGTGGGTCAGAGCACCCTAGAATTGTCCCGATTATCCCAATTACCTTTGTTTCGTCACCCAACCTAGCCCGCCACACTACGCTACGCGTATGCCAGCCAGCATTCTCCCCAAGATTCGAATTTTTTATTTTAATTATTGTTTCATGTTTTTTCATGTTTTTTTTTTTTTTTTTTTTTTGGTTTTTTGAATTTCTCTCTTTTTTTCTCACTTATCATACCGATTTCTTCGCCCAATTTCTCGTGTGTCGTATATAATAATATAGTCTTCGCGATGTCTTTGCATCGTTTTTTTTTTTCAAATTTTTTTTGAAAATCGAGTAAAACGAAATACGAGAAGAATGAAAATTCGATACACTTTGTTATTCCGCGTTGTTTCGTGTTTCTCTGTTTTTGTTTTTTTTGTTTTTTTGGTTTTTTTTTTTTTCGTTTCAATCTCTTCTCTTCTCACCCCGATTGGGAAGCGAAATTTTTCGAGCATTTCAAAATTCGAGAAAAAAAAATGATAAGAATAAAAATAAAAAACAAAAAAGCAAGAAAAAGAAAGAAAGAAAGAAAGAGAAAAAAAAAAAAAAAAAAAAAACGAAATCTTGGTGGAAAGCTGCGCATATTTGGTAAGGTGCCCTTTTAATGGGGTTTGCCTGACCTTACGTGTAACCGGCCTGGTGTTGGTTGGTTCGCAGGATCAGACCGAGTCGGCGGCCATCTTGAAAATCAAGGAGAGCATGCAGGAGGAGGCGAAGAGGTTTGAGAAGGATTCAGATCACCCAGACTATTTCATGCAATAAATATAATTTCAAATACCTATACATATAGTATATTTAATAAGCGAGAGAATAATCGGAGGTAAACGAAAGAAGAAAAAAGGCAAAAAAAAAAAAAAAAAGAAAAAAGAAAAAAACAAACGAATGATTTAAAAAAAAAAAAAAAATCAAGAAAGGAAGAAACGGTGACAACACGACATTGAATTGAAACACAACACGCGCGACACACACACACACACACACACACGCGCGAACACGTCCGAACCGATTTTATTCCGAAAAATAATAATTATGATATACGTTGATGATTATGATGATTATGATGATAATGATGATGATGATGATGATGATGAATATAATGAATAATATAACGATGGTGGAAAAAACAAAAAAAAAAAAAACAAAAAAACAAACGAGAACAAGAACGTAAAAAAAAGAAATAATAATAATAATGATAAAATGAAAAAAAAAAAAGCATAAGCCATTCCTGATCCAATACCTGTACGTGTATATCTTCTTTCGAATGAAGAATGAAGATAATATGATCAACAAGAAAGCCTCAAACATTCGCCCGTGTCTCTCCCTTGTCCCTTGTCCCCCTGAGAAATAATTTAAGAAAAATGAAAAATAAATAATGTGAGAGAAAAGAAATAAAGAAAAACGAACGAAAGAAAGAAAAAAAAAAAAAAAAAAAAACAGAAAATTCTACCGAGTTGTCGTTATCATTAATAATTATGCTTGCCGTTGTGTTATCCGTTTTTTTCTTTTTTCTTTTTTTTTTTTTTTTTCTCTTCTCTCTTGCGTCCCCTTTTTTCCGAGAGTCCGGTACTTTTCGAAAATCATTCTATTTAACTTATACATATATACATTTATATATTTATATATACATGTGTATATATATATATATATATATATATATATAGTATATTATTAATTATATATATTATCCGATTTTCATCCCATTCAGCCACCCCCAACCCGTTTCCCAGCTTCAACCCCTCGCGGTTATTCGTCGATCCATCAATTTCCTAGATCAATTCTTTTTCTTCTTCTCTTATAATTCTTCTTATTCTTCTTTCTTTCGTCAAAATACATCAAGAGAAAAAATATTTTTTCTTTCTTATTTCTCGTTTCTCTCGATTTTTTCTTCATTCATTTTTTTCACTTTGCAAAAACTTTCCAATCACTTTCATTTCAATCACAAAAGACCAAATGATCTGTCGTTGTTCTATTCATTATTATTATTGGTATTATTATTATTATTGTTAATATTGTTATTATTATTCTTATTATTATTATTTATATTAATATTATCATTATTATCATTATTATTATTATTATCATTATTATTATTGTTACTATCATTATTATATGATCAATAACCGAGGGGAAAAAAGAAACGGGTTAGAAATTTTTACTTTTGTTTTTTTTTGTTTTTTTTTTTTTTGTGAAATATTCGCGTGATCAAAGGGTGATGATCGATCGACAATTTTTATTTATTTTATATACCGCGTGATTGATTGGCTGGTAGTTGATTCACTATCGATAAATGTACTAGATCAATTACCAGTTTCGGGTATACAAATAAATAAATAAATAAATAAATGAATAAATGAATGAATAAATAAATAAAAATGGAGAAAACAAGAAACAAAAAAAAAAACATGTAAAGAAAAAAAAATGATAATGATGATAATAATAATAATAATAATAATAATATAAATAATAATAATATAAATAATAATAATAATAATAATAATAATAATAATACGACAACAGTTTTGATATATGAACATTAATAAAAATGGAGCCTGGTACACGGAACGAATAAAAAAAAAACAAAAAAAAAACAAAAAACCACACAATACACACGCGTGCACACGAAAAGGAAATTAAACACATGAATCCTATCTGAATCCACGCATAATTATTGACATAATGTAGGTATTCTCTATGTATATATATATATATATACATATACGTATACATATACATATACATATACATATAAATATATTGTCGGTAGAATAAGTAATAATTATGAATATATAATGAAAAAAATAAATGTCCTCTATCCTGTAAAGAAAAAAAAAAAAAAAAGAAATGAAAAAAGAAAAAAAAAAAACCACCACCCGTGTATATTTTTTTGTTTTGTTTTATGAATTTGTTATGTATTACTATATAATACATATTTCCATAGAAATAAATAATAATATATCTAGTCTCTCTGAGCAGAATAATTAAGGTAAGCTATATTGTTTAAATTGTTATCGTAGGAAAGAAGAAGAAGAAGAAGAAAGGAGAAAACAAAATATGTTTCATCCCTTATCTATCAGTGGATGAAAATAAAAATTGGAAATTTAATTTTCTCGATTTTTCTCTATATGTAGTATACATACATATATATATATATATATATATATATATATATATATTTATAAAAATATATTAATTACCCGTATACATGGATATAGTATATAACTCGAGTATTTGATAGAAAAGTGTCGCAGCTCGTTATTCCGCTCTCCTTACATCGAATAATCATTCTTCGAGACAATGGAAGTCAGTTATATATGTATAATACATACATACACGTGTTTCTATTCCTGTAAGATAGTGGCTGGAGAAGTAGAGATAGAGATATTTCAGAAACGGGGTTTAAACTGCTAAGGGTGGAGAAGAGAGGAAAAAAAAAATGAAAAAAATAAAAATAAAATAAAGAAAAGAAACAGATGACTATTCAAAAGTTAGACTTTATCGCAACGTAGGCTGAAACGTCATCCGGTTGAACCGCATCTACAATACAATAAACGTTAGATCGAAGCTGCGGAACTCTTTCGCAGACTGCAGGGGTTGTTTCTTTCTTTCTCTCCTTTTTTTCCTTCTTTCCTTCTTTCCTTCTCTTTCCCTCTTTCTTTCTTTTTTCTTTCTTTCTTTCTTTCTTTCTTTCTTTCTTTCCTGGGGGACGAGGAACAGGGTCACACAGAAAGTGTTCAGGATCCAGGGTAAACCCGGTGGGGGGCAATTGGTGGAAAGAAAAAAAGAGAGGAAAAGAGATATAGAGAGAGGGGGAGAGAGAGGGAAAGAGAAAGAGACAAGGACTTGGAGAACGGGCGTGCTTATCGTGCATCGTCGTCTCCATCCACCTGAAGCAGTCCTCAAACGCCCCAGAGGAAAGAGGGACTGAGCCAAACCGGGAACCCCTTACCACCGTGTCACCAGCTTACAGCTGACGTCTGCGAAAAAATCCTTACCACGTATACTATACAGATCCAATATTAAAACGGTGGTAGTGTCATATGCCATGCCATGTCATGTCATTCCTTCTCCTGTCTCGTCCCGTCATCCACCAATTCAAATGGAATCTAATTTGTTCACCTCAAACGCCGTAGAGTTGAGAGACCTTCCGGAATACCAAGATGGAAGACACCGAAGAGCTACTGCGATGCCTTGATCATCAGTTTTCTAAAATACAATGGTGAACCGATCCCTGGGATGTCAATTCGCGAGATTGACTTCTGATCCACCGTGTGCTTTTGGAAATTCGGTATTGGTTGTACTAGACATTAAGGGGGACGTTTAGCAGTGGTATTTTGTGTTAGGTTCTATTTTTATTCGGTTCCCAGATCCCCCTGAAAAGCTTTGACGTTAACGTCGAGTGTGGTAAGAAGTCGAAGATTGCGATAGACTAGAAGGGTTGAGAGCGATATCCACATCCGTCACCCCCAGATCGAGAGCAATTCGGTATAACAAGTTCGTAAGCGTTTCGAGACGCAGATCATGTCCTCTTCAGCACCCTCCTCGTCGACTACCCAGCTCCCGACGTCATACTGCGACGTGGTGACGCACGAAACCCGATTTTACCACCAGCTACCAGGTCTTGGTAACGACGTTGCGTCGTTGATTTGGTGCTCGAGTCAAGTCGCCTAGGAAACCCGGTATGACCTGATTAGTGATTGCGGAGGAAGTCGCTCTCAATGTCTCGTTATCGCGATTACTGTTATAGATGAGAGTGCAGGGGCTAGTGGATGGGGACTTCAATCCTAATTAATTCCAAAGTTACATACGAGGAGTCTCACTCGAAAGGGATCGCTGCAGTATTGACTGGTCCCTGGATCAGCATCAGTGCCACTCCAAGGAGGAGTTCTTGGATCTACATATCTCTCACTCCTCTCGGCTGATAGTAATTTCACAAAAAGTTACCGTCTCTTGCAAGAACCGATGGAAGTTCTTCTCTTCTTCCTTTTTTTTTTCCTTCATCCGCGGTCTCTTTCCCTCCGTCACCGTACCGACGATGAGTTGGAGCCTCCTCAAAGAGTGTGCCGGGCACTTGACGAAGCGACGCTTTCTATTCGTGGCACAATTTCAAGGATCGATACATCGACTGCCGTAGGTTCTGGTGTCTTCAAATAGCGGTAGTTACCAAGGGACGAGGACCACTTGCCATTCACGGCCTCCACTCGCTAAGGTGTGGATGCTATTTAGGTACTAGTACTTTTTAACCGTCGTCTGATGGGTGGATGGATGGGTACACACGCGACAGATTTATAACCGGTCAATGATTCCCCGATTTAAGAGACCCGGACATCTTCAGCTTCCCTTCGAACCAGTCGTTTCACCCTTCTCTCATTTCACTCGATCGCGTTCGTACGCCTCATCTCAGACACCAACCGAGTAACGGACTCTTTCAGAGCTCATATCAGCATAAGCACACAATCGGTGGTAGTACTTCAGGGATGAGATAGAAGCGGACGAGTTCTTGTATCAGAATTTTATATCCAGGTTCCTTTACTTCGGGATCCGATGTCCTAGGGAACGGAGAAGAAAGGGGAAAATGATAACTGAAGAAACTGCACGACGGCTTTGTCTTACCGCAAAGGTCAACGTTGTTAGTTTCTTTAAATCTGAGAAGAGATAGGAAGAGCCGCGCATGGTCCGCAGATAGTGGCACAGCGAGAGCCTATTGGCTAACCTTTTATCCGTTGCATCGCATCGTTCCGCATCCATCCTGAGGAACCGCATCGTGGTGTCCCGAGGGAAGGGGTTGGAAAGGGACGAAGTGAGGAGAAAAAATTTTTTTTACCGAGTGAGAACGGGCGAGGAGTGACTAAAGATAGGTGATAGGTGATGGAAACTCCGGAGGGACATCGCCTAGTTGCCAACTAGTACCTAGTAACGGTTCGTCGCAACATCGAACACAAGTGCTCACCACTACACCGGGATTTCTGCCCTTCCAAGGCTGTCTCTCTAACAACGTCACTGCTCTTCTGTGCCCCCCCACCACTTTTGTACAACGGGCGAACCTCTCCGCCTCCAATTTCGCAAGTTCTGCAAAATCTCGAGGAAGAAGTCGAGCAGAGGTCTTCAGTCAGTCGACGTTCGGCAGTCAAACGTGATTACTAAAAATATAGTAATCGTCAGTTACAGTGATCTCCGTTTGATACCATCCCATCAGTCTGTTGTCAGAAACCATTGGACGCATTTTATGTACCTTAATAATTTCTGGTTACTTTCAATATCACGGATTTCAAATGTGCTGAAGACATGGAGAACGACAGGGCTCGGCCTCGCGGCGTCAGCAACGCCTGCAAGATGGGGGTCCCTCTTCCGCTGGTTCTTTTGCTAGTACTCATCTACGCAGCACAAGCTCAGTAAGAAATTCCATGACATTCTGATCGGTGTGTTAGAGTGTTGATGTGCAAGTACCCTTTTCCCCGTCACACATGCTCGGAAATGATCAAAAACTCGACCGAACCAAAGACTCAAAAGACACTATCGATTTTCACGATGTGTAAACCACTTTGCATGGAATGGCCAAAGGGTTTTGCTACCCATTCGTACTGGTCGGTGACAATTATCGACTCTTTTCTATCACGAAATGCATTCTTATTATCCACTGCACCCCCGTCTTGGGATTAGTTGTTCTTTTCATTGCCAATTCTTGCTCATTGAAATTCCACCCCCGATTCCCAATCAGTTTGATATTGTCGGATGTGCTACCGAGTCGGCGAATGAATGTGTACTAATTGCGGGGTTGAAGTTCCTGTGTTTCCGATCACTCGGTAACTTGCTTTCCGAGTGTTCGTTTCAACTCCGAGTCCCTCTCGGTTGTCTGATCTTCATACGTCTCGCCTTCATTCAAAGCTGATCGCGTTTCCAGTCTGAAGAATCGCTTCCAAACCGCGAAGGCCTTCGAAGGCACGATAAATTTATAATCGCCCAGGTACCTGCCGTCTCTGACTAATTGGGCTGATGAAAATTAGAATACGACACACCCCTTCAGCGAAAAACACACGAAATATTTACAGAAGGAGTTTGGAGTTCTTTGACCTCTTGCCAGAAGATCCAAAGTTGTATGACAAGATGCGGCCGCCCAAGAAAGATGGACAAGCTACGGTCGTCTACTTTCACGTAACAGTAATGGGTCTAGATTCGATAGACGAAAATTCTATGGTAAGATTTCCTTGTATCGAAGGATCAGTCGAAGATCGTCCGTACCCTGATTTGGTACGGAGAGTGAATAATATTTCGGGGTGATACTTCCAGACCTACGCGGCTGACATTTTTTTTGCCCAAACATGGAAAGACAATAGACTTCGACTTCCGGAAAACATGACCTCCGAGTATAGGTGAGAATCAGCAACTTGATTTACGAAATTCAATCCAAATTCCACCCGCGAATTGAACAGTCTCGTTTTCTTTTTTCCTATTCCATGATTCAAGGTTACTAGAAGTCGACTGGCTCAAGAATATGTGGAGGCCAGACTCGTTCTTCAAGAACGCGAAATCCGTCACCTTCCAAACAATGACAATACCGAATCATTACTTGTGGCTTTACAAGGACAAGACTATCTTATACATGGTCAAGTACGTGCTCATCTATTTTTCCCATCCAATTCCGCATGAACTTTATACCTCGCTCTTTTAATCTCTGATCGAAATCTGACGAAGAGGATCATCAATCCATGAAAAGTACAGTTAATTATCATCGTTTTAGGCTAACGCTCAAACTCTCATGCGCGATGAACTTTTTGATCTATCCACACGACACGCAGGAGTGTAAATTGCAAATGGAAAGTTGTAAGTAGACCACATCGAGTTTATAAATTTCGTCCCAAATTGTCTGAAGTTCGATATCTTCTGGTCAAATAGTGTCCCACACGACGGACGAAATGATATTCCAGTGGGACCCGGACGTGCCTCTTGTGGTTGATGAAAATATAGAACTGCCCCAGCTTCAGCTAGTGAAAAACTACACGGCTGATTGCACGCAAGTCTATTCCACCGGTAGGTCTATTGATATTAATTCCATAAAATTGTTTTACTTTGTCACGGATCGAGGATAAACGACAGGGTGAAATCACTCTTTGAAATATACTCGTCTTGATCGGAGCAGAGTAACGTACAGATCCAACGGTAACTAACTTCCTTTCTCTAAGTGCATTAGATGTTCTGTTTTTTATTTTTCTTCTTAGCACACAGATTTGAACCGAGCAGTTTTCTTCCTCAGGAAACTTCACCTGTTTGGAAGTAGTCTTCGTTCTGAAACGTCGTCTCGGCTACTACCTATTTCACACCTACGTTCCTACATGCCTGATCGTAATCATGTCGGTAAGTGGAAGAGAGGAGGTCACCAAATGCTCTGAAAGATCGTTAGCTAATGATAACCAAATGAAAAAATTGACTCGTACCAGTGGGTCTCGTTCTGGATCAAACCGGAAGCAGCACCGGCGAGAGTGACCCTTGGAGTCACATCGCTCCTCACCTTGTCAACGCAACATGCAAAAAGCCAGGCTTCATTACCTCCAGTGTCGTATCTGAAGGCTGTCGACGCCTTCATGTCCGTCTGCACGATATTTGTGTTCATGGCACTGATGGAATACTGTCTGGTCAACATCGTCCTTGGAGACAACGACGCTCCGAATGCTAAACCGCCACCACCACCGCCTCCTCCAGCTCCCGCTGCTGGTCCTGATCCCACGAAGCTCGACAAGATCTACGATATCGCTACCAAGGTGACACGTGGACTCACTTTTTTACACAGCTTTTCTCCCGCTCTGCGCCTTGAAGAGAGAAATCGTTGAGAGCGAGATTTGATCCTTTGAGCATGAGTGCTATCTCAGAAACCGTTCGATCGATTTGTACGAAATTTGGTACCCGGAAGCTGATGATAGTTCTGTTTCCGAATCCGCGGTCAAAATTTTCGAATTCAAAATGGCGGGTCAAAAATCAACGAATCATTAAATTTTCGGTGTCTTTTAACTCGCAGACTGAAAAAAATATTGAAAATATTGAAATTAGATTGTATTTCTCTCCCTCAAGGCGCGGAAAAAAGAGAGCCCGATTATTTGGACGCGTGACCCTGTTGCGAATAATGATTGTTAAATAGAAATGAATGAACCATTTCTCTGCGGGGTTAGCGGTAATTAATCGGGCGTCAATCTCACCAAGTGTCATTCAAGTTCGGTTATATTTTTACGCAGAAAAACGCGATTCTGATAATGGACCGGCAGAAGTCGGCCGCAGCAGCACCCCCTGGACTAACGCCTGCCCAACGAGCGAGGATGCGTGCGTTGAACATTGACAGAGTATCAAGAGTATTTTTCCCGTTCCTATTCGCCCTTCTCAATGTAACATATTGGATAATGTTTGCCGAGTATATCTAGACCCTGAAATGTCCCATGCCCATGGTGATACAACGAGACGTAAGAAGCTGTTCAGTTCACTTTATCCGCATATCGACCGTGTCGGTTGTTATAAATGAACGGAAAATGCACACACCGGTCCATGACGAAAAGAAATTGCGAACAAATAAATAAATAAATAAATAATTAAATAAAAAATCCGTTTTTCTCTATAGATAAGACGAATATGATTAATCTACCGATACACCTATACCGAAGACTTGATTACTTGCCGGTTGATAAAAATCTGTCGAGAAAATTGGTAAAATTAACGCCCAGTCGAGGGAAAGTTTATTCGAAAATACACATACATACACACACACACACACACACACACACACACACGATTATTCTACCCCCACCTTCTCGTTTTACAATTCGGCATATTTTATCGATATCGATTATCCCCATAACCGATTGATACATTTTTAGTACCTGCGCGGTTATTAGTTCGAATTGTGCAGGGTTAAAAAAGAGCACAAGCACTTTGCTTTCTATAGACGAATCGATTGAGCCCTGATTAAACCTATAGATATAGAAAAGGCGTTATAGATAATTACGTGTGTGATTTTTTGAGGGTTAGATAGGCGATACATATATATATATATACATAGGTGTATTTCATCCCACGGAATAGGGTATAAAAATTAGACCGATTTTTATTTGTTTATAGATTTTTATTGGCTCAAAGTTTACTAATAAATAAAGTACAAATGCTTTTTCTCTTTTATTTATATTTTTTGTCGACTAACATATGTAAGAAAAGAGCATGAGCTTCGAAGGGTGAATTTTGAATGCCAAATTACTGATCTTCTTTTACAATATAATTAGCTAATGTTATCAATTATTTTATCTACGTAATATGATGAAAATAAATCCATATATTATATATACATATATACGTAAACAACGATTGACGCTAACAAGTGATTATAGATTATTACGATGTATAATATATCATGAGAAAATTAATTTGTCGCGATTATACCTGTATAAGTGTAATTGTTACCGAGCTTTAAAAAAAAAGGAAGAAAAAAATGATTGAAAAAAAAAAATTCACTTCAAATATATATATATATCACTACTCAAGAAAACTTGTGTAATTCGTGTAAAAATTTGAAATTTTTCCGAAAGCCTCCGTAGTTTGCGCGATATATTATTATTATTATTATTATTATTATTACTATTATTCTGATTATCATCTGCGATGATATTATTGAATAGTTGTGACTACTCTTGGCGAGACGCGTCTCTTCATATGTACTATATTACGCCATTTCTAAAGAAAAGAAGAATAAGGATAATTTTAAGTAATTGTGAAAACGACATCTAATCTAATTGTATCTTTAATTAACTTACGGTTAGTGTCGTAATTATTATTATTAGTCGCTCCGCGTTATCATCTCGGAGATTATAAAAAAATTTGAAATTCTTTAATATAAAAACAATCCGCAGATGCAGCTCTATATATATATATATATATATATATATATATATATATATATAACGCTAATTAAATAAAATAAGAAGCGAAAGAATCTTATCACTGCTCGGAATCTCGTAGCGATATTGTAATATAAATGTCTTTAATTTTCTTTTTTTTTTGACTTTCACTTTTTTGACTCTTTTGATTTTGTATCATAACCAAATTACAGTATTTAATTAATTATAACAATAAGTATTAAAAAAAAAAAAAAAGAAGAATGTGTTTCATGCGTGGCTGCACCTTCGCTATATCTAAAATCCATTTGCATGATTGTAACATTTATGTATTTATGAAAAAAAAAAAAAAGAATATATATATATATATATATGTACATATATATATATATATATATTTATGAACACGATTTGAATCAATAATCTTTTATTCGTCGGAGAAAAAAAGAAAAAAGAAAAGATAAAAATTTCTCTTCTCCCCCCTTATGGAATCCCAAATCTGTACGTCCCTGCACGATGCAACTCTGCCATATCGTAACGTATACGGTATTTTCAAGGGGCAGCTTCGCTCCTCATCTTCTCGTAGCTGTTTCGCAGTTTTTCAGATCTGACTCACGTTGGTACAGTCAGCATTTTCTCTTATTATCTCTTAGTTAGCCAGGCCCCGGTGGGAGAGGCTACGTTACTTCTTAACTAGTTATAAATATAACAGCCCGTGACCCTCCGAGTAACCGATATCAAATCCTCGCTCAGGGACGTAAAAAAAAAAAGAAACTGACTATAAAATATTCGGATATTTAAAAATATTCAACTACGGACTATAAATCGTTGTCGATTCTTTTGACGAATGATTATGAATTTCAAGCCCCGAAAAAGTTTCGATAAAATTTTTTTAACCGCCGTATCTGTATAACGAGCAAAGAATTATACATGAAATGGGATTCGATCCTGCAGACGATTCGATAGACTTTAAGATTCGACTTATAGCTCCGTTCTTATCTCATCTCCTCCACTTGACACCGTCCTGTATATATCTAAAAAAAAAGTTACGAAGCGACGGTGTCACCCCAATGGAAAGGAAATACGCCCAGTAGTCTTATCTCCATGGTCAGTCGAGCCGGAATTATCAGTCGAACTATCCCGAGGTCAAATCATGGGCACTGTGAATGATCTCGTTGGTACAAAGGTGGAACGAAGTTTCTCCGAACGAGAGAAGAAAGAAAAAAAAAGAAAAAAAAAGAAACGAAAAGAAAAAAAAGCTGCCTGCAAAATTTCGTATTCGGTATGAAATTTCGGTACGAAATTTTTACAGACGGCTGATTCGACGAGAAGAATTTTACTAAGGAATACGAGAACGAGACCTCTGCGGCGCGGAGTTGAAAAGCAGATGTTTAATCCGTATGTGAAAAAAAAAAAAGAAAAAAAAAAAAAAAGAAAAATTCCCGTAGGATTTCGTGTCCCTAAAAGAGCAGCCATGGCACCTAAAATCGTTGAGAACTTGAGGCAGAGTTGCAAGTGTGCAACACATGTCGAATAACTCGGGTTTCGTTCATACTCAGCGATCTGTTTCACTCACTGCGTCAGAGCAAATTTCGCGTCTAACGATGAGCAAACAAGACAATTATCTTTCGTTCGAAGTAGTCATGTGTACATCGCTGTAATTATGTATCTATAAAGAAAAAATTGTCTGAGAAAAGAATTCTAGTCGTTAGTCGTTATCAGTTATTCGACGGAACTAATTGCCTCCATATTCGACAAAACGTAAAGAAAATTTTCTAGGTACTACGGAATCATTCGTGGAGGGATCGAAACCAGGTAGAAGTGAATAATCCCTGGGTAGGTATGTACATATTACACGTAGAAATATCTCTAAGTACGGTGTATTTTTGAAAAACGAATAATTCAATCTTATCTTCCATACCGTTGACCAAATTCTTATTATTGGTAGTGGAAGGCATGTAATACATACGCATGTATATATCTGTATACATATATAGGTATATACCTTCCTGGAAGGCTGTTAAGGTCTCGCCTGTAGGATGACCGGGGAGAGCGAGCTGTAGACCCTTTTCTCCGATTGGTTAGGAAAGGGCTCCCAGGAAGGGAGGCACTCCCGACTCTAGCCCTTCAAGCTGTTTTCAAGTCCCTCAGTTCAAACGGTCGGAGTCCCCCTCAGGGATCAGCAGTATATTTCTTCCTGTGAGAAGCCTTGCTTATAACGTTAGCTCGGAGTTTGTAAGATCAAAAGAAAAAAAAACAAAAAACCGCCTCCTGTTATTGTTTTGCAGAAATAAAGTGAGAGATGTCTGCCAGTGATTTTTCGGCTCCTTTAATCAACCCTTAAATAGCAAAAAAAAAATAAGAAAATTAATTAATTTCAAACAGTGATATACGAGAGTCTGGTGTGCATATTTTGACTAAATTTAAATTCAAACCCACACGGCGAAGGGTAGGTATAGAAACACATACATATATATATATATATATATATGTACGAAGCTGGAGGGAGACAGTTTAAAAATGGAATAGTATAATTTCATCCCGTCTCTTCTCAGGAGAGGATAAAAGCTCAAAGGAGGAATGGTAGTTGGTATACTGTGAGGAAACTGAACAACGAGAACTGCCACGATGGGTGGACTCCGGTGCTCAGCCTTAGTCGGTTTCACTCTGATTGTAACAGTGCTGTCAGGTGCGTTGAACAAAAATGTTATTACAAATTTTTAGAGAATTATTTGGACAGCTTTTCTGATTATAATTCGCAGCGACTGTTGGGGCACAATACGCACAGAACAGAGGTCGGATCCCGAATAGAGGTAACGAAGTTATTTAGTCAATTGAATATGCGATCTAGGAATGATGCTGTAATTTTGGGTAATTGTTTAACGAAGGTGTTCCGAAGGGATTGCCTCAGAAAAAGCTGCTCCCTTGCGAACAGGGGTCGTGTTATCCAGCGACTGGAGATTTGCTGATTGGTCGTGAATCGAGGCTCAGTGCTTCGTCAACTTGTGGAATGAAAGTACCGGAGAGATTCTGTATAGTGTCTCATTTGAAGGATCGAATAAAGTGCTTTTACTGTAACGGCGCGATACCGAAGCATCAACACAGAGTGGAAAATATTGTGCACAAATATATACCAGGGTTAGCATATTGTGGTTGTAGAATTTTGTGAGAATAAAATGAGTGAATGAGAAAAGACGAGGACTCCATGATGTGTTTTTTTGCTTTCAGAACTTCCGACGAGTCTTGGTGGCAGTCGGAAAATGGGGTTGAAAACGTAACCCTGCAGTTGGACCTGGAAGCAGAGTTTCACTTCACTCATATCATAATAAGATTCCAAACTTTTCGTCCGGCTGCTATGCTGATCGAACGATCTTACGATTTTGGTAAGACGTGGCAAGTCTACAAGTACTTTGCTCACAACTGCGAACAGTCGTTTCCGGATGTGCCAGCAGCTACGCCTCGTAAATTAACCGACGTCGTTTGTGACTCGCGGTACTCAACCGTCGACCCATCAACCGACGGGGAGATCATCTTCAGGGTGTTATCCCCGAATGTGCAAATCGATAATCCGTACTCCAAGGAAGTACAGAATCTTTTGAAGATCACCAATCTGAGGATAAACTTCACCAAACTTCACACCCTGGGTGACGACCTCTTGGACAACCGTGCAGAGATCAGAGAGAAGTACTACTACGCTATCAAGGACATGGTGGTCAGAGGGTCGTGTTCCTGTTACGGACACGCGTCTAGGTGTCTTCCACTGCCTGGTATACCACACAGACAAGACATGGTCCACGGACGTTGTGAATGTACGCACAATACGAAGGGCCTAAACTGTGAGATATGCGAGGACTTCTACAACGACTTACCGTGGAAACCAGCCGTTGGAAAACAGACCAATGCTTGCAAGAGGTGCAACTGTAATGGCCACGCTACAAGCTGCCATTTTGATCAAACCGTCTACGAAAGATCTGGCAGAGTTTCAGGCGGCGTTTGTGACGACTGTCAGCACAACACGCGCGGGCAGAACTGCGATCTTTGCAATCCTTTCTATTACCATGATCCAAGCAGAGATATCAGCGACCCTGAAGCTTGTCAACGTGAGTCTCTTGAAAAACCTCTTTCCAATACCCAGTAGGATTCTCTCCTCTCTTCACATCACAATCTGTACCTTTACTGTTTCACAGCTTGTGACTGCAATCCAGTCGGTTCATTGGACGATGGTATCTGCGACTCTCTTAGTGACATATTAACCGACGATGTGTCAGGTCGTTGCCATTGCAAGGCAAATGTTGAGGGTCGGCAGTGTGATCGTTGCAAAGCTGGTTTCTGGAGGTTTAGCTTGGACAATCCGGACGGGTGTCAAGGTAAACCATCCCGTTCCTTCTTTCCAAAATACTCCAATCTTCGAGGAAAGAATGGCACTCAATTATTTCCCACTTTCTACAGCCTGTACCTGCAACACCCTTGGCACAATCAATAACCAGGGTTGTGACGTTGTGACTGGAAAATGCACCTGTAAATTGTACGTAACTGGTCGGGATTGTGATCAGTGTTTCCCTGAGTATTGGGGGCTTTCTGATGATCGAGATGGCTGTAAGCCTTGTGCTTGTGACCTGGGTGGAGCTTATGATAATTCTTGTGACGTTGTGACTGGCCAGTGTCGTTGCAGACCGCACATCGATGGTAGAACTTGCGATCAACCGGAACAAAATCATTACACTGTTTCATTAGACTTTTTGGTTTACGAAGGAGAGCGTGGAAAATCAAACGTAAGCTTTTCTCTTTTTTTTATTTATGCTTGGAATGATTTCTAGCACCTGGAGACTTCACTCGCTCGTTCATTGTGCTTACAGCAAAGCCAGGTCGTCATTCGAGAGCCGTATCGTGACGGAAGACCAACTACTTGGACAGGACCAGGTTTCATCAGAGCTTTCGAAGGTTCAACGGTGGAATTCACCATCGATGATATACGGAAATCAATGGAGTACGACATAGTGGTCCGTTACGAGCCAGAGCTCCCTGGTCAGATGGGAGAGGTCGAGATTTATATCGAACGAGATGAAGACGTAGATCCTGACGGTCCATGTGCTGATTGGAAACCAGAAGACGATGAATTGTTCACCGAGATATTACCCGATTCACGAAGTGCTGTTGCGATACCGTCGGTCTGTTTAGAAGAAGGAAAAAGATACGTTGTCGTTCTACAGTTCAGGAAATCATTCACCGAATCTGAGGGCCCATCAGCTTCGATATTAGTTGACTCTGTAAGGAAACCTTCGAGCGATTCTTTCCGCAAAAAATAATCAACGGTATTGAAGACGTCGTTGATCAATAATTTCAATCCACAGCTCGTTCTGATGCCCAGAGTTGAGGAGATTCCATTCTTCAATGGCTCTCCACCTGCGGAACTGAGGAAAAAGGAGTTCGAGATGAACCGGTGCGACGATATATTTCACAACGTTATTCCCAGCCTGGAAACAAACGACGTTGACATCTGTGACAAGTATCGTAAGAGCATAGGATACTGGATCTTCGACGGAGCACATTGTGAGTATTTAATCTGAGAATCATGTGAGAATCATGTCAATGAGCTGGATTCTGATGCCCTTTATTTTACAGCCTGTGAATGCAATCCAACCGGATCTCACAGTTTACTCTGCGACCAATACGGCGGCTCGTGTTCGTGCAAAATAAACGTTGTTGGTCGTCGTTGTGACCGTTGTGCACCTGGCACATACGGCTTTGGTCCTAGCGGTTGCGTAGCGTGCGATTGCGACAGCGTCGGTGCCGAGGATAATTTTTGCGACGTTAAAACAGGCCGGTGTAAATGCAGGCCGAACACTTACGGACGAACATGTGGGGAGTGTGAACCAGGCTTTTGGAACTTCCCACGCTGCCAAAGATGCGAGTGTAACGGCCATGCACAAACCTGTGATTCTCTTACCGGAGCCTGCCACCAGTGTCAAGACTACACGACCGGACATCACTGCGAGCAATGTACCGAAACGTTCTACGGAGACCCACGCATCGGCGTCGATATTCAGTGCAGAGCTTGTCCATGCCCAGGGACATTGGACTCCGGTCATTCATACGCTGACAGTTGTTTTCTGGACCCCATAACCCTGGACGTGGTTTGCGAGTGCGATGAAGGATACGCTGGACCAAGATGTGACACTTGTGCAGAAAACTACTTCGGTAATCCTGAAGTCCAAACCGGAAGGTGCGTTCCCTGTGACTGCAGTAACAACACGGACTTGAATCGACAGGGAAACTGCAATCCACATACTGGACGGTGCCTCCAATGTCTGCACAACACTGATGGTCCCAATTGCCAGTATTGCAAGCCTGGTTTCTACGGCGATGCTTTGAAACAGGACTGCAAAGACTGTGCTTGCAACGTACTCGGGACTGACCCTCGAGCTGGTCCCTGCAATCATCGCAACGGACAGTGTCCGTGTCTGCCAAAAGTCATCGGTCAGTACTGCGACGCTTGCGAGGAAAACCACTGGAGAATTGCTAGCGGGGAAGGCTGCGATCCGTGCAATTGTGACCCGATTGGTAGCCGGTCAGATAAATGCAACGAGTTCGATGGCACATGCGATTGCAGACAGGGTTTTGGCGGGAGGCAGTGTAACCAATGCGAAAAGAACTACTGGGGTAATCCAAACGTCGAATGTCAACCCTGCGAGTGCAACGTTATCGGTTCATCGACTCAACAGTGTGACCAAGAAACTGGGGCTTGCATTTGCTACGATGGGATCGGGGGAGACAAGTGCGACCACTGTGATCGTGGCTATTTTGGATTCGCACCGAGGTGCAGCTCGTGTGGCGAATGTTTCGAAAATTGGGACCTGGTTCTACACGGACTGAGCAATCAGACCCACGACGTCATCGATTCGGCATCTAGAATTCAGAACGTCGGTACGACAGGCGTTTACAGTCAGGAGTTCGAAAACATGGAAGAATCTTTAAGGCAGGTTGAACAGCTGGTTAGTAAAACTACGGTCAGAGGTGAGGACCTTGACGTGCTCTACGAGATGGCGAACGAACTGAATAACACGGTTTTGATATCCGCGGCACTTCTGGACGACGTGGATAACTTGCAAGGCATCATAAGCCAGCGAGTTACTCTCGGTGATGTCGCTCTTCAGAATATGAGAAACAGAACCTCCAGTTTGATCCGATCAGCCGCTGAACTTCAGGAAAACGCAACGGCCCTTCAGGAAGCCGATGTCCATGGTGCTCTTAACGTTACTCATCAAATGGAGAAGCAATCCGCTCAGGCAGAAGCTTTGGCTATCAGTTCAACGAACGTTGTAGCCGATGCTGAAAGGTACAAGAAAAACACCGAGAATCTGCTCTCAAAAACGAGCGCGTCTTTTACAGGGACGCTAAACGAAAACCAGAAGTCTCTCGAGAGATTAGCCACCAAACTCAACGATCTCAACGATCTTATTCCCGACCTGAACCTAGCTATGTGCGGAAAAGAGGTCCACGAATGCGACGATCTCTGCGGTGGTGCTGGCTGCGGTTTTTGCGGGGGTCATTGCGGAGGGGCAGTTACGGAAGCGGAACGGGCCTTGTATCTTGCAAAGCAGAGAGCAGCGGGCTTGAAAAAGCACAAAGACGACGCTGAGCAGCTGCTGAGAAACGTAAGACTCTTTTTCATGATTCGGTGACGGTTTTCTTTCTTTTTTTTTTGTTTTTTGTTCTAACTACAGCTCCTTCGTTTGTATTTCTTTGTTCAGATGACACAGATGAAGGATGATGCTAGAGACGCTAAATCAGACGCTAAAGCCGCGTTCGACGTAGCCTTCGATCTCTACAATTCGTCGAATGAAATCTCTAAGAGTATTTCGATGGTGAATGACAGAATAGTTGAAACCATGAACGAGGAGCAACCGACTCCATCGATGATCCGAGACCTGGCCATGGGTGTGCTGGAAAATAATATAAGACTGAATCCAGACGAGATAAGGAGCCTGGCTGATAGTATACAGAGCATCGTCGGTTCGTTGACCGATTCTGATCGAATCCTTGATGAAACAGCCGAGGATTATCAGCTGGCTGAAATTCTGAGGGACGAGGCAATCGAGGCGAAGAATAACGCCGACAGGCATAAAACGTTGGCTGGAAATGTCGTCGTGCTTTTATCAGAGGCGGAAGTAGCCGCCGAGAGTGCTCAGTCGACGATAGAAGATATCGAAAACGATATATTCCTCGCCGAGGAAGACTTCACGGACATTATGACCGAGGTAAAAATTGCTGATGAAAAAGCGGACAATAGTACGACAGCGATTTCCGAATTGGAGAGACGATTGACGGAGCTTCAGACACAGGTTGTCGAAAACGAGTTCATACTGAGCCAGGAAATCGGCAAGGAGATCATGAAGATCGCGAGTGAAGCAGACGCCACGATTATCAAGACCGAAACTCTGAGCGAGGAGTACAGAGACGCTAGCGAATCGCTGAAATTTAAGACTGAGAAAAATCAGGGCACTATATCGAGGTCGAAATTACTCCTGCAGCGTGCCTCGGAACTCGCAGCAGACACCACTACCAAATTCAAGGATATCAATGGCCTGGAAGGAGCTTATTCGGAAAACGAAAGAACCCTTTCAGATCTTGTGCTAGAGGTCGATACGCTCACTCGCGAAATGAAGAAACACTTCGTAGAGATTCAACAGAAGTCCCAGACTTACAGCCGGTGCTCTACTTAGGAGTAGAACCATTTTTCTCGAGACTGTTTATTGCTTGGAAAAAGGTATTCTTCAACTACTTATTACGCGTTCTTATGGTTCTCATTGCCGTATAGAGTAATTCTAACCGTATGTAAATATGTCTAATGAGTTTACCATTCAGATTTATCATCTGCGAAATCTCCTCTTCCAAAATCGTTATTACTCCGATTTTAAATTATATCGTACTTACCGTAAGCTAGATTTTATATCACTATTCACGAGGTTATATATTCTACGCTATGATTAAGATAATTTGTAAATAATTATACGCTGATACCAAAAATTATATGGGATAATATCCAAAATTTAAAAACTTAACGGGTCGAATAATTCCTCATTCTTTTCTTCATAACTCTGTATATTTATATCCAGTTGACTGACAAAGATCTAATAATAAAAATGTCGATAAAAATTTACTCAAAAGTTTCTATATTCTTCGCGTAGGTATTTGATAACTCTTCGTTTCAAATTCCCAAGCATAAGCCCGCCTTAAAGTCAGCACGTGGTTTCGGAGCGCGCCTACTTCCTGTTAGTCAAAGTTCGTGCCTTGCAGACTGGGGCTATCTCGACCGGAGTTATACAGAGATAACAGCCCACACGTTCTTTTCCTTCCTTTGAAACAGCCACATTTCATTCTCCACGCTTTTTGCTCCACGATAAGTAAAATTCATATTCTACGCTCTGAAATATCCCATCAATTTTCAAAACGCTTTCAAACCGATCGCATCGATGAATCGATGCGTCAGTTTCCCTCGAAAGCTTCGAAATTATTGAAAAAAAAATAAATTATAAAAAATCTTCTCTTCTTTTTTCGTTTCGTCTTTGAATACATCATTCCGGCGAATGAATGCGAATACTTGATCTCTGGCTGTAGCGAATACTGCGGTGATTTATCTGCAGTCGAGTCATCGCAACGGCTGATAAAGCGCTTCGATATATATTTCTCGGAAATGAAATTAATTTATGTAACGATATACGCTACTGAAAATCGATGTTCGGTTTGCGCTGGGATGACCATGCCTCGGATAAATCTGCGGGGAAAAAAGGTTTTCGAAAAGAAAAGAAAAAGAAAAAAGAAGCTGCGAGTAACTCGATCGACAATTTCTGTTCATCGGTCTATCGATCTAGTTTCGGTGAACAAACTCCTTCTCTCAGATATACAGATCGAAGTGTTTTTAGAAATAGAGAAAATGGAAAGAAACGAATTAAAAGGTCACGAGAAAAGAGCGCGCGAGATAATCTTTACGAAATAGTTCATTGCTCTGTAAACTGTAAACCCTGACTCGAAAATTACGATGAAATTATTAACTCGCGTATCGTAATGGCTGGAATCATATCCTAAATTTTATTGACGGAACGATATCCACGCACCTGAACCCACACGTTTCATACTCTCTTCACGTAGCTCTAGCTTATCGGATATACACGAGTAGGTACAGGTGAATGGTTCATTCATATTTGGCGCCTTTCGAAGCAGGTGTTAAAATTTCCAAAACTCTCAATTTCGTTTTTTTTTAACGCTTGTAGAAATTTTTATAAAATCATAGGGAACGTTGTTAGATTTCTAAAACCCGAATTATCGATTTGTGTACTCAGACGAGCCGCGGTTTGAAAGTTTTGAAAAATGCAAGACCGACCTGCAACTGGCTAAAACAAAAAAAAAAAAAATGTAAAAAGTTTAAACCCAGCGTCTACACGCGGTGTAAACCGACTAATCTAAATTTAGAACCGACGTTTGTTAGTCCCACATATAAGGCAGACTCAAACCTCGAACTAAATCGAATCATTCATTCATGCCTTACCGCACACTGTTTCCTCTGTTAAATTGTCTGCCATTAAAACAGATATCTTTCATGGCAAAATTCATCCCATGAAAAAAACGGCTCTTACAATCTGTAATATAACAAAACGAGTTACTCCAATTAGCAAAAAAAAAAAAAGAGTCTCACTTCATTATCTCATTCTTCTTCCAGTCACAATCCTTTTTTCTTTGTGATTTTTCTTTTTTTTTTTTCTTTTTTGCTTTAAAGGGCACGAGTCCCAGTGCACCCTTATAGTCCTAAACGCGACCTAACATCCTCCGCTCTGTTCCATTCCAAAAGATTTTTAAATCCGGGATCGGACTGTACCGTATACGTAAGAGAGGGACGTTCACACATGTGCACTGTGCACTCGAGTACTCAGACAGCAGTGCTGGTGGTCGTTGGATAGCCAAGCCTCTCTGGAACCAAACGAAACCAAAGTGTAGAAGAGAAGAGATAGAAATATAGGAGAATTTTACCGCCGCTGGTATAACGAACAGCTCAAAATTACCGATCCCTAATTCCAATGGCAGGAAATTTTACCATTACTTGATATCCGAGCGAATAGTTTAGCTATTAGCCGAAAGCTCGACGAGCACAAGAATTAAAGACAAAATTCATCACCTTTTTAAACCGTTCCTGACCAATCATCCGTGACGAGAGTATATTGATCGCTTTTCAAGCTGCACAACACGACAGAGACATGTCGATCAGTCGTTCCGTCGCTTTTTGATTGTGCGGTCAAAAAATGTCGGTAAATGACAGTGCTTTCGGTTTTTGATCGCGCGATTATTTTGAGAACGAATTCGGTTACTTCGAGAAGACAAAAGCGATCCAATGGTGATTCTGATCGGCGAACGATAGGAGGAAAAAAATGCACAATCAAAACTAAAATGAAGAGGGAAAAATATTTTCTTTTGGATCTGGAATTCCACCGAGTTCCTGAAGTGGATTTAGGTACGTATGTGTGTGTAGACCGTATATATACCGGTAACTTTCCCTCTGGAGATTTTAAGCCTGCTCTCTGGTCCCCGCAGCCCCCGCAACGAAGGCAATGCTGGCTGCAGCTAGCTCGGCAGAAGCGAATCGCTTCTGGAGGTATTCGCTCGGCTAGTGTCGGAGCTTGTCCCGGTCTGGCCGTTTTTGTGCGTTGTATTACTCTCCTGATCGGGATTTTACTTCTTTGTGATAGAAATAGTTTTACGGATAATTTTTATCCAGAATTTTATCCGCCGATACTGGAGAGCAGATAAGCTGCCTCGCGGCTCCTTCGCCTTCTTCATCTTGGATTATATTTATAGATCATTTTATCATCGAGGAGGTGAGTGATCGTGACATTATAATACGCGTACATTCTGCTTCGTTCAATACCATTTTTGGAAAGATTATTCAAAAGGCTCAAAATTGACTCCAAAAAACATTTGAACACGTGTAATCGGATTTTTCCACTCAGACACGTGGGGCCTTTCAACTCTGATCGGTATTCGACGATATAAATCATTAGGGCGCCTATGTAATTCGATTATTCGATCTTTGCAATTAAAACTAAAAAAAAAATCATCAGTTCATTTGCTGGTCAGATAAATGAACGCGAAATTAGCTTTAGATAGAAGTGAGTACATCGGTCAGAGAGAAGTTTTTGTTATTTAATTTCACGAAAATCTGTGGCACAGAAAATTTGTTTTTAGCAAAAACGAAGAAGCTGCGTTACGTCGACGTTAGATCGTCTCAAATGCACTTTATAGATCTCCACGCGCATCCAAAGCTCGTTTTTTTAGATTGCTGTTGGATGAATATTAATAGATCCCACTTCTGGAATTTTTGTTCTATCCTTTTTTCGAAAAACTACATTATAGAGAGTACCGAAAAAACGCACTCGGGATTAAATTCAAATTTTGTATGAATCAAAAAATCATTATTGCTGCCAACGACGTTGATTCTTTGTTTAAAAATTGTGCTTCTATAAATGATAAAAAGCCAAGTTTCGAAACGAGTACAGATTGTGACTTTATTCTTATCCTGTTTCTGGCGGAACAGATAAATGGGGACATCGGTTTGCTAGGGAAGGCAGGCAGTGCTTACAAGCGTTGAAAAAGCTTGCCTTTTCACGATGGTTCAGCCGCACCAAATCATCGCCATCATTTTGGGCCTGATTCTCATCGTTATAACAGGTAATTAGTAAAATTGGTCCCAACCATTCCGTTTTTGAATTCGTTGAAAGACTCCGTACGACATCACCTCTGTTTCAATTCAACCAAAAGCTTTTTTTCTGACTTTCAAGAGCTCGAAAATGATCGCTGAATGACTTAATGAAATCAGAGCTTGATTCAATACGTCGACATCCACTAAGCCATTCGTTACTATTAACGGTGATGAATTGTAGCCTTTATCAGGCGACTTTGTCGATACCGAGCTGACCCCGTAACCCCATGATTCTTCATCAGCAATTAGTAAGAATCTTTGGGCTTTTATTTTCGCCTTAAATTTAGAGAAAAGTAAACTGCTGACGTAGTAAAGTCCCTTGCGCAGACGCGAAAATCCATCCAAGGGGATTCCCCGGGCTGTAACTAACTCAAGAAAAGATCATATCGACGCATACGACATTCCAATTAGTCTAAAACCATATTTTTCTGCTTTTCAAGATTTGACGAGCGCGCAGTATGGACGATCGAACAGGATACGATCAAAATCAGGTAAGCTGTTCGTTTTCGAACGACTATTCTAGTTTCAAAAACAATTCTATCCCATTTTTTCGAAAGATGTGTCCATCAGAGTTAGTAAGCTGTAAAGCTGTTGTAGAATCCGTTATTCAGAGAGGAGATATGTCGCCGCTAGAAGCCTTCCCTGAGAATTTCTACCGGAGATATACGACGACTATGAAGCCCAGAGGTAGCTCGATCAACGAACAACAGCACACTGCACAACAGCACAAAATTTCACAATCGATTATAATAGTTAAATGACACGAGACAAAATTTAATTTTCAGCACACTATAAGATACGAACAATCACTGTTAATTCTAACTTTGGTTCAGGTGGAAGGAATGAACGCGGAAACAATTAATAATCACGGTGTGCAGATGAAATTGGGAATTCTAATCCAACCCTCTTTATTTCATAAGCAAATTATAACCAGATGAGAATTTTGGTGGATGGATGTGAAGCGGATGTGAATTTTCGGGAAACCTTTTACTGATCAGTGTGCATATTCCCTCAGGTATCAACTCGACAAAGCCATTGCCATGTGAAGCGGGATCCTGTTATCCTGCAACAGGAAATTTGCTGATTGGAAGAGAGAGTCGACTCCATGCTTCTTCGACTTGTGGATTAAGAGGACCAGAGCGATTCTGCATAGTAGCTCATCTCAAAGGAAGGAAAAAGTGCTTCTTCTGCAACAGCGCCCAACCGAGACAACAGCACAACGTTGCTAACATTGTGCATCAATATTCAAGCAGGTTCGATATTTTTAGTTGTAGAATTGAATTAGACAGTCGAAAAGTTTGCGCAGTTTTTCTGATCCAAGAAAACCTTACCTTCATCATTTCAGACCCGAATACGAAACGTGGTGGCAGTCTGAAAATGGCGTTGAAAATGTGACTCTTCAGTTAGATTTGGAGGCAGAGTTCCATTTCACTCATATAATAATAAAGTTCAAGACATTCCGACCAGCCGCGATGTTGATCGAACGTTCTCACGACTTTGGACAGACTTGGCAAGTCTACAGATACTTTGCTGCGAACTGCCACCACTCTTTTCCTGGTATATCGACCAGCGTACCTCGGTCATTGACTGATGTGGTCTGCGAATCGCGTTATTCAAACGTCAATCCGTCAGAGAATGGGGAAATAATCTTCAGAGTATTACAGCCCAATCTACCGGTAGATAATCCGTACTCAAAGGAGGTACAAAATCTTCTAAAAATGACCAATCTAAGACTGAATTTCACAAAACTTCACACCCTGGGCGATGAGCTGTTGGACAATCGAGCAGAGATCAGAGAGAAGTACTATTACGCCATAAAGGACATGGTGGTCAGGGGATCTTGTTCCTGCTACGGTCATGCGTCGAGGTGTTTACCTCTGCCAGGAATACCTCATCAGCAAGACATGGTCCACGGACGTTGTGAATGTACGCACAACACGAAGGGCCTTAACTGTGAGATATGCGAAGATTTCTACAACGATTTACCGTGGAAACCTGCGGTCGGAAAGCAGACCAATGCCTGCAAGAAATGCAACTGTAACGATCACGCAATTAGTTGCCACTTCGACGAGGCGGTGTACGAAAGATCTGGAAGAGTCTCGGGCGGCGTTTGTGACGCTTGTCAGCACAACACGCGAGGACACAACTGCGAACAGTGCAACTCATACTACTACCATGATCTCAGCCGAGATATTAGTGACCCTGAAGCCTGTCAGCGTAAGTTTTTTATCACGTTATAATCAGATTTGTAATTTATCGATCCTTCGATCAATCTATTACCGGTAATCGAATGCTTGTGCTTTCTTAGCTTGTGATTGCGACCCGTCCGGTTCGTTGGATGATGGTGTATGCGATTCTCGTACCGATGCACTGAGCGGTGATGAATCTGGACGATGTCACTGCAAGGCCAACGTCGAAGGTAGACGCTGCGACAGATGCAAAAATGGATTCTGGAACTTCGATATAAGGAATCCGAACGGATGTCAAGGTACGATCTCCAAATCATGTTGATATCTTCTCTTGAAGTTAAATTAGACACAGAAGGTTCATGTGAATCGATGAACGAGATTGTGTCCATAGTTTCCTCCTATTAACTAATCAATTGAAATTTTCATTCCAAATTCTTTAACCGAGATTTCTTCTTCAGCCTGCACCTGTAACACAGTCGGCACGATTGGTAACCAGGGTTGTAACATGGTGACTGGAGAATGTACTTGTAAACGGTACGTGACAGCACGAGACTGCAATCAATGTCTGCCAGAGTTCTGGGGACTTTCCGACGACCGGGATGGCTGCAAACCATGCGAATGTGACATCGGTGGTGCCTACGATAATTTCTGCGATGTTACGAACGGCCAGTGTCGTTGCAGACCGAACGTTGGTGGTCGGACTTGCGATCAGCCTGAACAAAGTTACTACACTGGTTCATTGGACTTGCTTGTGTACGAGGGAGAGAATAGCAGAGCTTCCAGCGTGAGTATCCGAACGTTTCCTCAAACGGTTTCCAGTCTTTCCAGGCTTTAATCACAACGTGACACCTTCTGCTCGACAGAACTGTCAAGTCGTTATCAGAGAGCCTTACCGTGATGGGAGAAACACCACTTGGACTGGTCGTGGATTCATGAGAGCTTTCGAAGGCTCGACTCTGACCTTCACCATCGATGACATAATCAAGTCCATGGAGTACGACATAGTCGTACGCTACGAACCAGAAATTGGAGGTGCGTGGGAGGACGTACAGATCATAATTGAGCGAGATGGACCAGTCGACATGGATGGTCCATGTGGAAATTGGCGACCCTCAGATGACCGGCGTGCAGTCCAGCTCTATCCTGACCGACACAGTAACGTCGCGATTCAGAATGTCTGCTTGGAAGCAGGAAGGAGATACACCGTTCGACTGACCTTCAAGGCGTACAACGCTCGACATGACACACCGTCAGCCTCCATCCTGGTTGACTCGGTACGAAATGATGTCTTGATTTTTTACACCAAATCATTCGACGTGCTTTATCGACCCTTTATAACTTTCTCACTGCCTTTTTTTAGATCGCCTTGATACCCAGACCAGAGAATTTACCGTTCTTCAAAGGATCTCCACCGGGTGAAGTCCGTCTACATGAATACGAGACGTATCGTTGTGGCGAGGTGTTCTACGACTTGTGGAACAGACCGCAGGACGTTAGTGATATTTGCAAGAAATATCACTACAGTATTGGGATCCAGGTCTTCGACGGTGCACATCGTGAGTATTCTGAAAACTGTAGATAACTTGACCACGAATTCCAGTTCACATTGAACAAAGTTCGATTATTTCCTCAGCCTGCGAATGCAACCCGACCGGATCGCACAGTCTTCTCTGTAACGAATTCGGTGGCAGATGCTCGTGCAAAACGAACGTGATCGGACGCAGATGTGACAGTTGTGCACCAGGCACATACAACTTTGGACCAGAAGGTTGCAAGCCATGCGATTGCGACGGTGTCGGAGCATTGGACAATTTCTGCGACGTTGAAACTGGCCGGTGCAGTTGCCACCCGAACACCTATTCCCGAACCTGTGGCTTGTGCCAACCAGGCTTCTGGAACTTCCCACATTGTCGTCGATGCGAATGTCACGGTCACGCGGACAGCTGTGACTCGAAAACCGGCGCTTGTATAAACTGCCAAGACTTCACAACTGGCCACAACTGCGGCACATGTATCGAGACCTTTTACGGCGACCCTCAAATCGGTGTCGACATACCGTGTCGACAGTGTCCCTGCCCTGGCACAATAGAATCTGGCCATTCGTACGCGGACAGTTGCTCACTGGACTCAATAACCGAAGATGTTGTCTGCGAGTGTTACCAAGGGTACGCTGGACCTCGGTGCGATTCTTGTGCAGATAATTATTACGGTAATCCGGAAGTGGCCGGTGGTAGCTGTGTCCCATGCCAATGCAGCGATAACATCGACCCTTCGAGACCAGGAAACTGCAATCCTCGAACGGGAGAATGTCTCCAGTGTTTGTACGACACGTTTGGTGGCCACTGCGACATTTGCAGGCCAGGATATTACGGGGATGCTTTGAAGCAGGACTGCAGAGACTGTCAGTGCAACGTTTTGGGCACTGATCAATCCGTTGGTACTTGCGATCACCGGACAGGAGAATGTCCATGTTTGCCACACGTTATTGGACAGTACTGTGACCGGTGCGAAGAAAATCACTGGAGAATAGCCAGCGGCGAGGGTTGCGACCGTTGCGACTGTGACATCGTAGGAAGTACTTCGGACAAATGTAACGAGTACGATGGTGCCTGCGAGTGCAGGCCTGGATTCGGCGGTAGACAGTGCAACGAATGCCAGAAGTATCACTGGGGGAATCCAAACTTCAAATGCGAGCCATGCCAGTGCGATTTACGCGGTTCGGCCACCCCCCAATGTGACAGAAACACCGGATTCTGCGTTTGTCACAAAGGTATCGGCGGAGAAAAGTGCGACATATGTGACCGTGGCTACATTGGTCATGCTCCGAGCTGTTCACCTTGCGGAGAGTGTTTTGAGAACTGGGATTTGATAATCGAGGGATTGTCCAACCGGACAGACGAGATAATCGACGAGGCGTCGAGAATCCAGAAGGTCGGAACGACCGGAGTTTACCGCACCCAGTTTGAAGAGATGGAGGAAACGCTCAGGCATGTAGAAGGCCTGGTGAGCAACACGAGCGTTCGGACACAAGATCTTGACGAATTGAACGACCTTTCAGCCGAGCTGAACAACAACGTCACTTCTTCACACTCGATTTTGGACGAGCTCGACAACCTGCAGGAGAGTATCAGTCAAAGAGTGGACTTGGGCGATCTTGCCTTGAAGAAAATGAAACAGAGAACAGACAACCTCCACCAGAATGCTGAACAGTTGAAAGAAAACGCGACAAGGTTACAGGAAGGCAATGTCCAAGGTGCATTGAACGTCACTTTACTAATGGCCGAGCAGTCCGAGCAGGCTGAGAGGGTGGCGAATGGCACATTGAACATTCTGGCTGACGCTGAGAGGTACGAAAGAAACACAGAGAGTTTCCTGACCAAGAATTCCGACACTTTCACACAGGCCAAGGAACAGAACAGACAAGCAATCGCTCGACTGGATCAGAAATTAGCAGATTTCAATTCCCTGGTACCAGATTTGAACCAAGAAATGTGCGGAGAACGCGTCTCCGGGTGTAGTCTTCGGTGCGGTGGTATCGGATGCGATGGAGTTTGCGGAGGATCGACCTGCGAAGCAGGAGCAGTACACAACGCAGACTTTGCACTGGATCTTGCGAGGCAACACGCTACCAAAATAGAAGAACACAAAGCTAAGGCTGACCAGCTACTGAGAAGTGTGAGTACTTGAAAATATCCATTCGGAATATTGTTTAGAAAATATTTAGTCCTTTTGAAAAGAAAATAATCTTCTTTCTCTTCGTGACAGATGACAGAAGTGAAACAGGACGCGATTGCTGCAAGATCGAACGCTCAGGACGCGTTCAACTTGGCATGGTACGCAAGAAACGAGTCTGACAAACTGTCGACGGATTTGTCGAACGTCGGTGATCAGATATGGGTCTTTCTGACGGAAGACAAGACGACACCAGCCGAAGTCAAAGCCCAGGCCGAGAAGGCGTTGAGTAAGAACATCCACTCTAAACCAGACGAGATTAAAAATTTGGCAAAAAATATATCGGCGATAGTTGTGTCGTTGACCAATAGCGAAAACATATTGGCCGACACAGCCGAAGATTTGAGGCTCGCAAACGGCCTCAGGGACCGTGCTAACGCGACGAAGAACGACGCTATCGCGAAGCAAATACAGGCTGAAAAAATAGTCGGATTATTAACCGACGCTGAAACGGCACAAGAAAATGCGAACGAATCTATAGACACGGCTAAGAACGATATCGCTCTGTCGCAGAATCATTTACAATCGATTGGCCAAGGGATGAAAATCGCTCAGGACATTGCGGCCGATATTACAGCAAAAGTTTCATCTTTGGACGGGAGATTACAGCAGCTTCAAACCCAGTTGGTGAAGAACAACTACATCCTTAACGACGACATATCGAATCAAGCTGACGATGTCGTTATAGAGGCTGAAGCGGTGGCAAATAAGACGTCGAAATTACTGCAGGATTATAGACGGGCCGATGATTCGCTTAATCAGAGAGTAAGCAAGAGCAAAGGAGACATCGAGAAGGCAAAATCGCTTCTTCAACGAGCTTCGGAATTGACGGCGAATACATCCACGAAATTTAAGGATCTTGACGGCATGGAAACCGTCTATAAAGACAACGAGAGAAAGCTCGCTGACCTTATGGCCATCGTCGATGCTCTGACCAACGAGATGACGACTCATTTGGCTGAAATTGACGCTAAGTCTATAATCTACAGACAGTGTTCTACCTAGGGGTACGATATTACTTAATCGAACGTGTATGCCAAAAAAAAAAAAATAAAAATAAAAACTAAAAATAAAAATAATGTGGGAAACGTAAATGGAGAGAAAAGATAATTTAACGGAAGTAAAAATATGGACGATTCGTTGCTTTTTCAGAAAGGGGGATTTCTTGCGTTCATGGCATCGATCTTTCACGCCAATTTTCACAGTTCTATCGTTATTTTCATCGTCATGAAAATCTGTATTTTATTACATTGCCTGGATTGAAAAATACGCAAATAAAATCGAGACTAAATGATATTAACTGTGACAAATACCCCCTACTTTTCTAATGTAATAAATTAAATTATAAAACGAAGAGTTCAGACGAACTGAGAATATAATTAAATATCCACCTGCTACTTAAACATAATATCACAATTCTATCTATTTAATATTTTGCTATACAATTATTACATAAATGTAATTTTCTATACTCTATGTTATTATTATTATTATTATTATTATTATTATTATTATTATTACATTGTATAAAAAATAAAAATAAACCAATACTTGATCAACCCAATTCCACCAATTTAGCCAATTGAAAATACTCCTGTTCTACTACCGTATACCAAGTGGGATCATAGACGGAACGAGGGCAGCTCTCATAGGCTACAAATTTTTTTCAAAGGCCAAAAATAGGTGCAGTCAATTTATAGTGTCTGGTAACGATAAAGTCTAATGTGATTAGCAAGAAAAGAAAATTCATCGGACATTCATAATTCATAATACATACATATATATATATATATCTATTTTTATGTACGGAAAAAATTCACCGTTTCAAATCAGTATTTCCACTTTGGAATTTTGTCTCGTTCTTGTAATCGATTTTTATTTTTTTTTTTTTTAAATTCTCTGTACTCATTAATACCCGTAAGATCGTAACCTGGATACGTATAAACGGATATGTTATCCTATACGGTATTTGGAGTAAAAAAGTCAAACATCGGTAACGACAGAAGCTAGAGTCTAGACTCTGGGATCTGAATGGACCTATTGTCCGCACCCTTCTGGCTTCTAACCAATCGGGTTCAACAGAGACCCTCATTCACTGAATTCACGTATCCAAGACCGGGGCCCACACGTAATGTACGTCATTTTTTACACTCGTGTATGCACAACGCTCATTAGTTACTCTTTTTTTTTTTTTTATTCGTTTTTGTTATTTTATTAAATTCCAAAAATATACAGAAGGGAAAGGAAAAGACGGGCCGAACCCATCTACTCGGAAACCCCGAGCACCAAGGGTATAATAACACATAAAACACATGGAGAAAACAATTTTCAAATTCGTATTGTAGTCGATTTTTGATTCCGTGTCTTATTCTCTCGCTTTCATATGCATACGGTGACGTAGATATTAATTCAATCTCCGACCGTGACCGCAATCGCGTTGAGATAACGTTCTCTCCGTTGTTCGACGTAATGCAAGATGGGAAATTATTAAACCGAATAGAAAATTTTGCGATGAAATAAAACGCCCGTTTATTTCCCAGGTAAAAATAACGAACCTACCCACACACACACACACCCTGTCCTAAATCAGCCCCATGCAGTTTGCTTTGGTGATTGTACAGGTAAACGTTCAAAGTGCAGCATAGCTATGCAGGAGGGTTGGTCGTAGTCGAACAGCTGCGGTTCCTAAAGGTAAAGAAATACCATTCGACCAATAGAATTAGGCCGAGGACTAGGATATCAGAATGTGCCTTTGGCACGAGAGAATCGCACGACAAAAGGGAGCAAAGCTGCGTGTACCGGGTAAAAACCCGTTGTTAGTCTTCGTCAGAATTTCAAAACGGGAGGTGCAACGCGATTACTTCGATCCCCAAAACGGATGGAAAAAAAAAAAAAAAAAGCGAACGAATTCTTCATCGAATGAAATAGTGAAAGCACGGCTTTTAATTTCGAGCCCTTATCTCCCCCTCTGTCTTAATTTAACGCAGAGATATCGGCGGCTAGTCGAGTGTCTGGATTCTAGCCGATCGGCTCTACGCGAGTCTGTGAAGTGAGGAGGCATATACGCAGGAAGGGATCGCGAAGGGGGCATAAGAGGAAAAAGTAATGGGAGTTCAAGTGACGGTGAAGAGATAAGACCCAGTCAGAGTTCGTCGGCTCAGTAAGTCAGAGAACTTAGTCCGGTACTCGCGGAGCGTACTGCGCCTGTGCGCGCGCTAGCTGCCTAATTCTGCGTGGAGAGTCTGCGTCGATATGTCAAAGGCTAAATAGCCTTGCGGGAGTTCAACGTCACAGATAAAGAGAAAGAAATAAGAAATAAGAAATAAGAAATAAGAAATAAGAAATAAGAAATAAAAATAAAGCGAATACACTGTAACAATGGAGGAGATAAATTTTGCGGGAAATTTAACCGGCGGTGGATCGCATCATCAAACATTTTCAAGACCTGTAACACTTTTCGCAGCAGCGTGTGCGATTATCTTCAGTTTCGTCGGAGTCGCAGGTAAAACGATTTCAAATTAGTATGAAAAAAATTCTTCCAAGACGATAATACCGGAACTTAGGAGACCCGTAATCTTTTTCTTTTTTCTTAGCTGGATTTTTACGGGAGTAAATATTTGGGGTGGTTCTAAACAGCTGAAATGTTATCGTTTAGTAAACTTCGGTGAATTGTTTTTACGAGGAGTTACGAATTTTCGATGTCGGATATCCGATCGTTTAATCGTTTTACAAATTTTTGTAATTCACGCGCGGCTGGTACTCGCGTCGTTATTTTCAAATTAGGGAAATTAATAAAGACGAGAGTCTTGTTGTTCCTATGAATAAATTCTGAAGAAAGAGAGAAAGAAGAATCGACGGTTCGAAGTTGGGGAAATTTCAGTACGGTTAGCTTTCAAGAATTTCCTTTTTCGAAGTGTTTATTTATTCAATAGCATCTGCGACGATAGTGGTTATTGTGATGTGTCAGGGGGAAAAAAACAGCTGTGGTTACAGAAAGTTTCTCAAGTCATGGAAATCGGCTCTGCTGTAAAACAGCAGCTTCCATATATTTACAATAAACGAACGTAATTATGAAGCGACTTAGATGAGATTAAAAGCTGTAAGAATTACCATTGAGCACATTGTTTCCGTCTCGTTATTGAACCGGCTTTAATAAATTGTGTAAAAGCGGAAATGTTGTGGTTGACCTTTACTTATGAGTCATAAAACCGATCTCTCGTTATCGTCATTCTAGAATATCAGTCAGAAACATGATGCCTTGGTCAGCTACTTTTATACAATACTATCCTTTCCAAACGACCGGAAGTATTTTCGTTTTTATCATTTTTAACGTTTTCCTTCGGCTTTTCTTTTACCATCATTAAATTTCAATTGCCATTCCATATCTCCCTGCGGTGGTATAAATACGCTGGTTCCACTGATAAACCCATGTGCAGCGATACATCTAACCCGTGAAAAGAAGGGCACAATCAAACCAGTATAAGATGAATAAATTTCCTCATTTTACGACAAAGCGATAAAAATAATAGAAACTCAATACTTCCTTGTACATCGCACGTTCAACATCTGTTATAATGATTCTCCTAATAATTTTTTGCTCGCTTGTGTCCGCAGGAAATCTTGTGACGGTTATAGCGCTCCTAAAATATGCGAGATTAAGAAGGCACGCGACAACCGCCTTTGTAATCAGTCTCAGCGTATCCGACCTGATGTTTTCAGCAGTTAATTTGCCACTAACCGCAAGTCGGTACATAACGGAAGCCTGGATGCTCGGAGACACAATGTGCACAATATTTCCAATATTTTTTTACGGAAATGTAGCCGTTTCGCTGCTCAGTATGGTCGCCATTACAATAAACAGGTGAAATGAAGAAAAATAACTGAAAGCAATGCGGAACAAGAATTTCTCCTGTGAACGACACAAGCGATAAAATACTTCTTCGATTTTTTCAGATACGTGTTGATATCGAGGCCAGATATCTACGCCGAAGTTTACACAATGCGAAATATAATCTTCATGCTGTTAGCGATATGGGGTTTAAGCTTCTGCCTTTTGGTACCACCCCTGCTTGGAATATGGGGAAGACTTGGTCTCGACGAGGCATCATTCTCCTGCACAATATTAAGCAAGAACGGTCGCAGTCCCAAGAAGCTTTTGTTCGTGATTGGAATCGCCGTTCCATGTCTGGTCATCATTATATCGTACCTTTGCATATATTGGAAAGTGCGAAAAAGTTTAAAAAAATTGCAAGCTCACTCCGGTGGTAAATGCGGCGGTTTTCAACGGAAAGAAGACTCCCGAATGACCAGATTAATGCTGACAATATTCTTGTGCTTTTTATTGTGCTTCATGCCTCTGATGCTCGCTAATGTTATAGACGACAAAATGAAGATCCCAATCTTACATATCGTTGCCTCGATTTTGGAATGGGCTTCCTCTGTGATTAACCCTTTCATTTACGCCGGTACCAACAGACTTTACAGGGATGCTTACAGGCAGCTCTTGTGCCCCTCGAGAAACTTTAGACCGGCTAAAAATCACCAAAGACCGACTCATTCTCATTCGAGCAAAGTATCCACTCCCAATGTTACTTGAGTGATGCGTTCTGGTTTTTTTTTTCTTCTTAATTTTTTTTTTGGTTTCTTGTGCTAGATGAAAAAGACATACGAGACATCGAACAATATTTATTGTACAGTAAGAAATTATCTTGGCATTTTATTGTGCTGCGTATCTTATACTATACATAATATGTATATTACATTGTATGCTATGACGTGCTAGAGTTTATTTTTTATTTTTTTATTTCTTTTTCGTGAACGGTGTATCATAACATTCGATCGACGTATTAATTTCGTGGTTTTATTATGATTAAAAAATAATTAATAATCCTATATTAATACTATCATACATATGTATAGTGGGGAATTGAAAATTCTGCAAAATAATTAATACGATATTCTATTGCTTGTAAAAAAGTTTTTAAGGCCCTACCGTGACTGACTTTTTATACGTTACATACCTAAAATATAGCGTAGAAAAAATTCTTTCAAAATCTATGTATACTATAATCTACCGAGTATATTTGGCTTGGAAAACATAATAAAAATATAACCCTTCACACGATTCAATATGTATATATATATATATATATATATATATATATACTTATATCACCTATTTTTGTACCCGAATTAAAAAAAAAAAACAATTAAAAATAGAGAACCCAGTACCGTTTGGACGGATAGTACGTAAAGTACGATTTATCAGTACGAGACCTTTATAGTACCTAAAAATAATAATTAAAAAGAAGAAACTCTACTCGCAAACTGACTGTATGCATAATTAGTGAAAAATTAAATTAATATAATATATAATATAATATAATATTAAATAAGACTGAATTTTTTTTAAGCAGTGTCGTCAAATAATTGGAATGTGTGAAAACGTAATTTCAGATCTGTAAAAAGTTCAACTTGATCATCAATTCAGCTCAAGTTCCGGAATGTAGGGTTCTGTGATAGCAGTTATCGGACAGACGCTCAAAGTGTCCTGAAAAATAAGAAACGGAGAGAAAATTTATCCACCGATTAGCCCAAGCCTCATTATCACGAGAAACAAAAACCGCCCTCTTACCAGCCTCACGAGTTCCTCAAAAGTAGGTCTTTCGTCCCGATTGACGTTCCAACAGGAAAGCATCACCTCGTAAAACGGGTCCGGGATATCCCTAAGCTGAGGCAATCTGACTCCGCGTCTGACAGCCTCTTCGACTTCGTCATCCCCCGCGAGATTGGCGTAAGGCGTACCCCCCATGCTGAATATCTCCCATAAAAGCACCCCGAAAGCCCATACGACACCTTCCTGATGCCTTTTCTCGTTGTTCAATAATTCGACGGCGGTCCATCGGATGTACTTCAAGTCCTCCAAGGCGTACTTGGCTATACCATGACCCATGAGTTTGGCACTACCGTCGTTTTGCACACCGACACTTCTGGCGCACAATGAACTGTGCACGATTTTAATACCTTCGAGATACAGAAGTGCCGAAGCGACCGATACGCTGATCGAAAGTATTTGACCGGCAGGGATCGGGTCCCCTGATCTAGCGGCCAGTAATCTGTTCTTCAGGGTCTGAGGCGGCATTTCCATAACGACGTATAAAGTGTCAGGAGTTTCGCAAGTCCCTACTAATCCAGCGAGATGTTTATTGCTCCCAGCCTTTATGCAGACGTCGAGTTCCCTCAGCATCGCCCTCTTCTCAGATGCCCTTAATAAGCCGTCGGAAATGCTGTGAACAGTCGCGGTATTCGGCACTCCGTTTATCTGCACAGTACCCATGTGCACAGTACCGAAACGTCCCCTCCTTATCACCACTGCGTCAATGATCAAGAAGTTCTTGGGTATGCTCCAAACTTTGCTCTTCAAGTCTTGATAGTGGTTAATCCGTTCCGGCACGTCTTCGGGGATGTAGGCCATGTTATCGACCTCACAAACGGGACCTTGGAGGGTCAATTCCTGCTGTTCAGGCAGCCTCCGCAAACTCCCCTTTTCGTGTCGTTTTCTCAGCACGAAATACCCGAAGACAGAAAGCACGAGCAAAATACCGAGCAGAAAAATCGCGACGCATAGACCGATCACCGTCGGATCAACGCCGTTTGACTGTGGTACTGGACGGAGAAGAGTGCTGCTCGTTAACTCCGAGTAACTGTACCGTTTGTCGTCGCCGATTTCCGACGTGACGACGAGCCCGATGTGCGGCATCGATGACTTTGTGTCCAAAGGTGCGTTCACGTAACCGCCGACTAGTCTTCCGTCGCCGACGACGAACCTTTTGTACCTGTCGTAATCCGCTTTCTCAAATTGACCGGTAACGTAATAGCCGAGACCGTCAGTCACCGATTTATCGTAGTGTGGAAAAGCGGCTTTGCTATCTATCGGTGGGATTGTTCCGGCCCTCACCACAACCACTTGGTACCGGCTCACCGGACCGGATTCGCTTGATCCTTCGGCCAAATCGACGGTCAATGTTGTGTCAGTCTTATCGATTATGGTCGGAGGATCCGGTCGGTTTGGAGGACCGATTAACGTCCAGTCAGATGCCTGGGCCTCCGAACCACTGCCCATTTTGTTCACCGCGACGATAGATATGTTGTACTTTGTTCCAGGGTGGAGACCCCGGAGAATCGTTGTGTTCGCTGTTCCACCTTGGACCTGGCTTTCTAACGGAGGTAAAGGGCCCCTCGCAAAGGTCTGTGTGGCCACTGCTCGCAAGTCGTAACCGACCAATTCACCGTTTGGAATATCCGGGGGCTCCCAAGTGACTTTTAGGATCTCTGGTTCGATACGAATCAGTTGAATTTGTCGGGGTGGACTCGGACCTGTTCGGGATGTGAAAGAAAATCGAATTGTTAGTGGCAGCGATTTTTATTTTTTTCCCTGAATTCAAAGTCACCTTTTTGACCGGTTTCGTAAACACTTATGGAATCGTGTGACCCGCAAAAGGCAGTAGCGTCGTCTGCACAAGGTATTGTGCAACCAGTTGACGGACCATATTTGCCAAATTTACTTCCGCAGTAACATTGCTGGCCATTCATCAACCCGGCATACCTACAACGGGGAGAAATCGAGATATATTGTTGGAATAGACGTTAGTCGATGTGTTCAGTGTTCTGCACTCACATGTAGTATCGAGAGATGCATTGCTTGACACAATTGGTCGGTGAAGTTGCGTGGCCGATAACTAGAGTTGGAAGATCGAGCTGAGACGGCGAACTTTTGAAACAGCCTTTGTAATCCTGTGCGAGAACTGTGCCGCCAATAATTGTCGACGTTATTATTGCCCAGAGGATAATCATCGTTGTTTTTGAACTGAAGTCTCACGGTTCTGGAGATTGCTGTGTGTCGAAATGACACGTTTTTATAATATCAAAAACATTATCGAAGAAGATGACGAGGACCGAGTCAATAATGAGAAAATCGATCGATGACACACCGAATAAAAATAACTATTGCAATTTCCTCATGCAACACGATGGGCGCGGCGGTTCTTTGTTATTGTTTGGATGAACGTCGGCCATTTGCAATAGCCAATCCTTTCGAGAACAGCTCACGCATCTAGAGATCGATTCACGTGCCTTAAACGGCATATACAATCACTGCCGAACTTAGACGCACGACGCTCATGCTCACGTCCAATCAAAAACCTTCCAGGTTATTGGATTCCGCTTTTGATTGGTCATTTTAGGCACCTGCGTCCTGAGCCAAGAGCCATTGCGAACCAGGCTTTAAGGCAATCGACTTCGTCGGTATTCCAACGAGCAGTGCATAGTTGCAAAAAATTCTCATTCATTGTCGTTGCTCAATCAACAACTGTGAATGGTATTTTTCCGTGCAGGAAAAATACTTCGATTATTAGAGCTGTTGCTGTTATGGTACTGGAAAATAGATCAAGATGGCGCCACTAAACGGTCACTACTTTCTAGCGAAGAATTTTTTCGAATGGTAAACGCGGTTCCTTTGTGGAAATATTTTCGTTGCAAAACTTTTTGATAACTTTGGTCCATTTTTCTTTTTCGTTTTTTTTTTCTTCATTCCACAGATTTGCGAAGATTTCGAATTCATTTTTCAAACGCTCGGACGTTCTTTACTCCATTAAAACTGATGGAATTTAAATTTCGTAATTTTGGTTCGATTAATATAAAACCGAGGCAATTAGTAGAATAACGAAGAGTTTCGGATACGTCGCAATGAAAAAGTTAACGGACTCAATGGACCCGGCTAAATGACAGAGTTAAGTGAATTAACCGTCATCCTTTGTTCTGCAATAGCCTGCACCGAGCAGCGAGCCGAGCGACGATCCAATCCAATATAAAATTTAAAAAGGGAATTCAAATTTTATGGAAATTTTTCAGGATTTCAATTTTGCGGTTCGCCATTGCGCACGAACAATGGGAGCGATAATATAGTTTCTCAAAGTTCGTTCATTTAGATCTTGATTAACTTCCCAACGCCCGTACTACTACTTTCCCTGCAGCAATTTCATTATTTTTTTCCTCTTTTTTTTTTCTTTTTTTCTTTTTTTCTTTTTTCATCCCCTCTCTTCGCCACCTGAAATCTAATACTTTCATTATTACCATCCTTTACTTCATAAGCTACAAGAAGTCCTATTAAGCTGCTACTCTTTCAAGCACGTAATTTTAGCACTCGCATTCAACGAAGTACATACAACTGTATGGATGCGTATGTACTACATACATCTTGAAAATTTGAATCGAACAAAATTGCTCATTCAACAAAAAAAAGAGAGAGAGAGAGAGAGAGAGAAAAGTAAAAAGGAAAAAAGTGGGTCCAACCCTCTCGTAAGAGAATAAGAAAAGGATTTCCCTCGGGGAAACCACCTCGCCAAATTTTCGTTTAAAAGTAATCGTTCTTTCTTGAAATTTTTTTTCTAGCTTTATAAAAAATATACACACCCTGGTTTATAAGGGAATCAATAAATATTGAAATAGAAAAAAAAAGAAGGAAAAAAAAACTTCAGTCTTTAGTTTGTTGTATATATTGTCTCTACCCGACGATGTTTACACTTCTCATCAATACTGCACCATCACCACTATAGGTACTCGTGCCATACACCCTCTCACCAGGTTGTTCTTCTTGAGTGAAGTTTGCACTCGAGCTAAGTGATGAAGGCGCCTGCAAAATGCACTCTCAAGCGCGTACCAAATCTCTCTCTAATCGTAAGCCCGGGTTTCAGACTCGAGCTGGAGGATAGAAGGAGGAGGAAGAAAAGTAAGAGGGGTTGGTTATACGTGCTTCAGTCGGAGTAATTCTTCCCCCATTATCCAGGTCACGAAGTAAAATTCCAAGATTCTAATCGCCGCCAGTTTATAGTCGGTTAAAAAAATACCAAGAAACAACTTTTCTCTTATTCTATTCCAAACTTTACTTAAATCGATCTACGAGGTGAAGCAATCGACTAAAAATTGCCTTTTCCAAGGGAAAACTGTCCGACATTTCTTCATACTTTTTCACATTCGCGGTCCGACGTCTTTCTTATATAGTTGTTCGGACCTAGAGGCACGATACCTTCCCACAGGATGATACTTTCGGCCAATTTTCCTGCCGGGTGGTACTCAACTGTGAAATTGGCTTCCGATTGAACTACCCTATCCAACCCTGCCGCCCATTTGGCTCGATCGTCACCTGGAACATCTCATTACTCTACATCCCGGAACATTTTCGTTTTCGATTATGTTATAGGTATATACAATGGCCGAGGAAATTGCCGGCCATTTGACTTTTGGTCAAAATCTAATGGAAATAAGGTAGGAAAATTTCAACCGCGTTACATTTTCACGAAGGATAAATAATTCTTATACCGCTCTCTACCTTGATTAAAGCTTAAAATCGGATACGGTATATGTATATATAGCGGTAGCAGAATTTCATCTTATATTTTTGCTTCTCCCTTCCAGCAGTAATCTATACAGGGGTTTCGCTTCTGCTGGTGCTGCCGGTGCTCGCAGTTCTTTTTGAGTGTAAAAGTGAGGGCGTCGTTTGTTCCTTTATACTTCTTTCGTATGTTTTTTTCATGTTCCCTTTTGTTTGGCTGAGTTCTCGTTCTAAACCAGCTTCCTACTCATTGTCAGACCCTTTTTCGAGATTTTCCATCTCTCCAACGTCGTCGTCATCCATATTTCGTAAAGGTATAGGTAGATGTAATCATTTTAATTAATCAAATGGAGCATAAATTCATTTCATCCCTTCTCCCCATTTCTCTCTCTCTCTCCCTCTCGCTCTTGGAATGAAAAAAAAAAAAAAAAAAAAAAACAAAAACAAATTCGCTTCTGCCATTTAAGGGCGAACGAATTTTACTCAAATTAGAAACCATCACGTAGAGCTCGTTCCTGTTTACTTTGACTAAATTACAGCTCGTTTGATTACTTGAAACGCGGGTGAAGAACATTTGCGGAAAACCCTGCAGTAGCCATCTACCAAAACTCGGTGTAGTCAGCCAGTATTAATAACCGGTAGATCATTGATTCACCCCACGTACTTGATGTACCAGAAATAACGTGACCTGGAACCTTTAATTCGCATTCGTGATTGAGAGTAGTTACGAACTAGTAACCACTCTATCGAAAATGAAGAAAACTTTTCATTTAATACACAGGCACTTAAGAATTACGACCCAATGTTCATTTCGACTGTTATTTTATTTATTTTTCTCCATTTTTTTATTTTTTATTTTTTTAATTTTCTTTTCTTTTTATCAATAATATAATCGCCACTGTTGTTAACCGAGTTCAAGTTTACCTATATACCTACCTGTATATGCGTGAATTCTGGGATACTTCACGTCCCGAAATAGTCCCACAAGTCAGTCGTTTGGTACAAAGAACGAATGAGGAAACTCTCGCAGGAAATATCGGAAGTTATTACGTTCTACTGATCTCGTCAATCTTCAACTCGCACGACTCAATTGTCTCCGAAAAGTACGAGAGCGAAGAGGCCCTCGAATAGTCCGATAAATGTACCGGCTACACGCGAGCCGTAGGTATAAAAAGGTACTACTCTAGTATTCGTGAAAGTGAAATACGTAATCGCGAGCGAGTATCAGCCCATTCTCAGAACTGTGCTTTTCCTCATAGTTAGTCAGTTCAGTTTCGGACTATCGATCGATGACGGAGAATGGTGATTGCCGTTTCTACGGAGAAGTAAGGATGAATTTGTTGTGGCGTAAAATGTGGAATAGAAACGGTGAAGAATGAGAATAAAAAGCTGCGAACAATTCCCTACCTCGACCCCTTATTTTCCGAGGTATGATGAAAGCGAGACGAAATCGGAGGCAAAACGTGATTGCGAAAGGGTCGAGATTTGGGAAGGGGATGAAAACGGTGCTTTCGATTCGTCATAAAACAACAAATTTATCCCTATATCCTCTTGTAGCCTCGATTTGTTGCTCGAGCTTTCACGTCGAGGCTACACATCTCTCGGTATCGCGCTGCAGTGTCATAAGGGCCAGAGAGCTGGGTGGTGCCGCGCGATAGCCCGAGAGCCAGAGCTTTGCGCACAACGTTTAACCAGCTCGTCGTAGCCCCGCGCCGCGCCGCGCCGCGCCGCACCGCACCGCACCGACGATTCGGCGGACGATTGAACACGAAGCTCGGCAGTCGCGAGGCCTCCATCCCAACGAAAGCATCATCGCATCCCCCCTCTCGTCCTCGCTCGCGCCTTCGCCCAAGGGCTATATGGCCATAAAGCCCGAACTCCGAGGGCGAGAAACGAAAGCACAGCGCAGAGTCGATCAGCGAATTCCCCCACCACAACGTCGGTGGCTCTGGTGAATTCGGGGTATGGTTGACGTTGGGTTAGTAGTCGGGCAGTAGTGCGTGTTCGGTTGCCCTAGTCAAGGGGTTGGTACCCGCGGTTAGTTGGGCTTGTAAAGCCTCGTTTTAAGGGCTTGGGGCTTTTTCCTTTAATGTGATAAAGTGGCGGTTTGCGTACCCAAAGATTTTAACGAGAAGCATCGAATCGATTCGAATCTGCTCCACCGGTGGCATGGTTTACGGAAACGGTGCCTTTCTGTTGGTTTTCCAAACTCACGAGACTCGCGAAACATTATCGAGTCACGGTGATGTACGGGAGCCGTCTGTTCCGGCCTTAAGAAAATCGAGGGTGGCTTTCAACCCCCAAAGAAAACAAACCGCTTGAAGGATCGCCACGAGATCCTTCCCGAGGGACTCCCTATCGATTAAATCCCATTTCGTGCGAACCTAGGGCGCGAGTTACTCCCTTGACGATAAAACAATGAGCAGAGTTTTCCTCGGGGTTAAAGTAAGAAATCTCATCGAATACCAACTGGACTTGACACTGATCGTGAGGTAAGCCTCTTCTCCGATCGTATAGAGAAACTATTGATTTACATTTGGGCGACAACACGTCCGGCCGCAAGCTTTCGTCGGTCAAGGTGCTTTCCTAGGTTTGGTACCAGTGCGAAACGTAGATAATGGAATTCATAGCTTGATAGAATAAGCCGCAAGGATGAAGTCCTCGTCGATGGCAAAAAGCTCGGCTGGAAGGGCGGAGAGAGGACGTGAAAAATTAGTAGAGGGAAAAACGTTCCGGAAACTTTTCGTTGTCGGGTGTTATTTTTCCCAGGTGGAACGTGCTCGGTAAAGCGGCTTACCTCCGTCACATTTGAATCGATAACACGCGCGGCTGTAATGCACGAGTGAAAGAAGAAGGATCAACTCGTCGGTTGAAGTTGGAAAACTGCGTAACTGCTCGATGAAAGTGGTGAAAATGGATGATGGAACTCGAGGACTAGCCTGCTCAAGGAAGGCCCTATTCTCGTGAAAACCTACGACCTTGTCCTGACGGCCCGAAGCCCTCAACCACAACGACTACTTCATCCGTGTGCCGGCCTTTAAGTACCCTTCGCGTTACACCCTGAAAACTCCAGACTCTATTTCGTCGACCGTATAGCTGAGCGTCTACTTTATCTCAAAATGCATCGAACACTTGGCGAATTTCGAGCTTTCGAAGAAGTCGAAGACCCGACTTGTTACCCTCGAGCAACTGGATCATACGAACTTTTGCGAGACTATTAAATGGCGCCGGTAACACGTGGGCATCATCGATCATCCGAAGAGTTAGTGAGAGAAAAGTCATGGGGTTTTACCCCCTGCCTGTTGATCCGGGGCGAAGACTGACCGCTATCTATCGCGGGGTGTTGGACGGTTCGTATCGAGGATGGAACTACTTCTGGTTAATCGATAAGGACATTTCCTGATCAAATTATAACGAACATGGTAACTTTCACCGAGACGAGTTGCGCCTGGTTGGCGTTACTGATCGTTAACGTCGTCATGGCGACTCGGAAGAACGAGCGAGAGGCGGTTCTGATCCCGGGAGACATAGTTCTCGGGGGTTTATTCCCAGTTCATGAAAAAGGGGGCTCATCCTGTGGTCCGAAAATCTATACCCGGGGTGTCCAGAGGCTAGAGGCTATGTTGTTTGCGGTTGACCAGATAAACCAGCAGCACGAGATACTGCCGGGAATAGCACTCGGCGTTCACATCCTGGACACATGTAGCAGAGACACATACGCGCTCAATCAAAGCCTGCATTTCGTAAGAGCGTCCTTGTCAAATCTTGACATCAGCGTTTTGGAATGTGCGGATCGGTCGACACCCAGAGTACGTAAAAGCGCGAATGCCGGGCCGATCTTTGGGGTGGTCGGCGGTTCTTACAGCTCGGTTTCTCTCCAGGTCGCGAATCTCCTCCGGCTGTTTCACATACCTCAAATATCACCGGCTTCCACTGCAAACACACTGAGCGATAAGACGCGGTTCGACTATTTCGCCCGCACTGTACCGCCTGACAATTACCAGTCCACCGCACTAGTCGACGTCGTAAAGAGCGTGAACTGGTCCTATGTGTCGACCGTTTACTCCGAGGGTTCATACGGCGAATATGGAATCGAGTATTTCACCCGCGAAGCGACGGAGAGGAACGTCTGCATAGCAGCTTCCGAAAAGGTGCCGAGTGCCGCGGACGACAAAGTCTTCGACAACATAATCGCAAAGCTTTCGAAAAAGCCGAACGCCAGAGCAGTGCTTCTTTTCACAAGGGCTGAAGACGCGAGAAGAATACTGGAGGCAGCTCGTCGGTCAAATCTGACCCAGCCCTTTCAATGGATCGCGAGTGACGGGTGGGGGAAGCAAAGCAAGCTCGTCGAAGGCCTTGAAGACGTGGCCGAAGGCGCGATCACGGTCGAACTTCAGTCGGAAAATCTTCCTGGCTTCGATGACTACATGGCTTCCTTAACCCCAGAGACCAACAAGCGGAATCCATGGTTCGGCGAGTATTGGGAGGACGCCTTCGCTTGTACCATGCAGAAGAACGTCCCTCTGGTAACGAATCAAACCATCAACGTCTGTCTCCCTAAACTCCGACTAACACCAGCCCAGGGATACGAGCAGGAGTCAAAAGTCCAGTTCGTCGTCGACGCTGTATACGCCTTTGCCTACGCTCTGCACAATCTTCAGCACGACCTGTGCGGGTATAGCGAGGGACTCTGTTCAGCGATGGCCAATTTCGACAGGGGACTTTTCTACAGGAATTATCTCCTCAACGTTTCGTTCACCGGTTCGTATCTCGTGGCGGAGTATATTTCACGGGTTCTTTTAATGAGTTTTTCTTTTCATCCCCTTCCCCCTTACCGGAGATCCACAATACTCCAGGATCGTGGAGCTCAGTTTTGAGGTGATTGATTAACGGCGGGTTCCTGTCGGCTGGTCGGGTGCAATTACTCAATCACTCGTTACTCAGAAAGCTCCCGATTCCTCCGTCTGTCAGTTTACGTTGCACTTCATTTTTCAGATGCTGCTGGTAGCGAGGTCAAATTTGACGAGCACGGAGACGGCTTGGCACGTTACGAAATATTAAACTTTCGCAAGGTCGATCCGAACGGCACGAACGGATACTATTACCGAGTAAGTGCACCTTATTCCACGATCTGTAACGCGGTCTTCTTTCTAACTACGTACTCGCACGCAGCTCCGCAGTACGTAGTACTACATACGATGAATTGAATTTTTAATCGATTATGTGCTAGGGCAGACTCTAATTTATATGATTATCGCGTGAAATAGAGTCGTAAATAATTCATGCAATACCCGTAACCGTTTGCGCTAACAATAAACAGTTCTGTATAAAGTATCTGATATAAAACTAGTTGAATAATGATGTAGAATATGTGTGTCAGGCGATCGGAATGATTTATTAGCTTACAAATGATTTTTTATAACGCAATGCTTATTTCACAACGCCAATGAGAATCTCCGCACACGATGCACGTATCTATGGATGTCAGGGTGGACCGAAAACACTTTATTTCCCAAAGCCTCTCATTTACTCTTTGGAAATGTCGCATTTTTCGGACCACCCTGATCAGCCGATGAAGTTTGTCTCAAACGTGACTACATTGCGGAGAAAGAGTTCCTCTTCCATGTGATAAATAAAACCAGATAAATCGATCTCCTCTAGGTAGTTGGAAAGTGGTACAAGTCCCTGAATATCAGCACTGATGATCTGGTCTGGTCTAAAGGGGCAACAGAAATCCCAATCTCAGCATGTTCGTTGCCTTGCGGTGACGGTATGATCAAAAAACAGCAGGGAGACACGTGCTGCTGGGTGTGCGACCTGTGCGAAGCCCATGAATTCGTTTACGATGAAAAAACTTGCAAGGCTTGTGCTCCCGGTCACTGGCCACACGATAACAAAAAGGGCTGTTACGAGTTGCCGATAATTCACGTCAAGTGGAACAGCGCTTTCGCGATAGTTCCAGCGGTCATTTCGTGTCTGGGTATCATCACGACTCTTGCAGTAGGTGGTCTGCTCTTCAGGCATCGAGATACCCCAGTGGTCAGAGCATCGGGAAGAGAATTGACCGGGATCCTTCTCGCCGGTGTTCTGGTCTGTTATTTAAACACGTTCGTCTTGTTGGCGGTACCGACTACAATCACCTGCGTCCTCCAGAGATTTGGAGTCGGTGTTAGTTTCAGTGCTGTCTACGGTGCTCTTCTTACAAAGACTAACAGAATCGCTAGAATATTCGATTCGGCTTCAAGATCAGCGCGAAGACCAAGGTACATAAGCCCAACGTCTCAGGTCTGCATTGCCGCTGCACTGATCGCCTTCCAAGTAGTTCTAACTCTGGTATGGATGATCGTCGAACCACCAGGAACAAAGACTGACGATACGACCGGGGTTCAGATGGTTATACTGAAGTGCAATATCCAGGATATGAGCTTCCTATTTTCTCAACTGTACAACGCCTTGTTGATATTGATATCGACTGTGTATGCAGTGAAGACTAGAAAGATACCGGAGAACTTCAACGAGAGTAAATTCATCGGTTTCACAATGTACACGACTTGCATTATATGGCTGGCCTTCGTCCCCATATATTTTGGTACCGGGAATTCTCACGAGACACGAATAACGACCCTGTGTATAGCCATTAGTCTTAGCGCGTCAGTCGCACTGGTCTGTCTCTACTCCCCGAAGGTCTACATCATCATATTTCAACCGGAAAAAAATATACGTGGAAAGGTAACGATGAGCGGTAGTACCTTCAAGAAACAGGGAAGCAGTGCAGGTGCGTCTTCCGTCACGAAATGTAAGTGACTAGTGAAGTCGTTGTGCAGATAGTTGTATTAGTCGTGCACCTTCGTTTCACTTTGCAACTTCCTCCCTCGTCTTTCCTCTCAAGTTCCAATCGCTGCTTTGAAATTTACCACACGAAACTTTAATTCGTGGCTTTTCAATTACCGATTTTATTCAGCCCCTTGGGGAAACCTGAATAGTGAACTAAAACCCTATAATTTTAACGCGACCGTGTCGTGAGCCAATTATAACGACAGTTTACCACTGAGCGATACGTAGCCACGGGGTTTGATCAGATAAAAAAAAAAAAAAACAACTTTCTGTATCGTGGTGATTGATCAATTTGTGGTCGACCACATGGGTACTGCCTAGGACTGTCATGCTAGCGACCTACATTTCATAACGAGATCAATACCCGTGACTGTGCGTAAATTAGCGTTTTGGTGAACTGTTTTCTGGATTTTGGAAGATCGATGGATGGATGTACCAAAGCCGGTAATTTGTCAGCGGCATAGAATTATCGCACACGTTAAACTCCTGCACAAAGACAAGCCGCCTAAATCGTCGATTACTCTGACGATACCCGTTTTATTTTTCAAGGTACCGGTTGTGATGGACCAAGCGAGAACGTCCCTCTTCAAACAGTGGTAAACGCCACAGCCCAGACGTCGGTTGGCACACCGCAAACCCCGACCCGTACAGTTCTTGGCTTCAAAGCGGTGAACGAGGAAGTAGCTCAGCTTTAGCCACCCTGTTGCGTGGAAGTGGATAGTCGTTAGTGATTTCTCAAACGATGAAAGAACTGATTTTTCATCGGAGTGCCTATAACCGCGTGTTAAATGCGTACGTGTACTGCAAGTGGTAGGTACTGTATTGGAATCTTGTTGAGGAGCTGTTTCGTATTTATCTGACGTTTCGACCGACAGAAATGAAGAAAGAAATAACAAAAAAAAACAAAAAACAAAAACAAAAAAAATGGAAATGGTAAATAGGAGAATGAGAAGATTTTTCGACTGTCGTTTGTGACAATTAATTGATTTACTGTTCTATGTTCTTCGTTGCTGATCTAGTTATGATCTTTTCGTTCGATTATTATAGTATAAAAAAATTTACAGAAATTTATAAAAAAAAAAATTTTTGAAAAAAAAATACCTTGTTGAATTGTTACGAGCAATTTTTTTGCGAGCTACGAATAGTTCCGTTTAATAAAATTATTAGTACGTACACGTTAGTTGCCCGAAAAAAAAAAAAAAAAACTCTTGAAAGAAAACTAATTCATAATCCATTTGCTCATTCGTTGTCGAAGACTACGAAAATTATGATTGAAGTATGATAATTTGCACAACGGTAATACTCAAGGTGCGTTATATATTCGATATAGAAATGCGTTATCGTCTGTATGAATCGTGTTGCACCAAGTTGATTAAAAAAAATTGAATTAAAACCGAAGTAAAAATACAAAAAAGAAAAAAAGAAAAAAAAAGGGAGGGGGGGGGGGTGGGAGAGAAAATAAATCACAGAAAAAACGTCAGTACCGTATACGTGGATCTTGAGTGTTGGGTGTAAAATGCAATTCTAAATATAGTAGAAATGATAAAAGTAATAATAGTGTTGATAAATGAAATTATATCGCATAAAAATTAGCAAATTGGCGATCGTACAAACAGCGCAGATAAACCGTTGGTATTATTATTATTACTATTATTGTTATATACCCTGTATACCTTATATACCAGCTTAGACATATCTAAATAAATAATCGCAGATAGGGGCAATGACATAGATGATTAATGAAAAAAAAACATAATAATAATAATAAATGAATTAATTAAACAAATGCATAACAATTTAATGTTGCACGAATATATATATATGCTATATATTTATATATATGTGTATATATTTACATATTTATATATATATATTTATATTATATATATATGTGTGTATATATGTATACATATATGGAGGTTGTTTAGAGTGATATATTTGCACCGTTGGTTTAAATTTTAACTAAAAAAGAAAGAAAAAAAAAAAAACAAAAAGAAGAAAAAATATATATATATAATATATATTCAATTTTTTGACACGTGGACCACATTGACAGGAATATTAAAGCAAAGCTATCCTTGAAAGGGAAACGATATGTCTGTTGAATAGGAAAATTTTATCTACCAAATATAGTATAATATATGTATATAATTTGAATAAATGAAAATATGAAAAAGAATACTAGCACGTCTAGAAATATATATATATATATATACTTATGTAAGAATTACGTTGTATCACATGACCTCTCTATTGAGAAGTTAATCCGAAATTCTACATCTTCATAGAAATTATTCAAGTAAATATACCGACAAAAAGAATAAAAAAAAATAGAAATAAAATAAAATAAAAATAACGAATGACCCTGTATCCGCATAGACGGCATATATATGACGGTTCAAATTTATTCCTCCTGTTGGCCTCAATGTACAGTTGTTGATGTTTGTCGTATCGTAATAAATTGTAATAAATTGTAATAAAAATTATACATATTTTCTTATATATACATATATATTCATATACTACTGATCAATTTCTTACTATATAATCTTCGATATTTATCATTTTATTTGGTGAAATTTTCGTCACGACGATCGTATGGAAAAATAAATGTAAAAAAAGAAAAGCAAGAGTATTTCAAGGATTATGGTAGTAAATGAATACAATTTTGTAAATTTATTGGAACGTTGAACAAACCTACCAAGTATAATTTAATTGTCACTTCAGGTTTGCTCGGAGGGGTTTTATACATAAGCCGCGATTTACATAAACTAAATATTCAATTTACTCGAGATAGGAACCTCGGCTGGGTCGTTAAAGGTCGAAACGTCCGAATAAACAATAAGTTAACAATAACGCAAAAAGTAAAATCGATTTCGCAGCTTGCATTAGTTTCGGGGCGAAAAATTTCTCCGACTATATCTAACTTACAGGAAAATTTTGAAATTCGATGGGGTCATCGGTATTCTAAGCATGATATTCCTCCGCGTCAGAGATCCCGAAATAATGAATACAAACGTAATCCGTGGAGAGGTAGAATCGGGCGGGCGAGTAGACGGAATTACTAAGGCGAGTTAAACCAGGGTCAGCATGGGCCAATTTACGATAGCCCCGATCTAAGTCCACCTGATTTATTCGTCTTCTGATTGCGGGGATTTCGCCCCATCGAGCTAAAATCCCAGTCGAGAGATCCTCGCTTACAAAAGGAGCATTTACTCAGCGTTTGGTTCGATTTCTCTTAGAAATGAATTATTTGGTACCAAAAAAAAAAACAAAAAAAAGATAAATAAAAAATTTGTCAATTTCTCAAGCATGATGTAACCTGCGACGATGACGAGTGAGTGAGAACGATCATGTTGTGATGTTTCATTTCGCGGATCTGTTATCAACCGTAATTTCTCAACTCACAATCAGTCTATTACGTAACTGAAAGCAACGACTCGTAAGCTAGTGTATATCTGTCGCAGTTTCATGAATAAACATCGCACCGCCATTGCTTGTACGATAACAAAATCGCCGATAGAAACTCACTCCAGAAAATTCATTAGGCTTGAATATCGTTCTGCTTGCCGGTAGCAGAAGTGGATAATCGGCACGACTCGACACTGCAATGGCATTGTTCATTCGTAATATCGCAGTTATCAGATCGGTTCGATCGGTGAGTGAACGAGGCTCAATTAGTCCTCGATTGAATTATCAATTCGCTCTGAAGTCTATTGGTATTCCATTTCTAGAGTAACGGCAACAAGTTGGATGCCGTTCTTCGATCGGTATCAACTTCCACTTCTCTTCAGGGTCGCGTTGTGCCATTCAAACTATCCGACATTGGAGAAGGGATCCGGGAAGTGACGGTGAAAGAATGGTAAGAAATTTGAAATCTACGTTAAGATAAGAAAGACAAGAAAGTGATCCGAAAAGCTCTGATTTTTGAAACGATTTCTTCAGGTTCGTGAAACCCGGTGACAAGGTGAGCCAATTCGACAATGTGTGCGAAGTACAGAGTGACAAAGCATCGGTTACCATCACGAGTCGTTACGACGGGTTTATAAAAGCCCTTCGATTCAAAGTCGACGAAATTGCTTTGGTCGGTCAGCCACTGGTCGACATAGAACTGGACGACGATGAAGAGGCGGAAGAAAAAGCCCCAGAGGAAAAGAAGAGTGCGTCTAATTCGTACCAAGGGAAACTAGGCCAGAGCACATTATCGGACGGTGATGATAAAGCCCGGGATAACCTGCTGGGTAAAGTACTCACGACTCCTGCAGTGAGGAGAATTGCCGTGGAAAAAGGTATTCGATTAAAAGACGTAGTTGGTACGGGTAAAAACGGCAGGATACTTAAAGAGGACCTCGCTGCCCACGAGGAAAATAACGTCTCTGACAGTGACGTGGAGGAAGTGAAGCCAGAGAAGGTTGAAGAACCGGTGAAAACCGTCGTTCCAAAAGCTTACGCGAAGCACATGTGGACTACGATGACCAGATCATTGGTGAGTGTGGATAGCGTAGCTTCTTGTTGACATTGTGATGATGAATTTCTTATGATCTTGTTCCAGAGCATACCGCACTTCGTATACAGCGACGAATGCGACGTGACGAAACTGGTCGATTTTCGTGACGAAGTTAAAGCTGCACTCAAGGAACGAGGGGTGGCTCTTACCTACATGCCATTTTTCATAAAAGCAGTATCAAAGAGCTTAGAAAAATTCCCTGAACTCAACGCCAGACTTAACGAACAGTCTCAAACCATAGAAATTTTGCCACACCACAACATATCCATCGCTATGGACACTCCTCAAGGTTTGGTCGTACCTAATGTTAAGAATGTCCAAAATCTTGACATCGTAGCCATCGCCAGGGAGGTGAACAGACTCCAGGAGCTGGGGAAAAAGGCTTCCATACCTCCCAGTGATTTATCAGGTGGAACATTCACCTTATCGAACATCGGAGTGGTGAGCTTTTGTCTCGAGCTATTTTGCTCATTTTTTTTTCAAGTTTTTACTTGATTTTGATTATTGATATGTTAACCACAGATCGGAGGGACGTACACAAAGCCAGTGATCATGTCGCCCCAAATAGCGATCGGTGCGATAGGAAAGACCCAAAAACTGCCGCGATTTGATTCAGATGGTAAAGTTGTGGCAGCCCAAATACTTTCGGTTAGTTGGTCAGCGGATCATCGAGTTGTGGACGGTGTGACGATTGCGAAATTCTCCAACCAGTGGAAATACTACTTGAAGAATCCGTCCCTCTTAGCGATGAACGGTTAGAAGTGACTGGCAAACACTTCAGTTCGATTGGCAGACTGGGAAATGATAAAGAGGCAATAAAAATCCTCAAAATACTGAGCAAAGCGTTATCGAACAATCTTATTATAGATTAATCTCTCAAAGAATCTCTTAGCTCTAATTAGATTCTTTAACTTTAAATGAGAAGAACGAAAGCCCGCGTATTGTTTTATAAGAAGTTTATTCAAAAGCACTAAAAGTGTATACATGTAGGTAATATACAAAACTTTGGTCATTAAAATACTTAAATATTATAGAATTCGAGGCTTGTAGTATATCGTAACAATACAATACTAAAATAAGTTAGTATTTAAGGCATTGGCGGTTGTTAACAATTGTGTAACGATCACATATATCTATTATATCACAAGAAGCTACAGGTATTAAAAATCACTTGTATCAATATACTTCGAGGCACGTTCGAGGAAGAGCTTACTCCGCGAGATAAGCATGATTAAATATAAAATGAGATGATTTTAAACAATTGAGAATGAAAATATTTCAGTAAAGCGTCGTAAAATGAGAGAAGCAAAAACTGAAGAATAGTTTTTGTCAAAGTTCTAGGGCCTCTGATCCGTCGAATGGCAGTAACCGTAAATAGGAATCCCTGGTGGATCATTGGGCTCGAGTTTAGGTGCACAGCTTCTGGTAATAGCGACTAAGCACAGAGTTACGACAAAAGCTGCAGCTAAATGCCACGAGAATGTCAAAGCAACTCTCTCACTGAGAACAATCTCGGTTTGGTAAGTTCTGACCATGTGAGCTAGCCACCCAGCATGAAGAAGGGTCGAGGCACCTCTGAGCAGTTTCATTTCGGGCCAAACTAACTCGAGAATAACAGAGAACGAAGTCGTCCAGACAATAGCAGCTAAAACAACGTGGATTACTGCCCCGTTCGAAGTACTACCCCAGAGGAACAAGAAACCCTCGATAAAAAAGCTCTGGGCTAACGCCATCTTCGTTAATCCATCCCCGACAACGTTGGGGAAATAAAAGTTGAGGACGTCGACTAGCCCTGATAGGGCAAAGAATAGGTAAATCGTTGCATGAACTACTTTTGGCGATACTGTTTCAATGCTCGGTAAACTCCCGGTTAGTGTGCTGACCAATCCCAGAGCAGTTGCGAGCAGTTTCAAAGTCCCTTCGAGAGGATGTCGTCGCAGGAGCCTCCGAAAACTGCGATAAGCTCTTAGCAGCTTCCCAGTTTCTTGGTGATCGTGGTCCAATTGTAAGTCCCGATGAAGCATCCAGTACTTGGCGTATTCGTAACACCATTTCAATCCAAAAATGTAAAATACGCAACCGGAAAGAACGTAGCCCAAGGCGCTGTCGCTATTTTCCATTATGTATCAATCCACTTGTTCCTTTCTAGAATTAAAGGAGTTTTTAGTCTTGCTTCAAGCTCTCGGAGGTCTCTGGTCTTCTCAATACCCTTCTCACCTTTTTAAACTATTTTCTTGCGCTGTTCATCGGCACAAGCTTATCTTATATCGGTCGTTAAACATAAACAAGACCGTTAGACGTAAGCAGCAGCACAAGTTGCAACACAGAACATAACAAAGAAGTGGATCTATTTCATCAACAACATGGCCACCGCGGGAACTCGCGCATGCGCAAAGTCGGCTTTATCGAAAGAGAGAGAGACCTGCCTTGCCATCTCGTTTATGACCGTTAGGTGGTTCCATCTCGTTCATTCCATTCAAACTTTCGGGTGTTTTGGAACGAGGTGGAGTCTGAGAGACGTCAAACGATGGATTCAAACATCAATAACAACAAATTAGAGTCGAAAAATAACCTCGGAATTTCTGTGCTCGATTAGAAAAGAGAAACATTAGGTTTTTGAGACAGAAACAAGAATGGACAACGACGAGGAAGCCGAACGGTCACCAAGACTCGATGGAACGATACGTGCTGATAAAATAGGAGCGTTTGACTACGACGAAGACAAAGTAAGGTTAGAATGAAGCAAAATTGAAGCCAAAACCTCTCCTTTTTTTCGTTCTATTTTCAGCTCCACGAGATGACAGCATCCTACTCGGAAATATCCTTCGATTCTCAGTCCTCGCCACCGGTTTCCGAGCTCCGATCATTGATAGAGTCACCTGACTTGGAAGGCGGCAAATACATGGTCGAACACTTGGATAAAGTCGAACCAAACAACCCGAGGCCTGATAGTCTAGAGTTAAAAAATGAAGGGGCGAGTCCTGAGCAAGAGGACGAAGAACAGGACGAGGATCTCGATCCTCCGAGCTACCACAAAGCCATTGGCTACCTTCAACTCGAAGGAACTGTGATGCAGGAGGGAGACATGGTCCTCTTCGTTGCTGAGGATTTAGAGAACAAGATTAAACTATCCAGTCCAGTAACGAAGAAAGGAGAGACTCCCTCATTTCCGGGATCACGAAGCTCAACGCCGTGTCTATACAGACAAGCATTGACACCCCAGCTACCAATACTAGACCACAATGTGCTCAATGAGCTGGAAATGGAAGCTCGTAAAGTGGCGACATCTGTTGATTCTCTGACTGAAAATCTCGCTGCAATATTGCACAGTGTAAGGGATGAATTCTTGGGGATGATTCTGGCAAAGATTTCGGAAAACATTTCAGCAGCTTGCGATGACCATATGGCAATCATGGTCAGAACTACTTGACGGTCACTGTTGTTCATCGAAGCTTTTCTTCTGTTTTAGGTATCTGCTCTGACTGTCGATTGCTTGGAGACTTACAGAGACGCCGTGTGCAAGACTTGCGATGCTGTGGACCATAACATAAAGTCGATGTATCAGTTGATGGCGAAGTGTGAAGAACTTTCGAAATCGATGGGACCAATATACAAGCTTGCAGAAAGAATGTGAGTCTTGAATTTTTTCAATTTTCTTCAGATCTGAAACGTCTTTTCTCTTTGGTAATATTAATTTTGATTAAAAAACCACGGTTCTGGATATCGATGGTCGTTTTTATTTCCGTTCGAAAGGTTCGGTGTTAGTAATTGAATTCTTGAAAACTCGTTCCGATCCGAACGAGAAAATATAATTTATTTCATAGATAAATATATTCATCCGTAAGTAAAGCGAAGAAAATTGAAGTAGAGCGAAGCGTGGCGTCGCGGGTGGTGATATTTATTTTAAATAAAACCGCGATCAATTCACGCGCAAGTTCTTTGTGAAAGGTTGTGATATCTATGGATGCAGAGCGAAGCTGCGGCTCGGAAAGCTCTCGAATGAATGTGAGATTCGCAGCTGCGATTCTTGAATACGTATTCATAAAAAATTATCTCTCCGCGTTTAAAAATCTCAAGTTTTATTCCTCGCCCTAGTTATACGAGTTCGACGCAGCTGCAATTACTTTAAAATCACTGCTGCTCCTTCTCAATTAACGGCGTTGAAAAGCCCCGATTAGATATTTGGAGAAAATTAAATGAGCAATAATTTACACCGCCTTCAACCCCCTTTTTTCGCCATCTCTCTCTCTCTCTCTCATATAAATACGCGTGTATAGTAACGATAGGTATCGCCAACTTTTCTCTTTCTTATAATCTGACCATTTTTAACGATAGTTTATTCAATTCGGAACAAAAAATAAATAAAATAAATAAAGTTATAAAAACAGGTGAAATTTCTTTGCCATTTTTTCTTTCCCGCTGACTAATTGGAACGTAGTACGAATACATGCGTGAAATGTAATGCACAGGTTGACTGTATAAAAGTGTTATAAAAACCGCGCACATGTAGTAAGTATACATGTAAAAATGTAAAAAAAGATAAAGCACGTGAAGTTAAAAGAGAACGTGTGAAGTAAAGACGTTGGTTGTTGCCGCGGCGGTTGGGTTATGCAAAAATCGTTTATTTTTTATTTTTTTATTTTTTTCTTCTTTTCTCCTCCGCAGACAATTAAACGAGCTGTTCTTGATACAAAGGATGGTCGGGCGGGGGGGGGGGGGGGGAGGGTGGAAAGAGAGGGAGTAAAAACTCGCTTAATTGGGAAGAATCGCAACAAACAGCATTTAGTTAATCTGTTGGTGCAGTTTGCGAATACATATGCATACCATCCATACGTAAATTTTATTTTCTTTTTCTACAATTATCATCACTGCACGTTCGTTTCGTTATTTTTTCTTTATTTACAGAAAGGAGATGAAGAGGATGCTGGAACTGTTTGAGAACGCGATGAATCTGTGAATTATTTATTATTATTATACAATAGGGAATTGACTAATTTAGGAAACTTAACTACTATCGTTATTTATCCTGTTTAACTTTTTAACCGGATGGTACAACGCGTCGTTGTCATTAACGTTTCCATTGAGGGGTTAACGTTCGTTAGTGCTACTAGGCAGTAGCATGATTACGTATAATCTAGTTTCCTCGCTTTTCACCTGCTGCTACTGCTGCTGCTGCTGCTGCTGCTGCTGGTGCTTCTCTTCTCTTCTCTTCTCTTCTCTTCTCTTCTCTTCTCTTCTACCAATCAATCGACGCACACACACTCACCTTTACTCTCTCTCTCTCTCCCCTCCGGACCAGAAAGTCAAGAGGGTTAATTATACTAACGATGTATTAATACTTTATTACCACTTATGTATAGAGGCTTAAACACAACAATTTATTGAAACAAAATACGTCCGATAATAATACCGATGGGTAACCATGATTCACTGAGTTCATTTCATTCTTCAGAAGCCATAGGTACCTACCTTACACTCGGAGAGTTCTAACTGAAAGGGTAGACTCAGGGTTTCGAGCTAATGGGAAGCCCTGTTCGGTTAATCTTAATTAAGCACAGCTTAAGGAATTGGGTTTAAAGGGTTGAGAGAGATTATTTGTAAATTGATTTCACACTTTTTCAGCTCTATTCACAGGTGCTTAAAACCATAAATAAGAATCGCCGTTTATCTGTTGTAACGAATTTCCTGATCCCTTACGTTTGTTATTGTTAATCGATCAGTTGTTCAGACCCTGAGATTTGTAACGAGGTTAAAGCTGTATTATTAAAGTTTAAACATCTCTAACTCCACTGTACATGTATATAATACGTATCCGTAAACTTTTATGTAAATTAAATGTTGTAAATATTGAATAAATATTGACTACCTATCAGTAAACCAATAAACTATTTCCTTCAACCTCGTCGTTCGATCAATTTCTCTAATTAAAGCCAAATCACACCGAGAAACTTTCGAAACTATGTTTTACGGTTGTTAATTAATCATGGTGCAGATATTTGGAAGAAAAGTAAAAATAAGAAAAATCAAGAAAACTGAATTACCAATGACCTCGATCATCGCCGCATAATGTAGCAACCGTCTCACTCTACGGTTTCTAATTCTTGATCGATAAGATTTGTGCTGTTTGTGCAAGTTCTGGGTTCAAGGAGCTGATTGCCCAGACGAAAGAGACGCGATATCATTCCCAGTATTATGGCGCCACGGTGCCACCTGGTGCGCCGGATGTGTTCTGCAAATTGTGGCGGGCGACTGTTCCGTATAATTTATAGAACCGGATTCATGAAATTCTGGGGAGAACTGGTGCAATTAGACAAAAGTACACGCGACCGAGAGAAGGTCACTAAATTTCAAGATACGAGCCCCGCTTTGTTCATTAGTATCCTCGATCATCACAAGCTTTGCTTTTCCTTCCCAAAAAAAAAAAAAAATGTTCATCGTTAATTAAATCCAAAGAAAAAATAAGTCGGCTTGATATTGTCTCCTCGGAATGATGAGGAGTGAGTACGAAAGAGGAAATCTTGAGCCTTCGAACGCCTCTTTTGGAATGGCTGAACGATTTTTGGCCTGAAAGTTACATGAGATGGAAAAAAAACGGCACCTCTTAGAAGTCCAGGGTTTTGGGAAAGGAAAAGAATGCGGCGACTTTGAAGCGTCGAAGTTTTGTAAAGGAATACTGATTTTTTTCGAACCACGATAGTAGAGGTGAGCGACAATAGGAGGCATGATTGTCAAAGATCAAATGATGAAAGGGAGGCGTGCGTGGCCGATCCGAAGCGTGTTTTGGTTTCACAATGGCAATTCCTACGGTTTAGACTTTAGTCGATGAAGTCTGCTCGGCGACGGACGCGGATATTTCGGGGTTCGGTTTGACCTTGATGAATGAACCTCCGAAACAAAAAGCCGCGACGCAATGTCGGATCAAACAGGACCGAGCCGGTGAACCACCCACTTTCCTTTGTCTGGTAAACTGCAGTCGTAGGTGTCCATCCGCGTCCACAATATGTCCTCGTCATCGGGTGTTTGGACAAACTTCAAAGCAAAAGATCCCAGGACTAGGCATATAGGTTCCACAATCCTTTTCAATCACAGGAACCGTTGACCGACCGGCTTGACGTTGATTACAATTCACTGTGCAGGAGGAACACATTTGGAAGCTTTTGTCTCTAGGTATATATCAACGGTGAGTAAATCTGCTGCGAAGGACATTATTTCCTTATCATTGGTTTTTTTTTTCGTGGCGAATGACGATGGTATAGCTGTGTTTTTAATGGTAAAAACTGCACTGAAAGATCCCAGAGAGTTTTGTGGAAGTGTTTTACTGGCTAATATACCACATGCGACTGGTTCCAATTTAGGTCCGTGCCAAGCTGCAGGGGTGGTTTAATAACGTTAAAGTCTGGGAACAAGATTACCATAGAAATGTGAAGATCGCGAGTGGGTAGGCGAGCGAGTCCGTGGGGGTGATACATTATAACGTCATTTAATCCGCCCGTGCCGAATGTAGCGCGCTACCGTTATCAGCACTTTTACGACTACCTCCAACTCCACTAACTTCTTAGTCGTCGCCAACGCGATCTCTATTAGCGGAGAACACACGAAATTGTATCCGGCATAATTTACCACCATTGGCGTAACGTAGCTTTACCTAACAAAATCCCAACCAAATTAATTCTATACAGTATTTTATTCCACCCCTCGAAATCCTTCGTCATCAGTTTCCCAACTTTTTTCCTTCTCCGTTATTTTTTTTTTTTTTTTTCTTCCAACGGGCATAATTTCTCTCCCTCTATCATTGGCATGGGATTCCCCATACGAATAAAAATCACTGGGGTTTCTTCTTTATTGTAGAAACTATTTCGTTCGAATTTGATCTCGAAAGAGTGGGATTCAAGATGGTGTCTTATCGTCTTGAATCTCCATCTGCTCTTTTTAATTTCGCATTTTTGGGTTCAGATTCGTACCCAACGACCCAAAAAACTACTGAGAATTGTTTTTTTTTGTGAATTTGTCTATATACGTACACAACCGGTTCTACGCTATTGTAGTTTTCCATATCCACGTGTTAATAGGTTGTAGACCGGACCGAATATAGGTTAGGTAGGGCGTGCTTCAGGGGTGTATGAAACGTGGTAAAAGTCACGCAGTAATCAGTCGAAATAACATGCAGGATTTAGTGCCCGTAGAGAGTGAAGGGGACTGCAGCAGTGGTGGAAGTCAGCGACGTTGGAGGTCGCGGTCGGCGTCTCTAATCGAAGTTATAATAACGTGGAAAAGTTTGAATTGCAGTAGGTATAACGTAGCTTTATATATATATATATATATATACATATACATATCTATGTATATGAGGATCTAGGAGGCACATTTTTTCTCTTTCCTTTTTCTTTCCATTTGTATATCCGCATTAACTCGGAACCCGACGTTATAACAACAACGAACAGTTCCACGAACTTTAATTTAATATTTCTATAATTGTAAAATATTGCCATCTCCGGGGGAAACCGTGGGACGACGAAGTACGCTGAGAACGTTAAGTGGATTTAAATGAAATTCCATCTCGACGTATATATTCCGAAAATCGCAGAGTCGCTTCCGCGTATACAGACTATAAACGTACGTTTAATCCTGTATCGCTAAATGAACAGATTCGGTATGAACACATCATCGTAACGATACGATATGACTGAATTTTATTTATTTTTTTATTTTTTTTTCCCTCTATTTTGGTTGTCGATATATCCTGATGGAATTTTTCTCACTATGATAAACAAGAAGGAATGGATTTGGGTCTTCTCGGGGTTAGGGGTAACGCCTTATCCCTTCTTCAGCTAATTTGGGTAGTCCCACGTTTCATGAGGCGTCGATAATCCTCTATGATGATCGATGGCCGTTGAATCGGAAGTAAGGAAGGGAAAACCCGGGGCTTTGGTAGAAGAGGAAAGAGGGTGAAAATAAAGGAGACGAAGATGGGGTCTACTTTGTAACCAAAGACCAGAGGCGTCGTGACGCTAGGGGAAATACAGATCATATTCCAGGATGTGCATTAGAAGCTCGAGCCCTGTGGCCTGTGGCCTGCGGCCACCCACTCGCTCAACATAGAAATGGAGCAATTCTCTAACGCCAAGGGAGCGAGTGGCTGCCTACTTTGCCGACCGTTTTCTAACCCCAAAATAACTGAGGATCGATCTAAAACTGTAAACATCTCTTCGCCATTTCGTATGGTTGGTAAAAGAGAAAGAAGAAGAAGAAGAAGGAGAAGGAGTCACAGATCCTTGTAAATTTACTGTCGAAGAAACTAATTGCTGCGTATTTCATCTGGGGTAGAGACATAATATTTAATTATTAAGTTGATAATGAAGAAACACCTTGTTAATTTATTCCCGTGTCCCGTGATTATATTGAAATTGAAAAGGTTGATGTACGGATGGATGATGCATAGCATAGCATAGCCCGGTGGTGCAGGAAGCTGCCGGTAGCGTCAGAACTCACAACGGGTCTGGGTCCCGTCCCGCCTTTTGTGCGTATCATCCAACTATTATGTGTCCTGCAGGGCATTGAAAGTAATTTCAGAGAGTTTCATGATCCAGACAGACAGCGGCCATTGACTATTGTCGAGTGGGCACACTAAGCCGCAACAAATATTAACGCAATTTTCATTTTATTATATACTTTGAAAAAAGTGAAAGACTTTTATCACCGGGCTGTCTGGAGACACGGACTTCATTCAATTCGACAACAGAAAAGGTAGCAAAAAAACGAAAAAGAAAATAGAATCTTATCCCCGAACCCAGTGACGTTTGTGATAAGCAGCCTTTTCGTGGGTCTGTTGGTTTTCTTGGAAAAGTAACAGAGGAAAGCAGCCAAGAAAGTGACTTTGGGATCGTAATGACTAAATAAAAGATGGAGGCAGATAGCCAGCGTGTTTGTTTACTCGGTTCTGCACGTCGAGCACTCAGCTGGTATCCCCACACCGCGACATGTTGTGTTTACTTTGGTCAGTGCCTTGAAGAGGATGCCGCGACGACATTAAGTCTTGTCTTTGATCCTAACTTGTATGAATCTTGATGGCGTTGCGGAGACCCTTGTCGCTGTGAGTTCTTCGGAGATAGAGATCGTCATACCAGGCAGGAACTTAGACCCTGGATTATGGGCTCGGGATCAGACCACAATTCAATTTCCTTCCTCGTTAATTATGGCTGTTGAACATTTATTCCAAAACTTGAGTGAATCGAAATGTCTCAATGAATGAATAAAAGATACGACGAAAGAAAGGAAGCAAAGAAACCACCGAAAGAAGGACTTACGTCAATTTATATTGTTCAGACTCCTTTTTAATCAGGAAATATGTACATGTATCCAACCGCCGAAAAGTCTTGACTTCAGTGCATTCGGCCAAAAGAAGCTCTACATTTCGTCAAGGGAGGGGGGCGAACTTTCCGACCGTAGACGAAGTAGGTATTCTGTCATTTTGTCGAAGAAATGTGGAACGCGTCAGCAGCGGATCTCCTTCTCTTCCTCCCTCTCTCTCTCTCTCTCTCTCTCTCTCTCTCTTTCTCCTGCACGGAATGGTTGGGTAGACAAAAAGGAAATAAGAAGTACTCCGCAGATCAGAGGCCGCTAATTAAAAAAACCCCACAAGGACTTATTCCCCTCGCTGTCACGACTCAGACTCTGATTGTATCCACGGATGCTTTTAGCCAGGGTCGCGAGGAAGGGCGTATATTACTGATATTTGATATCTTCAAAACGTGGACCCAGGGGCCTCGATCTCTCCACTTGACATTTTCCCACACGTTTCACACATTGGCGTTTGTTTCTAAGCTGACGGTGGTAGCAAAACATCATGAAAATTGAAAATTGTCCTCGATTTTCGCTTTCAGTTCAAATTATAAACGGTAAAATGTTTTTGTTGCCGAAAACGAACCGTAAAATCGGATCGAGGTCATCCCCGACCGTTGAAATTTTCAAGAAAACGATATTTCTTCTCTCGGTGTAACAGCCAGTCACAGAATGCAGATGTTCGACCGAACAAATCGTTTTCTGATGCCAACGAAACTGCTGGAACCACCTGAACCCTGGCCATTTATGTGTACCCGTATTTATTGCTCGTTACTTTTTACCTCTGTATACTGTATTCATGAAACAAACTCGTAACAAAAACTGAGTTCATTCCTCTTTGAAGTATTTCATCCTCAACCCTTTTCATATAAATTTGAAATTCGAAATATATCGACGTACTACTCTGGTCTAGAAATTGCGGTAACAAATACCAGACTGCTAGACGAACCGTCACCTGTTCACAAGGGTCCGTATGGCGTCGAAACGAGTTTTGCTGATTCACGATTCTGCACGGGATATTGGTGTCGGCACGACACCAAAACACAAACACAAAGACGATGTCCTTTGACGCACCGCGTGCGAAAGAGGACAGCATGATACTCCTTTGACTCATCGTAGTGACTATTCGATTCGTGACCCATCAGCAGTGTAAAGTTAACTGTAAGGAAGTAGTTTATAGTATATATACATGTATATAGGTTCATATATAGGTGTAAGCCAGCTCTGGCCCTGCAGAGAATTTGATCGGTTTTAGTTAATTAAGCCAACATCGTAGGGAGGCTCCCTACCCCTTCTTCTATCTCTGGAGTAGCTGTGTTTTGGAGTTGGGCTAACGGAGGAGGAGTGCCAAGGGAAGGATGGATCGTGCTAACTCGCGAACTGAGTGAACCGGGGGTAGTAGCCCTGAGTAATCTAATGATTCGCAGGTTTACCAACTGAAACCTCTGCTGCATCAGTGTCGAAGGCATGTAGACGGGCGAGGTTCAACACGGATTTCGCTTTTGCTTTCCGGTTGGGTTTGGGTTTGGGTTTCGGTTTGGCGCCAGTTTTGTGGTCGAGGTTCTGATTCTGGCTCTGGTTCTGGTTACTGGTTCGGCGAGTGCACCAGAGACGAGAGGCGAAGGAATGGTTTGAGGAACCTTGAAGAACCTAGCAATTAAATCGAGCTCCGTAAATTAACTTTGGTAATTATAAGTGCGACGAAGGGGGTGACTTCTCAGATAAAGAGCGAGGAACAAGCTTTACCCCAAGCCTGCAGACCGGGGTAAAGAACTTTTTCAACTTTTTCAACTCTTCAACTTTTTCCTCGAGCTTTTTATTCAACTTTTCTTGTTAAGATTTCGATTATGAATCCCCGATTTGCTGTCGGAAGTAAGAATTCCTGTGCACTGGGTAGGCACCCACTTTCTGTATGTGTGTTTGTATATTGTGCGGAAAAATATTGACCTCGAAGCGACTTTCATGAATACAAATGTACCCATCAACACGTTTACACATCTCTATGCGGTTCCGTGTTCGATATCACCGCCACGACACAAGCACACGGAAGGAAAAACTTTTCATACAAATTTTCCACCCTCCTTGAATCAATTCGAGACTTACCAAGTCTTATTGTCTGCAAACCCGTTTAAACCTCGGGTAATTAAACAGACTTGAGCTTCTTAGAGTTGGTACTGAAATTTCGCACTACCAGCCCATGGCTCCGGCGAGGTGGTGAAGCTATCCAACCATCTCTGCACATTATCTGGTTCGCGAAATGGAAATTAATGTGTGCTGGTAACGGTGTGTGCGTATATACATATAGTCGTGTGAGTACACCCGGAGTTTGTCGGTCGACCAGGTCCATATCGACTGTGAAGAGGGCAGACCACTTGAACGGGTTACGGGCAAACACATATGCATATTCCGCCGCCAGCTATCGTGGATATTATTGATACACCATTACGCGTCCAGGGTATATGAAACGTACGGACGAAGAAAAGAAAGTAAGTTTGAAGTTTGGCCGGAAATCTGAAAGCCGGAGGCTGAAAGCTTTATTCAACAAAATAATGAATTGAGTCAAAAATGTGCTTATTAAAAGTTTCCCGAGCAATATTTATACCTTGTATCAATTGAGTCAAGTTCAACCGGCGATATGGGGGAAGAAATAAGTTAACAATAATCAATACAGCATTTGTTTTATTCGGAGTACAGATTGGTGGTGAATACCAGTGTTGGTTGATTAAATAAAGTGGTAATTGGAAAGTGATCGATTGAAGTTCCCTCCTAAGTTTAGAGCTCGAAAACTCGGCGGTAACAAAGACGCAGTTTCCGCGAGTTTTACTATCGCGAGAAGGAAGAAGGCTCGTAAAATCGTAGTGGAGGATCACCTCGTTTCGTACCTTATCGAGCGAGGTCTTATCGATAGATAAAGCGAAGGCTGACTGCGTCAAGTGAATCTTCGTTCAAAGTTTGCGTGCAAGTTGTGCGAGCTAACGCCTGCCGGAGTAACGGCTTATTGATTAAGAGATTCTTGTCTGTTTAAAGAACCCTGACGTACGCTTGACGACCCGTGAAGATAATTTCATCTCTCTACCACTTACACGATTTCACTTCTCCACCGTTCACACACCACTTCCGCACTGAGCTACTAAACATCGTCATGAATCAGCGGGCGTGGATCAACGTGGATTCATTTTTGAATCAATTGGTAACCTTTGAATCAAACGATTTAGTATCAACGGATACCGGTTCCGCAGATAACGTCGTTCATTCCATTCGTATAAATCCTCGTTCCCAAGTAACTTTGCAACTCATTTCCCAAATCTCCTTGATGGTAACGGTTCTTAACGAGCTTCCCCAAAGCTCTAGCACACAGCTAAACCGTTTATTCGATTGATGGAATCAAATATTAATAGCGATTATAAAATCGACTTTTCTTTTTTCACCAATTTTAGGATCCTGCTGATAGTGCAAATGGAATTCACATTTCTCGTTTTTTCACCAAACATGTACCATCAGTCTCCAATTTTTATTTTGTTTCTCTTTTTTACGGTGTTTATTTTTTCCACCGTCGATCAAGGATTCAGACTCTCAAAGCTCATCCACATTCGCTATCAACGAACAACACGCTTCTGTCCAGCTCCATTAACTGTGTCCATGTCGTGATCAATACCTTTGTTAAGCTGGACCTAACTCACACCGTTTCAGGTCAAACAATGTTCAACGATTAATCATAATTACAACGTGAGAACTATGATAGATCACTGCGCGCACCATCGTTAAGGTGGCTAATTTTGAAGGATCGGTGTTATCCCGAAAGAGTTTTTCAATAACCTTTAGAAATTTCATCACGCCAGTTCATCACACTTTTTCAAATACAATCCTGCCAGCCAAGAGTCAAGATTTATGAGCCATGCTTCTGACGGTCAATTGCAGTCGTTGTCGAAGCAGTGGGGCTTGAATTTCAGGTTGCCTGATCGCTCTACAGTTGTTTGGAGAACAAACCCCCCTAATGCGATGAACAGCTAATAATCTTCATATCGCAAACACAACTTTAGACTCATTTACAGGATTTTTTCGATCAGTTATCGATACCAAAACCGCATATATGCTGAAATAGTGGTAAGTTCATTAGTAGCACCAAATCAATTGGCATAATGAATTTCATACAAACTTTGATGAACTCTAAGAACGCTTTCACACTTCTCTCGTGAAGGAGATCGAAAATCGGCAGAACACAAAACTGCCTAAGCTTCAGAGATATTAAACAAAGAACAACAACAAAAGAACGCCATTTTGACACAGAACTGCGTCTTGTGACTTGCGTCGCGAACCTTCTTTCTCTCTCTCGCTTTCTGCTCTGCTCTGTATTGCAGTTCACCGCGTAAGCCTGCAGCAGTAGCAACAGCAGCAGCAGCAAAGCTGGCTGTAAAGAGTGTCGTGAACGGAAAAGCATGCTATACGTCGGCGACATACGTCGGTATCCATGAACATGCTGCATATGCGCGTTCCTCATATCCAACAGACTATTCTCTATAATATGTACATACATACGCTGTGCGGAACGCAGCGCAACTCGTAACGATATACATACTATCGTATGGGATGCGATGGGATGCGATGCGATGGATGCGATGCGATGCGATGCGATGGGATGCGATGGTAGCGCGTTCCGTATACCGAAGTAGTAGAGGGTCGCGGTTGTTGTAAGGTCTTGGACTGTTCTCCGTTCCAGTATACCCGTTAGTCGACGCCGAGCTGCCGCCGAGTGAGGAGCTCAGAGCGGGCGCCCCCGAAGCGGGTTAAAATTACTTAGGTTAGGGTTAGAGGAGGTTGTCGATTATACCGGGTGACGATCTATAGGCGACCGCGTATATTATTGACAATAACAATAAGCTCGTCGTGCGTGCGTGCGGTCTTTTTTGTTTTGTTTTTTTTTTTAAGTTTTTTTTTCTTTCATTTCTTGTTGTTTTCTTTTGGTTCTAATTCAGAGTTCATTCTTAACAGGATTGATTCGAACAGAAATAGAAAACAAGTAAAGAAAGGAGATAAAATGACGAAAAAAAAACTCGATCTATTGTCCTGTTTTAGTTTTCGTTTTCGTATTTTTCTCTCGTTTCCAAACCTGTAACTTATAATCTAACAGTTCTAAGTTTGAGAGGTAAAACGTAACTACGGTGAAAATCTGAAAGTGAAATAATGATAATAAAAGTAAATAAATGAATAAATAAATAAATAAATAAATAAATAAATAAATCAAAAACTAAAGAGTAAGTGCGGTTTGAACAGAGTTTAACATTTCAACAAACCGAACTAAATACCGTGGAAATAATTAAACAAATTAATAAATGAATAAATAAATAAACAAATAAATAGATACAGAATTATTGTGAGTTTCTTTTTGGAGGATACCTGCTGCTGGTACTGGCTACTGCTGTTTCTGTTGCTGTTGCTGCTACTCTATTGTACACGCGGCACGCTGTGTGAAAGAGAGAGCGAGCGAGAACAAGAGGAAGAAGCCGAAAGTCATGGACTTTGTCATTTTGAAGGTAAGCAAGAGCCCTAGCCGCCCCGCGTTACTATATTCTTTAGTCTCGTACAGCCCTGTGTGGCTTTGGCTGGTGGCTGTGGCTGTAGCTGTAGCTGTAGCTGTAGCTGTAGCTGTAGCTGTAGCTGTAGCTTGTGGTCGTGGTTGTGGCTTTGGCTGTGGCTGCTTTTCTCTTGCGCCTCGAGTTACTCTTCTCACTCGTTTACATTCTATCCCCTCCCCACTATGTCCTCATCCACCTCTTTATCTGTCTACTACTCCTGCACTGCTGCTGTTGTCGGTGGTGGTGCTGGCTGCTGCAGTCTCCCACGTCTCGTATCGTTCGTTCATTCGTTCGTTCGTTCTCGTTCGTTTTCTGGGTGCATTGTCGCTCCTTGTTCTGCTATTATTATTTTAATACTAGATTAAGCAGGAATAACGAGAATGAGATTGAGGGACAAAGAGAGAGAGAGAGAGAGAGAGAGAGAGAGAGAGAGAGGAGTGAGATAGAGAAATGAAGAGCAAACTATTGTTTGGCAGGGATAATCAAGCCTATCGCATTTTAGACGGAAAGAAGAATTTTATATGATAGCGGTTCTACTATAAACTGTATATATCTATGTTAACCTGTTATGTATGTATATCGAGAGAGTGTATAATGCAGTAAAACTTGTTACTTTGCTCCTGCTGTTGTTGTTGATGTTTATTTTCCAACATTCTCACAATAATCACTATTCTTATCATTAATGTTATCTTCGATACCAAACAATCGATCAACAAATTGTTTTCGTGATATAAGTAAACCCGAGCGTTCGAAAAGATAAACTAGAATAGTTTATAAATTATGAAAAATGATAATCATCCCAGAAATACGTTTCATTTCTGTCATTTCTGTGTCATATGGTATGTAAGCTGACAAGCAACTCGACGTAATAAAGTATTTATGCATAATATAAATGCTGATTTAATTATCCCGAAAATTCTTATGGCGCCATCTGGGTCAGATGTAAACAGTAGAATTCTCCTTGATTCAGATTTTATATACTATGTATACGGAGAATAAAAAGGAGACGAAAAGAACTGAAAAGAAGAAATAAAATCGTGAAGTGGAAGTAAAAATCGACACTGAGAGTTGAGGTCCCTTCCTGTTCGGTTCTTTGTTATGCATGCGCAATAATTGTTACGATCATCATACCCACAGTATTGTATGGGTATAATATAGAAATGAATCGGCGTCAAGTAGCGTTGAACCTTGCAATAATATCATATAGTATCATATCATAATATACTATACACGTATAACGTGTGTGTAGGTATAAGTCGATACGATACGTCGGGTCGTTCGTTTCAATCGGCGCACGAATAATAAAAATAATAGAATAATAAGAAGGAAAAAAGTGAGATAAAAAGAAGAGAGAAAATGAAGAAAAAAAGAAACAACAGAAAAGTTGAAGAAGACGAAGAAGGAGAATTATTGTCTGCTAACGAGTATAGAGAAAAGAAGAAGAAGAAGAAGAAAAAGAGGACGAAGAGAAAAGCACGCTCTCTTTGCCTCTCCGAGGCGGCAGAAGGCGGCTGAAGGCGGCAACCGCGTGCGCGGTTAGTTGTTGTGAAAAGGGATATATTTTAATTGTAAGAAATGAGTTCGTGTTCGGCTTCGACCTTGCCTTTTCCCTTTCCTTTTACTTTACTTTCCTTGCCGCCGCAAAGAGAATAAGACTTGAAAAGAGAAAATAAAAATAAAAAGGGAATCATGTATGTATATATTTCTATTCTATCTGTTCATCTCTGTATATTTCGTTCAGAGTAAGAAAATAAAAAGTAATAAATTTGTTGTATATTTATTTCCTTTGTTGTCATAGTTTTATGCTACACACATTGTAGTTTGAGAAATTTTTTTGTCGTTAGTAATTTACTTTCTTTCTCTTCTCTTATCCACTGCTGAGTGCTGCTGCTGTAGGAACAGTAACAGTAGTTGATTCCCCGTTCGGTTTTAACTGCGAGAGAGGGTGAGGTGGCCCGCCCGACTCTTTCCCACTCGGTCCTCTCTCCATCCATTAGATAGTAATTTGTGAAAATTGTGAATCTACTCGTTGTTACGTCTGAGATCATCGCCGGCGTTCCATCGCATCGCATCGCATCCCATCGTATTCTAAATTGTTTTTTTCTCGCTCAGTTTTCACTTATTCTTTTTCTCGAAATTCTCGACTACTTCTTCTTCTGCTTATTTTTTTTCTTTATTGTCTCCTTTCTCCCTTTTTGGCCACTTAACGCAGTCGATTGCTGCTCGCGTCAAATTCTTCTTTTATGTCGATACTGCGTACTATACACATCGCCTTCTTCTGTATACTAAATAAATATTTCAGTTTAAATTCAATGTTCGTTATTAAAGTATATAAATAATATAATAATAATATCCATGCCTTTTATTTCACTTCTCTTTTATACCCTGGTGAATACTGACTGTATGTCTATTTATTTCATACCTATCTATCCAATATCCATCCATATACATATCTACCAATACCCACGAGGGCCACGATGTGGAAGGTTTTCTTTTTTCACGGTGTTTTGTCGCGTCTGTTTCCGTGTAACCCGACCTGACCTGATCCTCCACCCCTTTAGCGTGGGTCTCTCGCCTTTGCTCAAACGTATTGTACATCCACATACATAACATATGTATATATATACGTATACACTAATAAATCATATTTTCTCTCTCAATTTCACGAAGAAGAAAAAGCGAAAGAAGAATACGGGCAATAAGGAGTGTAGCTGGTGCAGAGGTGCTGAACGCATATATTTATATGAAATTTTTCTACGAAAGAAAAGGAAATTGAAGAAAGAAGAAAAAGAAACATTGACACTAGATATTCGCTATTAATTTATTTAAATGTATTGTAAAGAATTACAGTGTACTTAAAATTTTCTTTTTTTTTTCCCTAATTATTCTAATAAATAATTATTCTTCGTGCATTATAGTTTATTCTAATACCCCACCTATGCGTTCAAACGTGTGTTACCTTTATATACACACGTAACATACGTAATGGGTATTTTATTATACAATACAAATGGTTTATGTATACAAAACTAGAAGCGTATAGGTACTATAATACGTACGTATGTACATTTCGACCGGAATTACTATGTATGTACTCTTTCCTATGCCGATTTGTAAATAATCTCCCTCTCTCTTTCTTTATCTCTATCTATCTCCTTTTTCATGATTTGTATCGCATTCCATTGTGTCGCGAATGGCAGGTGGGGGTGAGGGTGGCAACCATTACGAAAATTGTTGCAGAAATTGCGCTTTTACCAAAAAGCGAGAGAGAGATATAGATAGACAGATGATTTTTGATCACAACCACATCAAACGTTATATACGTACATAGCTATATGGCAATGTTTGTTACTTTCCCTATATCTAATTCCATCATGATTTTCGCTTTCTTTGTTTCCTTCTCTCTTTATTTTATCATTGTTTTTGTTTCAACTCGCTTTCCCCACTGATTCAATCATAACTATCATTGCAACAAAAAATATTGCTTCGAGACAGTTGAATGAAATTATTGCGAAGAGACCAAATCTTTTTGCAGAATGAAATGCAACGCCAACGAAAATTGATACTTCGTAACGACAAAATCTCGAGATAAAGAAAGAGCCGAGTTTGAAGTAAAAAGAAATACGAAAAAAGCAAAACTTTTTTCCTGCCCAGCAAACCACGTGCGGTGCTGCCTCAGGGTACAGAGAAGATAGAATAGGAAGGAACGAGAGAATTACTATGCTACAAACTCGCACGAATTTTCTTGCGATACAAAGTTTTGGGATTCTTCTTCTTGTGCTTGTTCTTGTTCTTGTTCTTGTTCTTGGTCCTCTTATTCTTTGGGGATGGGAACTGTGTGCCTAATTGTTAAGATTTCGTATATCCACTCCGAGGAAATCGTCGCTACAAAAAACTATAAACTAAAAAACAAAACTAGAAGAATAATCGCCATCTCGGTATCTTTTCTTCTCTTTTTCTTTTTCGTTTATTTTTTTATCTAATCCATATTACAAATATGAAAAGAAATCAATCGAACGATATTATAATCAAATAATTGTAACATTGCTGATGGTGCTGCGTGAGTAATAACTAAGGGAATAAACGCCGAGGATTATAATAGACAAAATTTATTCCTTCGTTGCGGATTAGTTAGTTTTCTCTCGCGCGTGCCTGACGTGAGTCTAGATTATCGTAATACAGGTTGAGTTAAATTAATCGTATTAAATGCCTGGGAGGGGGGTCCAGGAAGGAAGAAGGATAAGGAAGGTGTGGTGTGGTATATAGTGATGGTGGTGGAGAAATCAAGGGGCTGGTGAATATCGGGTATTAAGATGATATCTTTGCGCCACCTTTTGACTTATTATACCTACGGAATTTAGGTTGCTGAATAAAATGATAAAAATTGAAATAAATTTAAAGCAAGTGTAATATGAATTTTCTGAGTTTCTAAGAATTTCGACAATTTTTTCATCATGGTTATGTATAATTTGATAAATTCCAATAAATTATAATCACGTATTATGTTAACGAAATTCCAAGGAATTTATACGAAATTTCGACAAAATATGTGAGTATAATTATATTAAGGGAGGCCTGCACGGATAACTTTACCGATTGTACCATAAAATAATTTTTACCGTGAGAAGGCACGAACTGATTTCGGAAAAGCTACCTGAATCTCCTAAAATTGTGTCCAATAATGAAATAGAAAAGTTCAAACCAAAGAATTTGGAAATTGTGACGAAGCAGCTTCTCGAAACCTCGATGTTTGAGATGTACTAGAAAATGCTCCTTTATTGCGCAATTGTTAATATAATTTGAAGAGATTCACGTATCTTATGTTTCATAGTAGAAATATATATCTTGAATAAAATCCGATGGAATAATAAATAACGCTGTTAAAAAAAAAAGGGGGAAAAAATTTGGAAAAAAAAAAAAAAGAAGAGATAAAATATCGTCGAAAGTTTGACCCACCCCCACGATCTGCAGTTTACAGTCCCGGCTTTGTAGGGTCAGAGACCGAACGACCGACCCCGCACGTAAATAGCATGAATTTGTTGGTAAGGGAAGGAAAGGGAAGTGAAATAGAAAGGGAAAGGGTAGCAGTAGGCACTAGACGTCGGGACCAGCAGAAGCAGTACCACCAGATGAGGGGCGGTGTTTATTATCGCTAATTATCGTGTTATGAAGTGGACGTTGATTGGTGTTTTCACAAGAACTGTGCGTAGGAGTCAACTACATACATATATACATATATATGTATGATCACCGATCGCACCCCATCCCTGTAATTACGATCCAAAGATTCATTTGCAATCTATTATACACACGTGTGAGGCATTAAATGTGTACACAGCCATTCTAAATTTCGATGCTGTCGCCAATATTCATTGGGCCATGATGAGTATTGAGTATTTTTTCCAAATTTTTAACACTCGTCGATCTTGGGATATGAATTTTTGAATATTCATCAATTTTCTAGATCTCAAATGCGATCGACTGAACAAAGAAAAGAAGAAACATACTTTTTGAAGAAGAACGAGTACACATTTTTTGACTTCTTTGTCACGGTAAACGTATTCAGAAACGAAAACGTTGGTTTTCACAGAAATTCCGAGCTCAGGATTTTTCGAAAATTCCTGACGAACAGAAACGAAGAATTTTGAGATCCTCAATCTGATCGAAATACGTATTTGAATTTTAGTTTTTGCCACTTTTTTCTGATATTTTCGATCCTCGTTGTCCCCCCCTTCCTTTCTTCTTTGTTATATCATCTCTTCATGTAGTAAAATTGCCATTTGCACCAATAAAGATCAGATTCAGCGAAGTTCGAACACCGACTCTTCTCTTCTCTTCTCTTCGCTCCTCTTCTCATCCATCGCGATCCATCTCTTTCAAACTCTTGGATATCTAGTTAACGACCTTTGAGTTCGTTCTCCTCTCATCTCATATTTCTTTCCTTCAGTCTTCAGCCTTCAGAGAGTTCAGACTTCAGCCGTTTCCTCGATTCGTTAACGCTGCCAGCGTAGATGTACAAATAAGTCGATGTATATACGTACCCTGCTCATATTGCTCGCTGATGATTGCTGATTTTTACGATATATATATATATATAATATTTATACATCCATTAGGCGTCCCCGATTCAGAGTTACGAAGAATCCTGATTTCCAAAGCACAGACATTTTTTTCAAACGAGGAGGAAATCGAGAATGAGGAAAATCTTCTTATTTATATACCAGATACTCATTGCTTGAGCTGTTATTGCAGTCCAAGTTGAGTAAATTTGTCCTCTCTTTCGCCTTTCGTCTATTACTCACGTTAGTAGAGAGCTGATATTACACATAGAAGCAGAGAGAAGCTTAGCCATTGTCAGTTTGCTTAATTAGTAATTAAGGGTACAGCAACAGCAGTGGCAACAGAAGCGGCGAAGGAAGCTAGACGTTGCGGTCCAAGGAGAAACTATTAGCCTTTCCTAGACACTAATTCCTCTCTGTTAGTTGTGTTGTTGTACACAAACATATCTTTACTACTTGTCTTGTCTTGGGGTCTTAGAACTATTATATTATATTATATTATATTATATTATAATATATCGTACTGTATTATATATTACTGCGGCAGTTTTGGATCCACGACATTCTCTAACTTCACGGTTACCCTCGTTACACGATAAATGGTATGAGGTCAGGTCATGTTTCTCGGAGGCTTATTAACTGTTATTCGTAGGAATTAAATGAAGAAAGGATGAGAAGAAATTTCCACAAGAAACAAAACGAGAAATGAGTGATTCTCGTATTTTTGTTTCTTTGTAAAAACAAAAAAAAACAAACAACACAAGTTCTTGTTGTTTCTATTTTTACTTTTCCTATTTTTTTCTTTTTTTTTTTTTAGATTTATTGATTATGGGACTTTGCATGCGATTTATTTTTTGCTATCCTCTCGTCGGTATGAAATCTCGAAAGATTAGGTTCGGGGACAAAAACCTCTACCATGTAAAGAAAGAGAGCTTGAGGAAGGGGATTTTCTTACCCTCTTTATTTTGGCTCACAGCTTTTGTAGGATAATCTAACTTGACCTCTATACAACCCCGGTGTAATTAGCCCCTTTTAAATTAATTAATGAATTAATTAAATAATTAATTAGTTGGTTAATTAGCCGATTAATTAATGGATTAATTAATGGATTAATTAATGTGCTGAAGTAGCCTGTATAAACATTCTAAAAAGGTTTTTTGTGAGAAAAAGTCCCTTATGCTGCCTCTGGCCCTCTAAAGTATGTTTGAAGACCGTTACGAAAATGGAATCGGAACGAAAAACCGGAGACAACAGAGCAAGAAGAAAAAATTAACTAAATAAAATGAAAATAAAATTCTTAAGGGACACCCGGTATAAAGAATTTATATACCTGCATTTTTCAAGCAAGGTAGAAGGACGACGAAAACTCAGCATCGACGTGAACAGCAGTTAAAGATTTTCAACCGTTTGCTTTCCGCCCCTTTCCCTCTGGCCCCGTATTTTCCTCCCTTGCTTCCTTCAGCCCTCTTTGGTTAAGTGCGTCTCCGTTGGAGCGAAAAATTTCAGAGGACGAATCTGGGGACAGGGTATAAGGAAAGAACGAAAGAAATGGAAAGGAGAGGAAAGAAAAGGAAAGGAGAGTAAAGCAAGGGAAGAGAAGGGAAGGGAAAGGCATCGAATAGCGAAGAAAAGTGAGGTAATGCTCCTCCATCTCTAACGATAAGTGTTTCATTTATTTCGCAACGATTTTGCTGCAGTAAACGTGAAAAAGAAGAAAAAAAAAGACAAAGAAAAATGCATCATCCCCCCGTGATGATAATTCTTCCACGCTTTAACGGTGGTTTTAATCCTTTCTCCGGAGGGGAGCTGGAAGTCGGTAGAGTGGCTCTTTTAAGGAGACACTTTTTAATTGTTTTTTAGGGTCGTTGATTGCAACACAGTTTCCGAGAAAAATCAGGACTTTTTTTCATCGTTATTAGAAGTCTTCGATACCACGTTTCTAATTTCGCAATTCTGAGGTCAGATTCGTGATCAGCGATCCCAAAACCCGTTGAGAACCGATTTTCACGAAGATCCAACGTGTTCTTGAATTTTTGTCCGTCATCTTGGATCCAAAATTGTGAATTTTTCAATTTGGACCTCAAATCTGTAATCAAGAACCTAGAAAAGGCCTGGAAATCAATTTTCACCAAAATCTGACGACTTTTTGATTTTTGGTTCGTCCATGCGTCCGCCATTTTGAGTTTCACTATTCGGATCTTCCGAAATTCGAAGAAAGTATAACGAAAAATCCCTCGGATATGAAATTACTTACAAACCGATCTAATAGTTTGCAAAGTGAAAAAGAAGGTGAAGAAAAAGTCGAAGAAACGATTTAAAAATTTCAACGGCCGTTCGAAAATTCGAAAACGTAACGGTCTGTTACAAACCGCATCCCGAAAGTTCCGTCCAATTATCTCACGACCCTGTGCTCCTAACTGGGACCAAACTTGACTCATTTCAGTGTGAATATCAAACCGCGAATGGTACGGAGATAAGCGAGACGTTCTACACTAACAATACAAACACCCTCTGTTTCAATGCTCGATGTACATTACCCAGAGATCCCTTATAGCTTTGTTCTATCTGGGTTACGTTTGAAACTTGTTGTTCGAAAGCCGGTAAACGGGTAAACCTTAAGGCTAAAATAGTTCGAAGTGATTCAAATCGCCCTGTGCACCAAGTGGTTCGAATAACTCTTCGTCAGTTTTGTTTTTCAAATCATTAGCAGTCCCCGTCCATTTCTTTCTCTCCATTTTACAAATCGTTCAATTCTTCCATGTTGCGATTAGAATTAGCGGACGAATAACCTCCCGATGTACTATTTGGTTTGAGAAAAAAAAAACAAAAACAATAACTCATGTGAAAGCAGAATGCAGAGGGAGAGAGAGTATGCCTTTTCAGAAGAGAAGTTCAAAAAAATGACGTTTACCTTGTGTTCAAAGAGTAGAATGAAGAGGGTCGAGATTGAGGAGAGAGAACCTACCTACGAATTCACTGTTTCCTTTAGCTTTGTAGAAAAAAAATCCTTCTTCTTATTTGACGACGATTAAATGCTGCAAATCCCGTAGGAAAGAAATGTTGGAGAAGTTGCATCTTGCAAAGAGAGGGAAAAAAAAAAGAGAACTAGAAACTGTGTAAAAGACTGCAGGAAGTCTTTCCTGATTTTTTGTTCTTTTTATTTCGTCTCGTATATCTAGTGATGATAGAAAAAAAAGGAATTAAGAGATTTGAACTACTCTTGAAATCCAATCCTACCTGGATTGAATCCCTACTTTAAAGCAGCACAGAATCACTAACTATAATTCCAGAATTTGTATGATCAAACTCATCACTGGCATATAATATGTACCTACAACAGACAGACAAGGGGTTGGAAAACTGCTTGTATTTGCCAAATGAACACGACAGTATAATTACTACTCCGGTGAAAATTGGCAATCCGAAAATAAATTGTAATCACATACAGTAGTACCTACGTTTCGGGCGCATAATCACAAGCGGTGATTAATAATTCCTATGTAGTTATACGCGATGAAGAGGAGGAGGTTACACCAACACATTCGCTGATCAACCATTGTCGCAAAAAATATTTACCCTTTCTCGTCATCGTCAGTTTTTATTTTCAAAATGAAAACAATAATTCTCTTCAAAGCGGAAGAAAATTGAAACAAATATATATATTTTGTGAAAATAAGCTGAGAGGCGATTTCTTCTTTTTAAAACGATCCGTACCACATATCGCTTTCACCAGGATGTGGAAATCTTTACGATTGCGGATACCGGCTCTGTATCGTTAATCGTTCGAGGAGAAGCCTAAGCCTATTTATTCCTCTTTTTCTCCTTATTTATTTGTGGATAATATCGTCGGCTTACATATTTCCATAAAATATATGAAACGATCGTAATTCTGCTTTTAACAGCCGTTCGGATTTCTAAACCACATCAAAGTGTGTGGCTATACTGAAACTGAAAGGCGAAAATTTCTACCTCCTGAAAAAAAAAAATAAAAAAAAAAAAACGTCAGCCGACAGACTTGAGTGCCAGACGTTTCGTATACTGAATGTTTGATCGTTAGTTGACCACGTAATTAGTTGCCTATCGATAATTAACCAACCCCCTCCACGGCGTTTTTAAACCTCTCTTTAACGTTCGCAAAAAGTTTTATTCAACCGCCTCCTTCTGCACCGACGATGTAGTGCAGCTCAACTCTTTCACTCTTCAGCTCGACTTTGAATTCGTTCCTTTTTTTATTATATTTATTTCTCTTCTTCTTTATTTTTCTCTTCAGTAAAAGGTATTCAAAAATTGCAAAGCTTCCAATCATTCATCTCCTGACATTTTCGTTTTCAATATTAAATATTATGTTACCACAGTCTGAGACATGAGAAGTTCGCTTTGCATATTCTCTGTTAACTCACTTTCCCGAACTATTATGGTCCTCACTACTCTCTCGACTCCTGGTCGTGGGGCTACTCCTTCCTCTACGAAATATCGTAAACGCTGGAAGGCAATTAGTTTGCTCTAACTTTAGAAATACGCTTTGTGATAATGCCACGTGGGTAGATGCAGTGCTTCATCGAATCGAGGTCCGGTATTCGTTCCTTCAAATACTTCGAACTTCATCTCAGAATTGAGGAAATGTAATGCAAGAACGAATTCGAAGTATACCGTTCGCAAGAATGACAAAAAAAAAAAAAAGGAAAGAAATTGATGTGCGGAAAATAACTTCGAAACTTTTTGAAATAACTGCACTTTTTGGATTATTTCATATCTATGTTACGATTGGCAATTTGGATCAATTTTTGTTTGGTGTACTCGAAAGGCGCAGCCATGTCAGTCATTTTGATACTTGTGTTCTATTTTTCCGTCCAGCCGTTTCCATGGAATGTAGACGACACAGAACCGCGGTAACTGTTCCAACTAACAAAAAAAATTTTCGAAACTCACGTCCCTTTTTTCTTCAGCGTTTCGAATGTGTAATTCGTTGTTTTGTCGCTGTTTACTGGGGGGTCGGTGATCCTTTAGAGCAAATGGTGTTTCTATGGTGGTCCTCCGTCACCGTAGGTCGAGACTTTGATCTTTATCAAATCCACAGGCACCGTTTCTTCGCAGCTAGTTAGTTCCAGGCCGTTTAATTAGAGGGAGCCGCTAATTGCGCCTCTAGCACATAATTAATAATTGTCAAGTTATCCGCGTTGTTGTAGACGTTATTAGGTAGGTAGGTATGTGCCCAAAATACAGTTTTCAACAAACTGTTAACCAGAATTTCGGAGAGATATTGATCGACAAACACTCTGCGGTAACGGATATGCAGATTCCACAATCTCTGAAGCCTATACAGCCACGAACTTAGCATTCTAGTTCATATATAATGCACTCCAACATCTGCTACGACCCAGACCCGTGAGATTAGCCGCGGTAATATCTTCCGTTCAATTCACAGCTTACTCGTAATGACAATTCTTTCAATCTGCCACGCTGGAGGAATGAAAAAAACTTAGTTTATTCATTAAAACTGCATAGTACGCGGGATAAAGCGTTTTAAAGTCGTGAGGTGGGAACGAACCGCTGTCCGGCATGACGCCATGTTTGATTTTTACTATTTGGCTAGTTAGCTGAATTTGAAAACTATACGATCGATTTATATCAAACTTGATCTGCGAGAGTTTTTGATAAATTTCTACCGTCCTGAAATAGCTAATGAAAAATTCTCTCTCTCTCTCTCTCTCTCTCTCTCTCTCTCTCTCTCTCTCTCTCTCTCTCTCTCTCTCTCTCTCTGCGGCATTACCGTCCTTAATGAGCACACGTGGTTAACGAGATTTCACAGATTGATCGAATTACATGAATTAGCTGCACTGGAGGCCGGTAATATTCACACAGTGGATGATTACCCTTAGGTAGGTATAGAGTCATCCCTGATTGTTTACCACGTACATGAGGCAAATAACGAACGCCTTTGGCTGATATCTCGTACCTCGTACCTCGTAGCTCATAGTTCTCGAACGATATCCACCTCGGGCGACATTTCGATTTCAAAGTGAGTGAACGAGTGAGTGAGTGAGTGACATCGTGCCCGATTACGTCACAGAAATCAGGAATTCAGAAGGCAAACCGTACCACGTCGGGATTGAGTTTGCTAACCCATGAATATTCATTGTTGACGATCCGACCCTCCTGTCCCCAGCTATTTCCCTATACACTACGTCGAAGCTATGTGTCCAGTGTAAAGTGTAACCATTTTATTTTTAGTTTTAGTTTTTATTTAATTTTTTTATTTCTTTATTTATTTTTTTCTGTAATATATACAATGTATCTCAAACGCCTTTAATATAAATTGGAAACTCTGCTACAGAGGTGAAATGAAGAGGAAAAAATTGGCTATGCCGTTAGCTAAAAAAAAAATCGTGAAAAATTGTAAAACGTGATTTTAAACTAAAGAAATTTTCTTTCAATAAAATTCTACGATACGAATTTTTCCGGCAGTATTATCGACCTGAAAATTCGTTCGAGTTATCTTAAGAAATGCGAGAGTTATGAATTTTTGAAATTGAAATACTTCGGAACAAGAAGCAACTACTTGTTACTCTAGTCTGTACACGGCATAACATAACTTAATGAGCCACTAAAAGTGGTTATGTGCACAGTAGCTATGTTGAGGTGGGTGGCGCAGACTTAACGGCATAGTTTCTGAATTACGTCGTAATCGCGTTAACATTCCTCCAGGAGCTATGCGTTAACCACAAACCACTGCGCAACAACTTCTACCAAAACCCATCCCCAGCTGTTACTTCAACATGAAATCATTTCGCTCATACCTGACCCTGCGATTTAATTCACTCGACATTTTTAGGCAACTTATTTACTCCCCGAAAGTTAATTCGGCTAATTTTCGTTTCAACGAATCTTCACGTTTTCGAAACTCTCTGGTATCCCTGCAAGAAACCGATCGAAAAAAAAAAGATGAAAGGTCTCGCCGACAAACTCGAACGTTTGCTTCTACTCGACAAAAAATTTTACTGTTAACTTTTTGGTGACGACCTCAATTATTCCCCGCACAGTTTATGCTATCACTGATGGATCGCATCGGTTTCTCAAACCAAAAACTGCTGCGGGTACTTTACGAACGAACTCAAAACAAAAAAAAAAGAAAAGTTTGATTCTTGAAGGAATTTTGATTTATTTTTTTATCGATTTCGTCTGGTAATCTTGGGGAGGTTCTTCTTTACTCTTTTCCTTATTTTTTTATTCCTTTTTTTTTTTCTTACGATTGATTTGCAGAATTTAAAGAAGTGGATAATAAGATTTGGTCGAATCGTGATCAAGACGATTCGACTGTTGGTTGGATAAAATGGAGAAGTGCGGGGATGAATATTTTAGCAATTTTAACTCGGCGTTCTCTTTCTCTCCCCCCCCCCCCCCCCCCTCTCTCTTTTTCTCCCTTATTTTAACTGTTTAAAACAACTGGGAGAATCAGGGTAACAAAAGAATTTTTAGTGGTCACCGTAGGTATGAAATAAGAAACGGATGTCCAATTTCGTTCGTTCAGTCAGGGTCACCAGTAGCAACAGTGTAAAAGCAACGGGGGTAAAAGCTACGTGTTGAGAGAAGAGTAAAGAGGGAAAGAACAAGAGGGAAGGGAAGAGAGAGGTAAAAATAAAAAATAAAAATAAAATGAAAGAAAAGAAAAGAAAAAAAGAAAGAAGCGAAAAATTACAGCCAACAACGCGGGAAACTCCGGAACCCAACAGAAGAGCTTCGAAAGAGAATCAATATTGATTGGCACACTAAAGAAGACAGACACATTCCACCCCAAAAGCACGAAGCTGGTAACAGCAGTCAAATTTAATTCCTTAAAACCCTGAAAAACTTTTCTTTCTTTAGACTTTTTTGTTTATATGTCGGCTTCGAACGACTTTCAAAGAAAAGACAAAAAATAAAAATAAAGAAATAGGAGACGGAGATTTTTTGCCAAAATTAAACCTTCTCCTCAATCTTTCTTCGAATGCTTTTTTTTCGTTTGTTAATAAAATCGGAGTACCGCTGAAACAATACGGTTTCCTCTTGTTTAACAGACAATAAACTTTTTCGAAGAATTCTGAAAAGTTTTGACGTTATTCAATCCAATTTTTCATCGATTGCTTACAATTCTTTTTAATTTCGTTATCAATTCTGTCTAATTAAATACGAACACATGTCTGTATAACGTAGATATGCTATGGGGGCGTATATGAACTCATATACTAATATATGTAAATAAGATACGGGCAAGGGCACCTGGTTCTTCCTGGAAGAAGAGGAGGAGTAGGTATCATCGGAAACAGTGGATGGGTTTGTTGTAACCCGTACGTGATTCTCAGAGACAGAAATAAAGAACCTTAAAATGAAACAATATGCGAGACGAGGCACGCGATAAGGCGTGCAGCAGGAAATTACCCGTGGGTTACAAAAATAGAATGAAAAAGGTTGCCTTTCGTTACCGATTTTTCTCCAAATCCTTTCAATTCTCATAATCCAGGGTTCGATTCAGCCAGAGAATCAGTTCATATCCGTGGAACATGACGCCGGTTTCTCAGAAATAAACAAAAATCGTTATTTTTGCTACCGATTTCGCTGCAAATCTTCCAGTTTTCATAACTTGCTGTCAGATTCAGAGTGGAAATGATTCTGGATAATCAAAACAGACTTCTGCCCACCGAAAAATCGATGAAAAAATATATTTTGAACCGTTAATCATCGTTGCAGATTTTTCCCAGGGACCTTTAGATTTTTTTGAACTACGACAAGGCTCTGAATCAAAAAGACTCTCTAATGACGAAGTGGATTTCGATTTCCTGAAAAAAAAATGTAAAATCGTTATCTTTCATTACCGATTCCTCGAAAAATCGGTGATAATTCTTCCCGATGAATCAACCGACTTTGTACTTTCGTGAAAATCAAAGAATCACTTGAAATCGTTACTTTTCATTGCCGATTTATTTCGATCGACGAATTCTCGAACTATCGTTCATCTCACGAGTCAGCTAGTCCAGTAAATTGTGACTTGAAGGAAGACGAGTATTTCTAATGAATCGAGAGACCGTTTACGTGACAGAAAAATCTATATACCGTCTTCCAAAATTCATAAAGAGGTCAGAGGCTCGTAGATCGCGATATGAAATCTGCGCCTGAGATACAGACCGAGGTGTTTTTCGTTTTAGTAAAAATTCAGAGTAGCTGGTATAGCCCACGAAAAAATTTACTGTACAAACCAGTGTGTACACAGTCGGTTGAAAGCTGTCGTTATACCTGCACGAAAGGCAGGCTGGCATGCCGAGGTAACGATAAGTCTGAGCACGATAACATCCTGCAGTGATATTCAAATCGGTGTCTGAGAAAAGATGTGAATACATGTGAGCAAAGTGGAAAGTACCCAGGGGGCGGGAAATTTTCAATCGTATTTTGGGTGAAAGAAAAAAAAATTTGTGAAAAATGTGTCAATATTAAAAACTGAAACATGTCTTTGAATTTGTTATTCTATACGATATAAAATTGGGTGATAAATGAAAGAAAATTAAGGGATGGGGGGTTGTGGTGATAGGGAAACGTTCCTACATATATGGGTAAACAAATCGTATTTCAAAGGCATCATCAAAGTTGAATAATCCAGCGGTAAAGTGAGGGACGCGTTGCTGCAGGGCGTTGAATGGTAACGAAAATGATTGACGGGGGTTCCCCTGGAGGCAGAGCAGGGTCGCACACCAGCAAAATGGAAAAGGTTTCAATAGAGATCATTTTTCTTGGCGTCGTGCGTCGTGGTTCCAGAAATTCCTTCCTTTCAAAGAGCAAAGAGCGACCAGAGCAGACCAGAGCAGACCAGAGCAGACCAGAGCAGACCAGAGCAGAGCTGAGTAGAGCAGAGAGAAAGAGAGCAGGAAGGTTGCCTTGGGACCAGTTGGTTGGTCGATTTTCTCGCTCTTCTAGACTCACTTCTTCTTCTTCTTCTTCTTCGTCTTCATCTCCGAAGTGTACGGTATAGCGGAGAGTAAAACTAACCAGTTTTGAACCCAAGGAGCGAAAAGGAGAACCGCCCAATTCCCATTGGCTCCGCAACGGACAATATTGTCAAATATCTACAGCTGCCATGTCATTGGGGGCCTTGTCGCATCTGTTTCGCCACGGGGGCACTACATGGTCTTCAAATTTCAAGCCCAGAGATTAGAGGGTCGAAATCCACCGTCAGTTGCAGACCAAACCTACGTTTTCTCCAATTCTCTGATCAGAGAAGTTGAATCGTATCAAAACACGTCCTGAAGAATAATTCGAGGATTTTTTCATTCCAAAATCCAAAAAGGCGGCAAGATTTGTCCTTTTTTTTTTCCCACGATTCCAGGGGGAAAAAATCATCGGCGCTTTTACTCGACCGTAGTTAATCCGCAGTGAGTCACTCCTTCCTAATAATCGAAACGATAATATTATCTGAAAATGTGCGTGTCGAAGTTTTTCTAACCGATTGTCTGAGCCAAAGCCGCACTAGACACATTGTGTTTGGTTTATATCCATGTGTGCTATTTGTCATTGTTCTTAGGGGACCCGGTGCCCCAGAACCTCATAAAGCTTCTATTCCATTGTACCTACCTACCTACCTACTCTCTCTCCCTTTCCAATACGATTTTTTCCCGTCCTGTTCGTTTCATTCTCTCTTATTTTCTCCTGTTTCTTCTACTTCTCATTCTTCTTCTTTCTCTTATTCTTATCCTTATTCGACCACTACTATTTTCAACGGTAAATCGATGGGTCCTGAAACTCTCCGCTCACATCCACATCCAGATCCAGATCCGCATGGATTCTGCCACCACTCAACGACCCACTGCTTGCTATTGCTCATACCACTCATGGTACAAAGTCCCTGAGAAATTCTTCACCAAGTTTCGGGCTTGTCAGCTAAAAAACACGTCGCTAATACCAAACTAATTAATTATATAATTCATCTTTCGGTAAAATTAAACGACGAGAGACGACCGTTTTATAGCTTCGAGAGAAAAGGAGAGACGGAGGAACAGGGTTTCTCTCAGCACCTTAGAAACCCAGTGATAAACAAGAACTGAATTTTTTCCAAAGAGAAGCAAAGATATTCTAAAAAAATAAATGAATGATTTTCTCATCGGCAAGGTGCGGATGAAGAATGAGGAAAAAAAAGAAAGAACCGTTGTCCTAGGATCAGGATGTAACAGGATTCCGTATAGAATCTCGAATTCGTTGTGGAATAATGATAAAGGAGGTTCCATAAAGCGCCGGAATTCAAATGGCGAACAAAAGCCGGACCTTCGGAAGTTTCCCTTCGAATAAATGCTAGCTGCTTGCTGTTTTCGGTCTTCTTACTGACCGACACTATACCTACATAAGCTGGTTTCGGGTTCTTCTGTGGCCGTATTACTATACCGACCCGATCAGGTTTAGAATAACAAATAAGCTTTTCAATCCAAGTTTCTCATACGGGGACGGACCTCGCTGTAAGGTCCTGCTGTTCGCTGTGTATACATATACGTATGTATGTATGTATATGTATATGTATGCAAGGAAACGAAAAATACAGACGGCCTTTTTCACGGAATAGTTTTATTCTCTCTTCGTCGACACTTTTGGGAACAAAGTAAATTGCCAGTCGTTTCGGAATGGGAGAAAAATTGATAGAAAAACTGGAGAATGTTCGCTGACGGAGTTTTTTGAATCGATGATCACGGAGGCGATTTTTTGAGCGCCGAATTCGAGATTGTGGAGTTCAGATTCGTGATCAGCGATCTCAAAAACCTTCGGAAACTGATTTCTTAATGTTAAATTCGAAATTATGAAAAAGCACGCAAGCAAAAACTGTCGAAGAACGATTTTATGTCAATCGTACGTTCACTGAATGAAGTCATAAGCCACTCCTTTGAAAATCGGTTCGAAATCGGCGTGAAAATCGTTTGAAATCACTTGATTCAATGAAATCTCTTGCTAAGTTTAAATATCGACGTCTCAGACCGGTTCGAATCACTTGAAATTGTTTCGAAATCGTATGCTTCGATTGAAAATCGGTTAAAATTGTTCAGAATTTAGAAATCTGTGTCAGAATCGGTTGGAATCGTAAAAAAATTCGAAATCGTCTGTCACCAGATTTTCAATTCAATACATTTCGCCGATATCTGGAATAAAAGGATTCAAAATCGGCATTTCACCTTCAAATACCGATTTTCTTTTTCTGCCTTAAAGAAAAAAAAAACCAGAACAATTTCATAACTCCGTACCGTCCTCTTTTTTCTTTTCCTCAATTGAAAATCGTTATTCTTTATGTTTCAGGTAAGCAGAGTTTCCTTTCGACGTACGCTGGCATTCGCGTGGTGGGTATAACCTACCGTACCAAATAGTTGATAAATGTGGGTGGTAAGTGTCTGGCTAAAGCGAAGGCATGTCCTTAATTGAAGGCATTCGTCATTTCCGTTGTGAGCAAGCAACGCGAGGCAAGGCAAGGCAAGGCAAGGCAAGGAGCACGATGTGGTGTCGACGGCGTTTGGGGTTCAATTTAAAGTTTCCCTGTTCGTTCGTTGGGGAGAGGAAAGAGAAGAGAGACGGGGATGGGATTCTCCGAGAGAGGGGTTAAGCTTTCACCGTGTCTAAAACCTGGGGGATTATTTGGCCGAGGGTATAGAGGTGTAGGTGTAGCTAAAATTCGTTTCGCGAGAAGAAGAGGAGGTAGAGGATGAGGACGAGGACGAGGACGAGGATGAGGATGAGAAGGATCGCGTGTTGTATACCCACATCAGATTCCGCGGGCTCGTTTTTAGATCGACAACAATCTCTGGAAGAGGAGGAAGAGAAAGTAATAGTAAGCGAGGGTGGAAGGGATGAAGAGACGGAGAGAGACCGATCGCCAGATTTCAGTCCCTAAGAACTTTGGTGGTCCTTGTACCAGCCATACAACCAGGAAGAGAATCTGTGCAGCAACGAGGTAGGGGGTGGTTTTCGTCTAGGTCTGAGAGGAGGGCGAAGTGGCAAGATAAATTGGCGCAGTTTGGATTTAGCTCAGAACGAAAACGTGACGAAATCGAGACCGATATTTTATCGGATCCCTTCGGGCCAACCCCAAAGATATTTGAGGTTTGAACAAATTTACAAATTCAATATCAAAAATATATTCAAAAGGAAGAAAAATTGCGAGAAACATCAATCGAAGAAAATGGCATTCTATTAATTTTGAAAATCTGAAAAGTTTCGACAAAAATTCACTTTCCGTGGTTTTTTTTTTTTTTCTGTTTTTTTTTTTTTCTTTCTTTTTTCGTCGAGTCGTTCGAAATTTATTTGACGTGACAAATAGACCGTGGCAACTTTCTAAAGTTTGACAAAGCAAACGGTTTTCGGTTTAAACTAGTATCGGGTCTCAATTTACCCAGCAGGAAGCAAGCAAGCCGAGTAGTAAGTAAGTCTGTTCTCTATCAGATCCCTGTTTACTTTAGACCGTATCGATAGCTGCCCTTCGCACCCTGAAAGTATAACAACGGTTCTTTAGGCCACCCACATACGTTGCCGCCTCGAATTTTTACTTTTCTTTTTATTTCCGAATTCTTATTTCTCGACCTGATTTGAACCAGAAATAAAAATTAAAAATTCGAATATATCGAAACAGAATTTCGACCTTTCGTACAAAAAAAAAAAAAACAAACAAAAAAGAAGTAGCTTTTCGTTCGATATTACCTCGGAACAGGAATGACGAAAGTAATTTGAAAAGAAACTTTTCGTTTCTCTCCTTTTCTCGTTGGTTTTTTTCATTTTTTTTCTATTTGCTTTTTTGTCTCTTTTTTTTTGTTTTCGCCACTCTTTCGCCACTTTTTCGCCACTTTTTCGCACAGCTGCGGCAAGCTCGGTGCTTTTGTAAGGCTTACGTATCCAGCCAACTTACTTCCTCACTTCCTCACTTCCTTCCTTCCTTCCTTAGTCATTTCCTTCTTTTCTTATTCATTCGCAACCGTTGAAATAAGTATTTAACGATCGCATCTGTCGTTCGTTCTACCGTGTATTACCAAACTTTCCGACTCTCTCAGTACCATAGACACCTTTCTGCCCTGCTAACTCACCCTCGTTCTACCTGAACATCGCATTTCAATAGTTCGTTACTCTGTTGCGACAGCAACAACAGAGCACCAGGCTGAACGAATGAATGAATGAATGAATGAATGAATGAATGAATGAACGAATGACTGACTGACTGACTGACCACTTTTATATATTCAGTAACACGTTGTACCAGACAGCGAACAATGAGTAGGGGGATCAGTGTTCGTTTAATCGTTGACACGCGGATTTAACTGGGCGAAAAACAGAACCAAAAAAAAATAAAATAAAATAAAGAAAAATAAATAAAAGCGTGAATATCGGTGGAAAATAATCTAACCTTGGTGTAGGTACCACGTAGGTATATAAGAGTAAAGAGTATCGAAGTATAGAAAGTTTGTTGTTAAATTTTTAATTCGTTTTCAATTTTTTAATTTGTTTTTTCTTCTTTTATTTTTTCTTCTTTTCTCTCTTCTCTTTCGGTATTTTTCGAGGTGGTTTGACTTTGCTTATACCTATAACCACGGGGGTATCCAATTATCACAGTGAATATAACCGATATATTTCACCGTAGAGGGTCGCGGTCCTGATCGAGTTTTGTTGTTATCATCATTATTATATTATCATTCAATTATTCAATCGTTTTGATTGAATTGATTTCTGTCACACCGTTAATCTTTCCTCTTTTAACTTCGTCTACATAAATTATTTAAAGCCCGCACAACTTCACGTTTTAATATAACGATTTATATATACCTATATTTACCGAACACACGAAATCCAACGATCTTCACTGATTTAATAATTTAATACTCTCTCAATGAATTCAACGTTCAACGGTTTCATGCTGCTGCAGGCATTATGTGAAAATTAGCTGTAATTGTAATCGCACCAGACTTTGGTAGAGTTTCTAATTATTTCATTTCCACGTTAATATAACGAACTAGTTTAAAAGGGTTTCAACCGAGTGAGGTGGTGAGTTTGACTTCATAAAACGTTTTTAAAAAATTTCAGCTAGGGAACCATGAACAGCAGCTATGCAAAGGGTAAGTTTGTATAGTACACGCGGCCTGCACTCCGCGAGGTAAATTTATTTCTCTACTTTTAGCTCTCCTTCTCACTCTCTCCCAATTAAGAAAAGTTCCGATTTTCTTCCTCTTCTTCGTCTTCTTCTTCTTCTTCTTCTTCTTCTTCTTCTTCTTCTTCTTCTTCTCCTCCTCTTTATCGAGAGTAATTCATTTCCCAACGTGGGGAAAAGGGGGGGGGGGGGGAATAATTTTCCCGGGGTTCAAAATACCTCGCAATTATCGCCCTACCCCGAAAGTTTTGTTGAACATTTTGTCGGCACGATTTTCGACTGACAACAAACTCCTTATTCCTCTCTTTGGTTACCTAATTTCCAATCCCTCGCCCCGTAGAGTTAAAGAAACTCTATAAAACCAATTTTGACTTCAAGCCGAGGCCTGAAACCGTCGAAAAGTCAGCTTGAAATATGTTTAATTAGTGGCAAGAGGGGGCTCCTCCTCGTCCGGGACACCCACGAGGCTTAGGGTCTGTCTGATCGCCGTTTCAGAGAGGAGAGAAAGAGTTTTGGATTTTAGAGAGCCGAGCTCACTGCTCTGCCACACGGTGGATTACTGTTATTTAAACTTGGTCCAGGAACGTTTTCTGTTACTCTTATTTTACCTCCTCTTCTTCTTTTTCCGCTTTCCTCTCGCCTCCTCTCTCGCCTCATTGCGGTTGAAAATTCCGTGTGACCCCATTAACGACCCTCGCTGACCCAGTCATTAGCGTCGCATTGTGTGACAGGTGGCATGTGCTTCTCGTTTAGAGATTTTTTTTATTACGTTATACGTATAATAGTACGAGCGGAAACCCCTGCGGTGAGAAATTTTCCCAATTAAAAAACTTTCATTACATTTTATAATTACACATATAGGTATGTATATATGCATATATATATATATATATATATATATATATATATATATATATGCATATACACATATATGTTCTAATCCATCTATGAAACTCTTTCGTCACCTTTTTTCCACTATTTGCCAGCCGTAGAATACTCTGCAGATGTTTAGGGTGGTTTGATTTCTACGAAATATATAGAGAACGTCGTTGATCGGTAATTTTTCTTACCGATCTCGCCTTAAACTCTTCAATTTTTACAATTATTGGTCAGAATTATAGTGGAATTAGTACTTTATCGATCAAATCAACTGTAACTTTCTCATAAGTCTACGAAAAGTATGTGAAATCGTTATTTTTGGCTGCCGATTTCTCTGAAAACTTTTTCCTTCACATAAATTATGACTATATTTAATGGGAAAATCAGTATGGAAAGTATCAAGATCGTAAAAATGTGTGAAATCGTTAGTTTTCGTTGCCGATTTTTCTCCCTAACATTTTATCCTTATAATCGACTGTCAGATTTGGGGACAGAATTATTCTGGATCGACGAGACGCGCTATCGTTTTCTCATAAATTCAAAACAATCGATAAGATCGTTAATTTCGCTGCCGATTTTACTACAAATCTTTGAGTTTTTGCAATTCACTGATAAATTCACAGTAGTATTTATTCGTGATGAATAAACCGACTTTGAACTCACTTAAAGATCGAAAGCAGCGTCTGAAATCGTTACTTTTTATTACCGATTTACTACGATCAATAAATCCTCCGTCTATCGGTGATCTCACGATTCATACCTCGCCCAGTAGATTACAAAATATACTTTGACCTGAAATAAAGGCGCATAAAGACTACTGCAGTTGCAGAGAAGCATACCCCATCTATGTGTATATCTAGTACCGCGAACGTGGCTTTGAACCGTTTATTTTTAGACCGATTTGTGTCTGGTTACTGTCTGACGATTACTCAGAACTCTGAGCTCGTACAACGGGCTAGTATACGTCCTCGTTGATGAGAAAAGAATTCGCCCTAACGTCATATTCACATCTCGGTTATACCCTTCTCTCCGAAGCCCTGGACGCAACGATCGGTAAATATCGGTAATGCTAAAAGTTACCGATTTTTGTGAAATTTTTTTAGAAAATCATCTACTGAACGTTCTCTTCGAAATTTGACGCGATTATGAGGATGAAAAATGATCATTTTTTGTCTCTCCCTTTCTCCCTCTTTCCCCTGACGATTTTTTCCCCTATTTTTTTCTCGGTACCAAGTAAACACCATAAAACACAGAGCTATATTCCACTGGCGTTCAATTGTTTTGATAAGTCACTCAAAGGGGTAACACGTGCGTTAAACGAAAGCACGCGCATGCGTCTTCGTAGTCGAAGAAGTAGAAGCAGAAGAACTGGACGAAAAATATCGAGAATTATTCAGAAGAGGATTTTTATATAAGTTTTTCTCTTTTGTTTCCTTTCTGACTTGTTTTTTTTTTTTTTGAATTTTTGATCATCGCTTTGTTTAAATCCCTAAAAATACGACAACCGCGACCACGAAAACGTTAATTCCTACTTTTTAATTTCCTGAATCGTGGATTGCCGCGGGACAGCACCAACCCCTAGCCCCTAAACCCTAAACCCTAAATCCTCCCGTAGGGTAGAAATTATGTGTGACTCGACGTAAATCGCCCCTCTCGTAGGTCCAATAATAAAATTCCAACGTCCCAGAAATTATTTGACCCTCAATTCTCTTGTCTCGAGCTACGGTTCATTTAGTCTGTCGCTAAAATGCGGAACAATTTAAAGCAATTTATCCGCTAAATGAAGAAAAATTAAAAGAAAAATCAACCGCCGATCGTCTTTTCAGTTACAATTTTCAAAAAAAAAAAAAAATCAACGCCCGCCAATCCGTCAGAAATATACAAAAGGAAAAGAAAAAAGAGGAACTAGAAAAATGAAATAATATCTCCGAAACAGCAAACACAAAAAAAAAAAGACCATCTTCGACTCGCAGAGGCGGTTAGTAGGTCTTTGTGCCTCTGGGGAGCGCGGAGAGAGCTACTACGCTACGTCAACGCGAGGCAAAGCGCAGTGGATTGTTCCGTTCTGTTCCGTTCGTCGAGGGGATTAACTTGTGCACAAATCATACGTCAGGCGCTGCGAGCGGATAGGTAGATGGGTAGAACGTTAGCAGCAAGTATCTGGTAGCTACCAGCGAGCGCGGCGGTAAGTAGTTAGTAACCAACTAGTGACTCGGAGCAGTGGAATGTCTGTCTTTCCGCGTCTACTCTGCCTAGCCACATACTAGCGTTACTACTGCCGTGTCGCTGCTGCTGCTGCTGCTGCTGCTACCGCCGCTATTTTGCCTTCTCGTGTTTTATACTAATGCGGTACCCTGCACAACGAGCGAGCCTATCTTTTCCCACCACTTGGGAGTCATCTGTAGTCAGAATGGCTACATATATCTACGTAAAGTAGGAAAAAGAGAGAGAGAGAAAGACTAGGACGGTTTTTCTCCTCTTTTAACACCATACTATACTGTATTAAACTTTCCGTATGTATATCCGTTTTTATTACCGCGTGAAAAATGTGTAAAAAAAAAAAAAAAAACAAATTGATATTACGACCATTGCGAAATTTTTCTCTCGTTTTATTTTTTTGTTTGTTTGTTGCGATTCCTCGGGGATCAATGTACCCGGATTAAAACTTGATATGTGTATCCGTTTGGTCAAGTTTTGTTTTTTTTTTTTTCTTTTTTTTTTTCCGTTCTCTTTCGTCCCTCGCCTACTTTTATTCAATCAATACACGATCGGGGAGGATCTTTCCATGAAATTTTTCAAACAATTGCATTGTGGTACAGTGGGAGTATATCTAGAATCTAAATGCAGTCTTATTACCAGCGACTAAGACTCTTGGCTATATAATCTATTATTAGGTACACGATGTTTACCCGTAGTAAACCGAGTTGCATACGTACGGGTGCACGTTCGATGCAGCAAGGGCTGAAGTCAAGTCAGCTCGAGTCGAGTCAAGTTAAAATCAAGTAAAGTCGAGTCAGTCTCGTAGTAGGTATGCTATAGGTATATAGGTATACCGGTAGAGTGTATAAACTGCTTTATGGATGTTATTTCTGCAGTCGAGAGCATCACACTACCGGTTTATATTTCAGCGACTATAGGAACCCGGGGATTCCTTACGGGTATAATGTACGGTATACACTGGTGCCGTTGCACCAGCCGTAGTTACTCACTCATTCACTTCTCTCCCCCCCAACGGTATAGAATTAATTAGTATCCTTTAACTAAAGGAGTCGTGTCGCTTAATTAGTAATCCTTTTTTCTTTTCTCATCATTTTTTTCCTACTCCGTTTTTTCTTCTTCGTTTTATTTTTCCTTCGTTATCGACGCCATCTGGCTAAAATTAACGTTTTTCGATCCGAACCGATAAAAATCAACTTGTTTGTTATAATTTTCATTAAAAATGGCTTAGAAATTATTACGGTTCTATGTATATATATATACTTTACTTATTATTGGAAAGGATTAACGTCGACCTGGGGGTTGGTATTTGCAGCTAGGAAAAGTACTTCCGGTTTCGGTATGGATACGGGTATAATATTCATCATCCCCTCTTCGTTTCTTTTCTGCATTTAATTCCTGGGCTGCAAGGAACCTCGATATTAATTTTCTAATGAGAAAATCGTTCAAGAACGGGATGAAGAAAAACGAGAAGAAGAAGAAGAAGAAGAAGAAGAAGGATCAAATTCTTCCCGGTGTTCTTCTCGTTTATAAAAGTATTTTTGAAAAGTATTATTTTTTTTTGTTTTCTTTGTTTTTCTACAAAATTCGGCGAAATCTAGTTTGAAGTCGGAATAAGGAAAGGAGCAAGGAAGCAATAGTAAAGTGAGAAGACTAAGAGAGGAAAAGAGCTGAAAGAAATTCGATAGACTTTTCGATCCGATCTTTCATCCCCTTTCCGATGCTACTCGCGTCGCTCGCGGTTCTCTATACAGCTATAGTCAGTCGCGTAAGCCGATTTCATTCCTCCTCGACGCAGTGGTAGTAGCAGTAGCAGTCCTATACCCTCAAATGACCAAATCGTCTCAATTCACCATTTTCCAATCTTCAGAAGGAACGAAGAGACTCCCGTCTCCCGCTTCCCGCTTCCCGCCTCCGACGAACCACCCCATTTGAATTAAATCGATTCTATATAAACGCGAAAGTCAAAGTCTTCTTCTTTCTTATATATATCACTTTCTATTTTATTACTTTTTGTTTCATTCTTATCGAAGAAAAGAAAATATAAGAAAATATGAGAAGAGAAATGAACAGCAAAAATAGACGAAGAATATTCATTAAATATTTTGAACAAAAAAAAAAAAAAAAATGAAAAAAATAATAACGAGTAACCATTTTTTTATTTATTTTTTTTGTTCCTCGAACGAACTGAGCAAAATTTCACTTCCGAATTGCGATGGAAGAATCAGATCTCCGGTGTTCGCGCGAAGTGAAACTCTCACGGAATAAAGGAAAAAACGTAAACCCTTGTCTATATCCGAATATGTTAATGTTATATTCTCCCCCGATATATATAAAAGTGAAGAAGTTTGCGGAATAAATTTCACAATTTTTTTTTTTTGCTTCGTGCATATTTTTTTTCCGCAAAAAAGAAAAGGAGACGATTAGAAATGATTGTTATTATTATTATTACTATTATTGTTATTATTGTATCAATATTTCCACAGTGTCCTCATATGAACTAATAATAATAATAATAATAATAATAATAATAATAATAATATATTCTATATCTATAATAGCAGATCTGCGGTTTAATATCGTTTCGTTTTGCGGTGCGGCAATAACAGCAGCGTATACGATTACGAATTAACCGCAAACGATATGACACGATATTATATTATATTACATTATATTATACGATATTATATTATTTTAGTTCAATCGTTCGTGAAAAGATAATTGTCCAGAAATTCATTGATTGATTCATTAATTAATTAATTAATTAATTAATTTTTTAGTCATTCAACCGCATACGTATACGCATACGAAGGTTCGAAAAACTGTGGTATTTTCATTATTCTGTAATTTCATTTCGTTGATATGAATTTTTTTTTCTATTTTCGAGTAAAAGTTCAAATCCTCAAGATCGAAAATCGTCCCAAACGTATACGTCCTACCGTTATAATTCCACTCGATGAAAGACCGAGATTTCACCCTTGCGGAAAGAATTTTTCACTTTCCTTCGGTAGGACGGGGATTTAAGATTTTGCAATTTTTTTTTTTTTCCTTCATCTCGTCTCTTTTCTCTTCAAAGTTTGACGATTTTTTTTTCGTTTTCTTTTTTTTTTTTTTGAGGCACGAATTTTCGGAACGAAAAAAAAAACTAAAACCGAAAATTCATTTCACCGACATTTTGGTATACGGATACAGAGATTTATCGCCGCGCTTATTGGATTTATGGGAATCACGTTTTTCACTTTATTTATTATTGCCTGTTGAGTTCATTATATCAATATTGACTTTCTGATTCGGTGATTTATACATAGTATGAACCATACCCGAACGATGATGCTTTTTCGGCGACAATATATCATCCACCGTACAAAGAGGAGCGATGGGGTAGCTCTAGGCTCTATACCTATACGTTATTTAGTAATCATCGGGGTATGGGTTTTGAAAAAGGGGGATGGACCAGCGAACCAACGAACGGGGCGCTCTTTTCTTTCCGTGGGAAATATATTTTTATCATCTGTATACGTATGTATATACATATCACACATATGCACACATACGTAACGATATTATATATATATTTATATTTATATCCGTGTATAATAAAAGCGGCAGAAGCTTCCTTCGCATAAATCATGAATCACTTATATTCCGGGTCCCCCCTCCCCCCCTCTCTCTCAACGTATAACAAATTATTCACTATATATCCTTGCAATTTATTTTATTTCATTCATTCTATTTCGTTTCCGTATGAGCAGAAGGAACAGGAAAAGAAAAAAAAAAGAGAGAAAAAATCGTTGTTCGATATGGAATTAACCCTAAGCGTGCAAAACTGGGGTACAAATCTGTCTCGGTCGAATTCCTACTCGATCTTTGTCCGGTATTTTTCGCTAACTAAACTTTGACGAGATCTAAAACTACCGCGAGCCATTCTCCTTGTGAAAAAAGAAAAAAAAAAAGAAGAAAAAGAAGGAAAAAAAAAAAACCGAAGAGATTCGTACGCTGTGGAGAGTCTCTTCTATAGATACAGCTGAAAGGAACGATTGTGCGGACAAGAACCGCGCTGGTTCGATATCTCTACCCCAGTTCTAGCGTTATAAGGTAGAAAAAAAAAATCATAATTACGCGAATCAATTCATTCTTTTATTTTTTCTCTTTTTTTTTCAAATTTCTTTTTCTCTCTTACAATATCTCTTCGTCTCTTTTTTTGTCGCGCGCAGATTTTTACCCAAGCATAATCGAGGATATACCTCTGGATACAGATCGTCGAATATTGATACAGCCCATTGTATACACACGTACGATCTATATATATACTTTTTTCAAATTAATCAATCTGTATCGTAATTCGTACTTATAATACATACTATATATATATATTATATAGTATAGCCGTAGGTACGCCAGACGGCTGATGTTTGCTCTGCGCAAACAACCGGATTGTGATTTACCTATTTGCATTGAATTTTTCTTTGTATTGTTTTTTTTTCACGTACAATCGATCAAAATTTTTAATTAAATATCTATATATATATATGTGTATTATTTTACCAGATATCCAATAGTGAGAATAGTGGTATACGATATATTATTAACGAATACTTATTAATATACTCGATAACGATATTTCGAAATATTTTGCGAAATGTAAAGCTTCTCGACGTTTTTTCTTTTCCTTTTTTTATTTTTTCTTTTTCCTTTTTTTCATTCATACCTCGTTCGAAAAGGCCAACGAAATCGCCTACTATATACGTAAAGCGAAGAAATACGAGCATGAAAAGTTTCTGATCCGCAGAATCCAGACAATAGTATGGCATATACCGGCAGTCGTATTTTCCATGTATACACATATATATGAATCTCTCTGAGCTATTCTTCACTTCCTGTTCTACAGATTATATACACGGGGTGTTTCCGAAGAAAGGGGAGGAGAAAAAAAATAAAATTACAAACACTCTTTGGATTTCATTCAATGACAAATTTTTCAAAGTTATACATGAATTTTTTTCCCGAACGGGAAAGGGTCCCGAACTGTCCAAATATTTCCGGAAACATAGAATTCGCGTGTCTTCGCGGGTTCTTTGGGAAAAATTCTTACGAAAGCGTATTTTCCGAGAAAGAGGAGAGAAGAAGAAGAAAAAACCGTCGCGTTCGTCGTTGAGAAAATTGGCAGAAGAAAAAAAAAGAAAAAAAAAATTTGCATATTTTTTTTCGAGTTTTACTTTTCGTTTCTTCTTCTTCTTCTTCTTCTTCTTCCTCCTCTTCTTCTTTGACTACCTGTGAGGTGGAGCAACGCTACGGGTAGAGAAGATGCTTCAAGGGTTGGAAAAAATAGATAAAATAAAATAGAAAAAAAAATGGAAAAGAAAATAACCCGATGCCGCGCAACGTGTCAAAGGGTCAAGTCACAAGAGTTGCCTTTTTTTTTTTTTTCCTTTTTTTTTTTCGAACCCCAGGGGGGAAAGAAGTAACTCACGGTCTCGAACCTATGTAGTTAGTTTCTTCTTCTTCTTCTTCTTCTTCACCTTTTCCTTCTTCGCCTTCTTCTATATACCGACTGACGTTAGTGTTCGAGCAACCTTTGAGACGCCTTTGACGGATCCCCGCTCTTTTCTCCCTTCTTTTACCTTTTTTTTTCTTTCCATTCATTTCTTCATTCATTTTTGCAGTCAACTCGATGACGAAGAGAAGCGGGAGGGAAAAGTAGCAGCTAACTATGCAAAAAATTATACAGAGATAATTATATAAAGATAACGCGAATTATCTTCACGAAATTTCACTTTTTTTTTTTTTTTTTTTCTCTCAATTTTGTTGCAACTTTCGAGTTCTGTTTTAGCTTCTTGATTCGTCGACAGAAATTTTAGTCGTGAGTGATTTGACCCAAGCCGTTCGATTCGTTTTCAGAAAAAAAAATTTCTGGGATTTTATTTCAAGTCTTTCTCCTGGTTTTTCATTTTTCATTTTTTTTTTTTTCCTTTTCTTCTTTTTTTCTATTTTTCTCTTTTTCATTTCGCTTACAAAGTGAGAGAGGAAAAAAAATCGCGATTGTAGAAAATCGAAGCAACGTAACACCGCAACGGGTATTAAACGTGGAAATTGAGGGGAGTATGTATAGGGAGGGTGGGGGACCGCGCAGGGAAACGAAACAGAGCAGATGAAAAATTGGGGTGTAAACGCGTTAGTGGGATGGGGAGATATAGTATGAAAGATAAAAGAATTAAATTGACGAAGTGAGTGTACGAGTTAAAATATCCTGTTGGTTTTTTTTTTTTTTCTTTCTTTCTTTCTTTCTTTTTTGTTTTTCTTCTTTTCGTTTTCCTCTTCAATTTCCCCTAATTGACGACACCCTCGATCGTTTTCGCACACACATACGTATATGTACTTTTTTTTTTTTACACAATTAATCGAAACACGATCAAGAAATCGATGACGGTGGGAAGAAATCAATCAAATTTCGAAAAATTTTCGATACTTCGATTCGAAAATAATTTTTACCGTCCGCAAAGAGCGGAGAGAAAAAATGTAAATCTCCCGACTTCGAGGATCGGTCATTCGATTCAATAAATCCAATGAAAATTTGGGGTGATTCATTTTGTTTCTGTCTTTTGAGTAATACCGAAATTTCGGGGGTTTCGAATCGCCCCCCAGCGTGTGTGTATACATATATTATATATGTGTGATTTTGAGTAGAACAACGCCTCCTCTGATGATCATCGTTGTTTATGCAAATCCTCGGAGACCGTTGAAGGGGTTGGGGGGGGGGGGGGGGGGGTGGGTATAGGGCAAGGTAGAACGGGGCAGGGTAGATTCTAGAATATACCTACCCAGGCTTCCCGCAACCCTTCCTGCCGGGGAAAACATGGCCCAGAATTGTTAACTGGGATTTGGTGAACTTCTCCTTCCCAAACGAACTTTCCAATTATATTCATTCATTGATTTACTTAATTGAAAGCTAAAAATTAATTAAAACGTTACGTGAAAGCTATATGGTATAGCGAAGCGGATGATAATTTGAAAAAATAAAAATAAAAATTTTTAAAGTAGTTCTCGTTGCTCGCGACTTCGCGAATTCATATCGTGGATATGAAATAATCTCTCCTCGATATTCCTTCCTGGGGAGAAAAAAAGTGATTGACGGATACATAGAGAAATTCTATTCGATTCGGTATCTGCACGATATCCCAAAGTCTGTAAATTTCGTCCAAAAAGCTCTCCGTATATCCGCAGCTAGAAAATAAAATGAGTATATTCCGTGAATTATTGCGTCTAAAAATAAAGAAAAATAAAACCACCCCTTGGGATTTTTGGTGAAAGAAAAGAAAAGAAAGAAAGAAGAAGAAGAAGAAGAAGAAGAAGATGAAAAAAAAAAAAGGAAAAAACAGAAGCAAAATCGGATTTTCGTGGCTTAAAGAAAAGCTTCTCGAGAGTGAGTCAAGTTTTTGCTAATAATCCTTAAGCAAGGACGAAGCCTCGAATATGTATACCGTATCCTGACAAAAACCACCTGCGTCACGCTCCGCAATATCATATTTAGCTGACGCTTCGCTCCCGTCGCACCGCTAAGTAGGTGGGTAGGTATAGCCACCCCTAGCTTCGAGCTGTCAGGTGAAAGTGTCATTTTTTTTTTTTTTTTTTTTTTTTCTTGCACGGTATATATAGGAATATGTAGCGGATACACGAACACCGTTCGTCGTTACGAACCCCATCATCATCAACGAGGATTAAAACTCAACGTTTTTGTCTTTTTTTGGTTTTTTGTTTTTCAAATATTTATTCTCAGCGATTATTTGGGAAAAATCTAAACCCAAAAACGATCATTTTTTTCACTACCAATCAACGGTTGTAAAGAAAAGAACGAAGACATTCGTTCAGGGGATGAATTTTAACGATCTGTAGCACGGTGTACACTATAAACCGGAAACTCGGACCCTGACAGATGAAACTAAGACATTAAAATGACGGATATAGATCTGCCTTACGTATGAACTAAAAAAAATTCCATGCAGTTAATGAATGCTTGAAAATTTTGAAAATTTTCGAGATACTCTTCGGAACAAAAACGCTATTCTGCTTCCAACTTCCGGTCGGTAATGCAGATCGAAGATTCCCTAGTCCATACGAAAGGCGTATCTAACCTCGTCATTTTGGTATTTTGTTTTCCATTTTCGGCTTCACAGTTTCCGGTATAAGATGTTCACCGCATAATATAGTTCGATACTTTGTGATACGATGGTCGATAGTTGAGTAAAAACTGGAGGATGTCAAACGTTGATGAAATCGTTTTCAATATACAGTTTTCACATCTCATTATCATAATCATCGACATCGCACCGCATCGTTATTATTCTGCTGCGAATACTTCATCACTGTTTCGTTTGCGAAACAAATATATTGCTTCTACGACGACAGAGGGTGACTTTATCACTCGACGGGTGGTCTCATCTTATTTTCAATGGAAAAAGGAACCACCTCCACATACATAAACGTAAAAAAGGAAAAATTCTTATTTCTCATCAGCTGCAACGAGCACAGTGTTGTTTGTGCGGTAACAAATATCTTCGCCTACCCCCATTCTCGTCTTTATTTTTTTCAACATCCCTCTGAAAGACGTACCTCTCCTTTTTCTTCTTCTTCCTCTTCTTAAAAATAAATTCTTATTTATGTCCCTTTTTTCATCCCTAAATTTATCATTCTTCTTTCTTTTCTTTTCTTTCATTTCTTTCTCTTTTTTTTTTTTTTTTCTTCAAGAATAAGAACAAGAATAAGCGGAAGTTGAACGTTATTTGTTTCCTCATAGGAACCAAAATGGCCGGTCGTTCCCTATCTCCGAATCTGACCACGGATCTGCCCCATTAACTAAATTGTAATACTATATTTTGACCCGCGGTTAAAGGTCGGAACATTTCGGGGGTTAATTCTACCAGAATTTTGTAGGTATAACTATCGTTTGAATCACGGATCTCACTGCGGTATAACGGTCTGGCGGTTAACTTTACTGAACGTATTAAAATCTGGTCTCGGTATAACTTGATTTTACCTCGCTTTACGGAAGTTCCGCTTTCACAAAGGGGTTCCTCAAAATTAATTTAAACAATGCCAGACACCGCGCCTCCTATATACTGCACCTACAAAATAATTCTATCCAGACTTGAAATCTTTTCGAAAAAATCTAGAAAAATTTTGGAGCTTGATGAATGTCTGAAGCTGTATCGGCGAAATTCCAAATTAAGGAAGTGAGTTGGGTAGGGGTTGAAGAGCCGGAAAACTGTCGAAGAGCAGAAAGCAAAAAAGTAAATGTGTAACGCGGTGCTTATACAGCGAGTGAAAATCGGGATTTGAAACAAAGGGACTCGTATTTAACCCAGTCACGTTTAGTCGCTACAATTTCATGGCTCGGTGCCTTTTTGGGTTGGTTTCCTATTTATAGGGAAAGGCCTCACGCTTGATGCCCCTCGGAAATTAGGAACGCCGATACCCGCTCTGTCTAGAAGAGGTGGTGCGCGATGTTGCTTATGAAAGCGATAAAACTGGATAAAATAATTCTCTCCTCGGTCTTTCTCGCCTTTCTTTCACCCCCCGAGCAAAAAAAAAAGGAAAAATAAAAGAAAAAAAGAAACCGCCTCAAAGATTCGTTCTCGATTTTTTGAAACGATTTTTCGTCTCCGTCGGATTTTTCGGAGTTGTGTTTTTTGTTATTTTTTTTTTGTTAGGGGTTGGAATTCGGAGCCGGAGGATTGGGCGGCGTAGCCTTTGGTTTTTCGACTCTCTTTTTGCTGGTCGGGGTTCATTGGGAAGCCGGATGCGAAACTGCGAGCCCTGAAACGTGCTAATTTTGGGTCAGAATCCCGGTCCGTTGAAGATAGTCTTCCGCAGGAGATCGGACATCCCCTTGAGGAGAAGATCGGAGTAAGGGGATGTCGGCGTCCTTAATTTCCAACCCTCTCTTCTCACGGGTCTACAATTTTGACCGTCGTGGTAGAATTGTGAAACGATTTTGCCGAACTAGATCCCTTCCTAGATTCGCTAACTAGAATACGAAATTTTTTTGCCTTCTGCAACCCTTCAGAAAATCTGTTTCTCGATTCTCCTCTTTCCTTTTCTGGAAAAAGAAGAAGAAGAATTCGTCTTCCTTTCGGTTGAAGAAATGAAACGAAACGAGTTCCATTGAAGATGAATTGAAAAATGGATTTCCACCCTCCACCCCGTATTTTTTTCCCGCGTTAAAAAGTCCGTTTCCAAAAGGGAACTAAAATCCAGTCGAATGCAGACAGCTGCACCACCACCACCTACGTTCTCTGATGGGGTTGAAAACGTTGAAAATCATGCCTACGACGACGACGACGACGCGTACGTACACCTACGTGGGGGGTAGGTATATAATGTATGACCTCTACTACGCCCACCAACGAACCATGTTGAGTCAAGAGGCTGACGACACTTGACGTGCGTCCTCCCCGTAAAAGCCTTGCGGATGCAGCAGCGTTTGCGAACAAAAAAAAAAAAAGAAAAATGAAAATAGAAAAGAAGAAAAAAAAACAAAAAAAAAAGAAAGAAAGAAATTGAAATCTGACACGTATGTTCATAGGTGTGTGTACATATACATATGTGGACTACAAGGTACAGGGTGGGTATTATCTAGATCTGTACTCTCTCGTCATCTAATCTCGTCTTTTGCAGAATTGAAATAGAAAAAAGGGGGAAAAAAAAAAAAAAAATTTGATATATCCAGAGTTTCTTCGATTTTTCATATTTCGAATAATTATCTGATCCTTTAATCTGATCTAGTATAGACGAATGTATCGATTAATGATTTTTACCTCGTTCCATATAAAAAGTGTGATAATTAATGGGGCGGTTTCTCCGAGACTGTTTAGAATATTGCAAATTTTCTACGTATATGGGAAATTCCAATCGAGCCTTGAGTGAAAGCCTCGAGTACCAGTCGCATTGTCAAATCTCTCCACCCCGGCGCACCATTAGATATTAATATTCGAAAGTTGACAAAGTTCAAAACCCAGGTGTACGTACACCCACTCCGTTATACGTACCTATATACCTGTCTCTACTATATCCACACACAATTTATATACCGACGTACCTAGTAGGTGGGTTTCGGGTACCTACATTGGCAAAGGGCAGAGGGGTGAGTGTACTTGCACTTTGAAGGTAAAGCGACAGACGCTAAGTACAGATTGCTCCAACCCGCCCAGCAGCTTGCTACCTCTGACTCTGACTCTGACTATGGCCATGGCCATGGCCATGGCTATGGCTATGACTATGGCTATGGCTATGGCTATGGCTACGTACTCGCCATTCACTTCCACCACTGAGTTCTTGATTCTGGTGTGTTTGAGTTCCCTCTGGCAGTCGGTGCTTGCCTAGCACTGGTCTGACAGTGCGATAAGAGAAGTGACTGATTGCTGTTCTAACGTTGATAAACTTCGAGGGAGAGATGAAGCTCCTTCTCTCTCTCTCTGTCCGTTCATGGTTTTTAGTTTTTGGTTTTATTCGTTTTTGAGAAAAGTGCAAAACTCTTGATGAAATGCGCGAGGTTCCGGTAGCTTGGTGAAGATCTTACCGCGGATCATGGTTTGGTAGTAGAAAATGTCCTTTTTAAACGATTAGCATCCCGGTGGACCAGGGAGAGAAGAAGGGGATGAAGAAGTGTCTCTTTGACGACTATCGCGATCACGAGGAGGGAGAAAGTTTGGCCAGAATCCTGATGGTGGAAAGGAGATGAGAGGAGGGCAACGTTGACAAAATTGATCGAATAAATTTCAAAGGTTTATCCAGCCGCAGAGCCTGCCTCCGGACCAGGTTCGGTTTGAGAGACGCGTTTCAACTGGGAAACGAAACTCCTGGGGTATCCTATCTTGTCCCAATCCCGTCCTAACTCCTATCTCGATTCTATCTCGATCCCATCAACTCTCATCCCCAATTCCTGATCAAATAAACACCACGATTTCTTAGAACCCGTAACCTAACGGAACCTGGACCTAAACTAACCTTCTCCTCCTCCTCCTCCTCCTCCTCCTCATCTTTCTTCCTATACGATTCCTAATCTGCATCTTGCCAGTCATTGTCCTCACTGTGTGTCAGCAACTATTCTCGCTATCTTCAGGATGCGGGTGGAACAAAAAGAAATTATTTAAGGACGTCGTGCCGGTGGTTTCATCGTCTCAACTACCACAGCTGCCTCTCTTCTCTTCTCTTCTCTTCTCTTCTCTTCTCTTCTCGTCTGGTCTCATCCCTCTTTGATATGATCATAAAGGTACGGAAAGATCTGACCAAATCCACTGGTCTACTACAGCGGATTTACGGATGAAGGGAATATCGATAACTAATAAAAATGATAAAGGTCCAGGACCAGGATAGTAAAGATATAGAGGTACACCGGCCTGGCAGGAAACAGGAACAAGACCCTAGCACCGTCGGTAGCAGGGAATGCAATATATATGTCCGGGTGACAAATATCTATCCTAAACGGAGCCAGGGGAGGTATGAGTGAGATATAGTTTAGCCTCTTTCCCGCCCTTTTAGTAAGGGATGAAAACCGAGTGAGAAACCGAACAAGAAAAGACGGCGCGCCATTCGTCTGGATGATAAAAGTCAAAGACGATCTCCTGACGTCCTTGGAGTTGAATTTCTGGTCATTTTCGTTGGGTGAGTTACTAGGTTCTTCATTTTTTTTTCGAGAAGGGAGTTTGGAAAAGCTTCGAATTTTTTTTTCTCTTGTTCGAAATCCACGTCGGCGTCGGTTTATATCCGGCGCTTATTCCAGACGTGAGAAGCTTACGGACCCTGCAGCGCACTTCCGCCAATCTGGTGAAATATATCGCTCTGATGAACGGGGAAATTTTCAACCTACGGGGGGTCTGGTTACCTACTGAATCGACGCACGCCCCTTACACCAAAAATCCCTTCGAAATGTAACAACGACCCAACGAACCAGCCTGGTGCTCCTGATGGCTTAGACAGCTTTTTTTTCCGAGCTTTTACCCCCGTCGATATTTTTTTTTCCGAAACTAAGGAGTGCGTCGTTTTATTCGAGGAAAAGTTTGCCTTTCGAAAAACTGGGCCGAGATTTTTGGATACAAATGTGACGAAATTCTGTTTTCGAGATTCGGAAATCGGATGGATATGGAGACGTCGGTCGTTTCGAACTTTGTCCAATATTCTGTTTTAAAGTTCTGAATAATATGTATGTATATCGTGAGAAAATCAGTCGTCGAATTGAATTAGAATAAGTTACAGAAGTTTTTGTTATCTGTGTAAGCAGAGAGGGCGAAGATGGATAGAGAGGGTTGGGAAAGAGGGGTTTCCTCCTCGTTCCATACGACACCCAGTGTGTGGTATAAAAATGTAAATTCAGGAGGTATAAAAGGGTGCAGCCTCGAGGACTTTGCCTCTTGTTAGTCTAGGGGCTAAAAGAAGAAGGAAAGTTCGATTTTTAAAACCAGTACAGCAAACAAGAGCGCGGGGAGAACTCACCCTTAAAAAAAAAGAAACGTCGAATAAGAAGAAGAAGAAGAAGAAGAGATTCTTTCACGTTAAAAAACGGTGAAAAAAAAAAAGAAGAAGAGGAAGAAGGAAGGCTTCTATCGTATCTTCGAAGAGAAAGAAAAATATGTACAGAGAAATAAGGAAAAAAAAAATATATATCAAAAGATTGCGAATCCTCAAGGCACACTAAACATTCGAATGATATTACCGCACGGCCATGTTTCCGGACATAATCGACTGACATCACAATGCCATGCCAAACCATCCAGCCACGACCACCACCACAGGGAGTCTTATCTTTTTTCCACGATAGGAGATGACTTACGTAACGGAAGAAGAAGACACCGGCAGAAGCTGCGAGGAGGAAGGCCTCCGCCACCTTTTCCTAGACGACATTAATCGATTTTATGACCTGTATTCCGGTTTATCTGTATATCTCTACAACCCCGTAGCGTTGGCGTCGTACTGTCTAAAAGAAGAGAAAAAAAAAAAATCACCACTGGGGATGGAGAGGAACAAAAAAAAAAATGAAAAAATGAGAAATAAATTAGCCAGAGAACTTCAGAGACCCGATGTAACGCACTTTGCGAAAATATATTTGATCAAGGAGTTGTCTGACGTGATCGGTACACGCTCTTTGAAAGCGAGCCGATTTTTCACCGGACTTCTTTTGCCTTTTTCTTTTTTTTTTTCTCGTCGACGGACAAACCGAGCTTTTGACTAACCATGGATCAAAAAGTGGAAAAAAATAATTCTATATCCGTGTGGTCGGTGGTGTAACGGTCGTTAACCAATCTACCAATAGCTCCAATTTACTGGTGAAATGAATTTATTCAATTCGTCGACTCGCGCTGCTCCAAAGCTCACTTTGAGCTTTTTTTTCGACTTTCATTAATTTTGCAGACCAAACGCAGCTCTCCTAAGGCTTTGATTCGAATCGGTTGCCGATTCGCTCCTATCTACTTGGCCGGAACTTGACCGGCTAGAACCAGGTTCAAGGTTCCCGACGAAACATCCCCCTCACTTGGAAATTGAGATGCATATCGAGCCGATGAAATTTGATAACGTAACTTTTTCGAGGATACGGAGGGGAGAGATTTCAGATCGAAGAGGCAAGAACGTACCGGAAGAGAATTTTTCAGGGGTGTTATTCATCTTTTTCGTTTTCTCTTCTTTTTTCTACGCAATAGAAATTCAAAATGGCGAACCAAAAATCAACAAGAAACTGAAAAAGAAAATAGAAAAAAAAACGATTCATTTATCCGGGATAGAATTTTTTCCGGGTGTTACACTTGGCGACAGTTTTTTTCCTCATTCCTTAAAGACTATTCCAGTTAGTGCAAGTAGATGTCTTCTACCCGGGTTGAAAATGAATGCAAGGTAGCTGGAATAAGGCAGTCGCTTGGTTGGCTGAGAAGTCTGAAATAGTTTTGATCTCCACCGTGCGATAATATTGTGTGGGCAGCTAGTATTTGCCGAGAGCTTTTCATCTCCTTTTATATTTATCTTTTACTTTTTCTTTCACTTTTACCTTTTACCTTTTTTTTTTCTTTCTCTTTTTCTTTTACTTTTAGTTCTACCTTATTTTTTTTTTTTTGTCTTCTTACTTTCGAGTCTTGCCCTGGGTGAATTTTAATGCAAGACAGATAGATGGGTACCGAGTAAATCCGGCGCGTGAAACTTTCTTTAGAAATATGGAAACTTATAATTCTCTGTCACCTTTAACTCAAACTTTAAGTCCTGCTGAGCTCCAGCCGGTTGAGGTACCTCCTTCTCTTTACCTTCCTCGTCGCCTCGTCGACTTCTACACTCTACTCTCTAGTGAGCCACCTCTAAGCGTAGAAATCGCGAAATCATTAGTCTAATCTGTTCGAGGAAGGATGGAAACCAGGAAGGAAGGAAGGAAGGAAGGAAGGAAGGAAGTAAATAAGTAAGAAAAGAAGTAAGAAATTGAAAGAGCCGTCTCGAATTGACGGACGTTTGAAAACGGGCCACTGGCTAGCACCTCGTCGATAACGAAAAGCTCAACCACCTCGTGAAGAGAGCAAGCTAGAAATGTTCAGCGTTACTTTTGCCGCTCATTTCGTTTCACTAATTCCTCGATTTCTTCGTCGCCAATGGACCGATTTTCAATTTTTTGGTATGAAATCGTTCAGGAGAGATTCCTCCGTCTTCTGAGCGTAGCGATTTTTGATGTTTCGAAAGAAACCTCGAGTTACGAATTTTTTTCGACAAAAATCGAAATTTTTTTACCCTTCTCTTCGTTGATTCTCTCGATTATCTCTGCTGAAAATTGGGAAATCGAAAAATTCCTGTGTTCGTCGGATAGAGGGATCTCTTCCGAAGAATTGTAGACCAAGAAATCGAAAATCGGAGCCTCGCTGGTCCTGATTCTGTGCGAGAAACGAGTCGTTGCCGATTTCTCTAATTCGACTGTGGTTACCGTTACCACCGTAAGTATCGTGGGATGTAAAATGCGGTTTTTGGAGGCGAAGATGCGCCCTATGTCGACGATTTTTTTTCGGTTTGATCAGAAGCCTGAATCCGTGAGAAAAAAATCGTATCTCCGAGAGAGTTTCTCGAGACGTTCGAAGCCGCGCGTATGCCACGTCCCGAGCGTTTTATTTTCACTTCAGTTTCTCTTTTCTCGTTTTAGTTCATTTCGTATTTTAACCCTTGTAACGACTCTCAGTTTCCTTCGTCCTCGCACCACGTCCGGTTTAAACAATGCGAAAGAACCCCTGGTGCAGCGGGTTCTTCGACGATGGGACAATTTGAACAAATTGACACCCGCGTAGGTGCTACGTGCACACGCTCTTCCTCCCTTCGCAAAACTAAGTATATGACGAAAGAGCGAAACTTTACGCGGACTCACTTATGGTCTATGAAATAAAAATGAGGTTCGTTATGGCCGAGGGTTCGAAGAGCGAAGGAGAAAGGGAAAGAGAAGGAAAAAGGAAAAGGAAAAGGGTCGAATTATAGCCGCCCTGTTTTATTCAGATTTTATTATACCACATAGTTTCTAGTCTGTCATATCCGTAGGGGTAAATCGAGATCAGTAACATGGAAGCATACATCGATATATCGATAGGGTATAAAAGGATTTCTGGTGCTGGAAGGGAATGTGCCATGTCTGCAAGAATTATTATAGTCTTCAGAGGTTGGGGTGGGGTGGTTAGAAGTCTGAGGACTTGGGCTGGGGTTGTTTTCTCATCCTTTTTTAATATCGGGCTAAATCCGCACGTCTGTTTTCTATCTCGCCAAACAAATTCCCTACCGCTATTACAATAGACAAAAATCGAACCGCGAATCTACTTCCCATGTCGTTTTCTTTTTATTATCATCGCAGATGCTGGTCTGGCATCCGGCTTAATTAGCCCATCAAATTTCCCTTTTTATTCCTCTTTCTTTCGCCCTTAGTATTTCCACCCCTGTTTCCCCGTTCTCGAAATGATAGAAAAAAAAAATTTCATTCGAATAAAAAATAACAAGAAGAAGAAGAAGAAGAAGAAGAAGAAGAGAATAAAAAAAAGAAAAAAAAAGTAAAAATTGAAAAAAGAATTGAAAAAAAGAAAAAAAAAACACACACACACACACACGCGCACGCACATAGAGAGAGAGACGCAGACAAAATGTTGCATCCCCATCGATCGAGGTGTATGCGCATAGAGAGAGAGTGGCTCACCACTATCGGTATGACTAATTGAAACAGCAATCAGCGCTACGAGGTCCTTAATTACTCGTGACCTCTTCTCTCCTCTCCTCTCTTCTCCTCTCCTCTCCTCTCCTTTCCTCTCCTCTCCTCTTCTCTTCTCTCCTCTCCTCATTCCCTTCCAAAGTTGAATGGGGTAAGTCCTTCGTTAGTTGAATTGCTGTTTAAGATCTTAATACAAAATGATGGCGATAATCATAATAATAATAATGATGATGATGATAATAATAATAATAATAATAATAATAACAACAACAACAACAACGAAATGAAAACAGGAGACGTTATGCTTCGACAAACGGAATCATCGCGGATTCAATTAGCCCATCCGCGACGCGCTGTTCTTTCATCGAAAATGTTAACCTGCGCGTATCATCCGCAGAAGTCCGACGACGACGACGACGACGATCTGTGATATCGTCAGACGGAAGAGAAGAAGTGGAGACAGAGAGAGAGAGAGAGAGAGGAAGATAAGTTATTCCGTTCATTCGGAGATCGAGAACTTGAAAAAGAGAAGAAAAAAGAAAAGAGATTTTCTTTGCTGCTGTTTTTTTTTTTTTTTTTTTTGAGGGGGGGGGGGGGGGGGGGGGGTTTAAGCTTCAAAAAATGTATTCCGATCTGTTCCTAACGACATTATCGTAGAAATCTCGGTGATCCTTAATTTCGCGGGTGTCAAATGATCTCGAGAGATATATAGTACATGATATATGTGATTCGTCGAGTCGATCGCTGCCTTTGAAACTCATTTACCTATATGTACTACGATACTTACGGGACTCGTTGAACGTCGCCTATTGTTCATCGTCATCGCGAAGCTTTAGGATCAATTTTAATCGCGTTTCGAGAATAGGTACTACCTACTCGAAGAGAATATCGAGACTCCTCTATGTCTCAGACGAGGATTCTTATATTCCCACAGAAATACTATAAGTCCTGAACTGAACGTGAATTTTTCCAATTTTTTCTTTTTTCTTTTATTTTGAGGTAAACGATCGAAATTTCAAATTATAACGTCGCGTTTCAATCGACACTCGTGTCTCATTCACCGTCACCGTTTCTTTTTTTGTTTTTTTTTTTCTGTTTTTCTTTTTTTCAAACTACTTTGAACTTGAACGAAACTGAAACGGGACTCGTGTCGATACCTCTTCAAAGTGGAAGCCAATCCTATTTTAACGACACCGACAAATAGCAAAGCGAGTTTCTCTAACGCTGTATACCTATGCTTTTATTTCTTATTCTTCTTTCACCTCTTCGCTCAAAGGTACGAAAAGAGAGAGATTTCGTCTCTGACTTACGGCCAAGGTGTGCGCCGCCGTATCAGGTTTTCTATTTTCTATTTTCCATTTTACCATTTTACTATTTTTTCTCTTTTAGTTTCCAACTCCTTAGCCTGGGCTAACAGGCACCTATTTCTCCTGTATAAAGCCCCGGATTTACACCCTCGAGTAAAAGAAAAAAGAAAAGAAAAAAAAAACCGAAGAAATATCCTCGTCGATTTCGTATAAATTTTTCGACGAGGAAGGGTGATAAAAAAAAACTTCAAATCCTATCACCAGAAAAAAATTCTAAATTTCCCTAAATTTTTTCAAATTTGAACAAAATGATGCGAGAGAAACTCGGCGAGGGGATGTTAAGACCGACGATTCTCTTTCTGGGAACGTTATCTAGGTTTTGATAATTCGACGCCGGTTTGTCAGGTGCCAGACGCCGTTCGGACTTTCTGGGTCTAAGTGGAGATTGGGTTTATGTACCCCACGTCTAACTAAAACCAGATTGAATTTCGTCCGGCAAACAAGAAGAGAGATAAGCTTGTTGTCGCTTGTAACACGCGTGTATATCGTAAGTCGCGGTGTACGTGTTATCGTTTCTCGAAGATCGTCGACACCTTATCGTCGGACGTCGGATTTTGTGGTTCAAAGAGTAGGAAAAAATAAATAAAAAATGAAAAAGGAACGAGAGGAGTTGGTTTTTGACCGATCGATTCTTTTTGGGGGAAGAATTTCACCGCTTTGAACTTCAAACTCGAAAATCGACTAGAAGAACTGAGCTTTCGGATCCTTTGGGGCTGAAATGGTCGAGGTAGACGTGTCCTGCGGTCTCTCCTATCGAAATCTTGAATCGGTTCATTAGCAGAGTCTTAAACTAGTTAAAATCGAATATAGTTAGGGCGCATCATCGTCAGAGAGGAAACTGTAACTAGATTGTTCGGGAGATTGTTGTCTTTGAGCTTGCACCAGGGACAAAGTGCAACGTCTGGTAGCGACGTTCAGAATCAGGGGTAGAAAAGGAAGGAGGCGATTCGAAGGGCTCGTATTAAAATCCCCGGCGATGAAATGACTCGGATAAAATTTAAATCGATCAAAATCGCACAGGGATCCGATTGTTCAACAATTTATTAAACAAATTGATTTACTCGCGTAGTTACGGGGTCCCTCCCTATTCCTCAGGGGAGAAATATCCAGCCTCTATTTATCCGGATATGTATATGGGGTGCACCTGAGCTACCCCATACCGTAATAAAATTGCTGGTTGAATCCCCGAAGCGATTTAATAAATACGTATATAGTATGAGGAAATAAATTTTTTTTCCATTTCCTTTTTTCTTCGGAAAACTGAGCATGCAGTTGCATGGACTGAGTGAAAACTGCAAGCTTACTATACTAGGGGGGTGAAATAAGTCGGTGGAAGAGTATGAGGGATGAAGAATGTAAAAAAGAAACCGTCGAGACCAGGGAAAAGGGGTTGTGGAAGAAACGAGATCGAAACTTTGGCGAATTCTTTTGTTCGGTAAACTTCGAAAGCGCATTCCGAGGATTGAATTATTATTGATATATATATACTCAGCAGATGCAGTTTTATTTATCGAAAACCGTGGGGGCCAGAGCTTTCGAAACTTTTGCGAGAACCTTATTTTCTCCCTCTTCTTATTTTTCGTATTGGTCTTGGTCTTGGTCTTGGTCTTCTTATTCTTTAAAGAAAATCTCGTTTTACTAAATCTTAAATTATTATTACTACAACGATTCCACGCCTCGTTACCTTCTCGTTTACCATCTGTACTGTTGCTGGTTCGGCTGCTGCTTCCATACCCTTGCTGGCAAAAGCTTTGGCGGAAGGTTCAGTCTCGCTGTGGACGACAGTGATTAATTTGTATTCCTGTTACTTTGAGCTTTACAGCCAGAGGGAGAAAACTCGAGAGTAGAGGTATAGAGGCGAGGAGGAAACGATGCTTGCTAAATGTTGTTATACTAATCCCAATAATTTCGCTGACTGAAAAGCTGTCGAACATTTCCATAAAAGCTCTCTCTTTCAGCGAGACAATTTTCGGTTTTATCGTCGGCGAAAAAATCGTCGTTTCAAAAACGTTTGAAACTGTATATTTTTTTTTTTTTGATTTTTTTTTTTTTTGTTTGGTTCCTTTCTTTTTTTTTTCGTTTTCCGTTTTCTCCTGAAACTCGTACGTGGAAATCGTACGGCGGTTAAACCGAGAGAAAGGGTGGAGGCATAGGGCGAGGTGGAAGAAAAAAAAAGCAGCAAACGAAGAGATTAGCAAGGTGCGACGCCGAGGGAACGCCTTGCTTCGGTCTAGCATTTTTCCCCACAAAAGTGGCGGTGGCTGCCGGCGCGAGGCGTCGCGCCGCTCTCTTTCCTTGGGGTATTTACCCTCTTGGCTTCTCTCTCGACTTTTCCTTTTTTTATTTTGTTTTCATCCCGTTATTTTCTTTTTCTTTCATTTTTTTTTTTCTTTTTTCATCGAATTTGTACATTTTTCCACCTTGTTGCTTGCTGCTTTTGCCGCGCTGCTGCAGGTGCAGACGTTCTTTTATCCCGAACCTCGAACGATCGTTTCTCCCTTATTCTTTTCTACTTTTTATTACTTTTTATTAATTTTTGTGTAATTTATCGCTGTTCGATTTATTTAATTTTATATTCGAGACGATTTACTACGCCCACATTTCTTGACTCTACCGAAAAGATGATTCCGAGCATTCGACTGTGATGATCGTGGCTACGTATGCATAGAGGGGGCTGCGAACCTGCACAGGAAACGAAGGCGCAAGACCGGAGATGAAGGCAGACAAGCGAATGATTACTTAAATAAACTCGTGTGTGTTTAGTGGATCAGAGATGTTGTAATACGAGGAAGAAGGGAAAAGCCGATAAACTCGTTTGTATCAAAGCCCTGTCCTTCGTGACCATGCGGCATCTCCAAACACGATATTCCCTTCACCCGAAGCTGTAAGAGGAAGAGGAATTATTATTTTTTTCTTCATTTTTTGTTCACAGTTTTCAATTTTTACCTCAAATTCGCGATCAGGGAACTAGAAGACGTCTGTAAATCAATTTTCGTACCGATTGAACCAATTTTTGAGCTACGATCCGTATCTGTTCGTCCGCCATTTTGAATTTCAGAATTTTCATCTGAATTTCGAAAAAAGCGAGAGCAAATTGATGAAGTTCTAGCCGAAGTAGAGTATCGTGATCGTCCTGGAGGTTTGAATCGAGGATTAGAGATTTTTGAAATATTGCTATTTGAGGTTAGGTTAGATCGAGTTTTCCAATCTTTCCGCGACAGATACTTTTCCAGTAGTCGTTTTGCTCTTTTTCATAGTCGTATTCGGAAATTGAAACGTCGTTGAAGGACGCTGCGATGCTGACAAGATAACAATTTCCGCTTCTCGATGCTGTAACTACATGGTTTCAGGTGTGGGAGCCCTCGGAGGGAGTTCGTAGTCCGAACGTTAGTTGAAATTGAAAGTTTTCCTCCTTGGGTAAAAGTTTCGAGTTTTCTCGTCGTTATTTACGGATAAGAAGAACCGTACAGTATTCAACGTTGACGAGTTAGAGGAATAAGAAATGCGAGAGTTCGTCCTCCTCGCTTACTCCTTTCCTCTTTGGGACCAACCAGTTAAGGAGTTTCTTCTTCCAAGTATTAAGGACGCGGAGTCTCCTTTCCTTGTTGGAAGAAAGCTAGTTGTCGAGGAGACGAAGTTTCTTCCGTATTTAGAAAACTTTTCTACCGATTCCTCATACCTACCAGAGAAGAGCGAGGCACCAGTACGAAACTACAGCCTCCGATTCCTCAAAGAACCGAGACCCACCCCATTTATTATCCTATACGATACCCCAACGGCGCTGCGTTCGATTAACTTCGAACTATCGACTGCCTCCTGCATTACCGACTCTTCGCCTTGATAAATAGATGAACAATCCGTCCCTTAGGAATTCGAAATTTGAATTTAGAACCGTTAAACCGTCGTAACAAAGATTCATCGTCGACCCCTGACCCTCTAGGATCATCCAACTCAGTCAGGGATTTACCCGTCAAACATTTCGGTCAAGTTTAAGATCGGATGTGAGTAATTATCCGGGGTTAGTCTCCGACTGTCTGGGGCATGGAATTTCGTTGACAAAAATCACCCCCGGAGGTTTAGCCAGAGCGGAGAGGAAAGGGAGTCTTTTTTTAGCCGTCCAAACAGAGAGGAGATGCTGGTAGGTAGTACTGGAAACGAAATCCACGTTTAATTCCTTGAGAACTATATTTGGGCCTCTAGAACCGTGTTTGTACAACGATGCCAGACTCGGGGGAACCAGACTTGAAACTAAAAGCATTTAACTTCCTCCTCCTTCCAACGCATTCCGCAAAAAAGACATCATCCCGTTTCTCATCCTAGGATCAATCATCGCTCAACTTGCATTCTGCAATTTTGCATTACTCCAACAGATATTAATAGAACATTGAACAACTCGATGGTCTCTGAAAGGAGGACGTTGTTTGCAAGTTCCATCCAATGCCGGCACAACTTCAATCATACCCCGTCACTCTTCAGCGCGACAGTACCATCAGAACCATGAAAGAAGTGGCTTTTTGGACTGGCGAAAATTGGCGTCCATTACGACGATTCGCGTCGGTTGGTCGTCAGAAAAAATGGAACAAAAAATATCGGCTGTTTTCCACCGGTATGGAATCGGGTTAATGTTCCTGTTTGTTCTTGCGGTTCAATAACACGATGGAATATATTTTATTTCCCCATGCATATAGTGGAACGGATTGACGAGGAGTAAGTTTAGTGGCGTTTCTGCAAGGCAGGGTAGGTTTTAGTGGCGAAATGTAATTGGCAGATAAGCAGAAAAGCAGCAGCCAGCAGAAGCTGAAGCAGAAGCCCCTAATATCTAATATACCCTCCCTTTGTTGACCAGGCTAACCTATACTGGACCAAACTGAATCTCGGTTGAGACGCGCCCCTTTTGTGGCAGTCGTCATCCCTCCTAGCTCCCTGCTCGCTTCTCTACGCGGATGCTCGTAGTAGGTCGCTAATGACGTCCGAAAGAAAGCACTTTGTTCACCCTGTCAGATAGCGGCCGGGCGTAGCTGGGGAGAAAAGGGTAAGGGCGAGGGTGAGGCCGAGGGTAAGGGTAAGGGTAAGGGTTAAAAGGGGCGATCTGCGAGTGAGTTCGGAACACCTAACGGAAATTAAATTAAATCGTACGTGTGGCGCCACTCTCGTTCTCAACTTCCACACCCGTCCAAAGTGATGAAGTTCGAGTGAAAAGGGCCCTGTAAAAGGTGTGCGGAACTGAAGCGAGACACTTTACCAGATTTTTCGGCTCATTGATTAAGAATCTGAACACAAGATCACAAAGACTTCAAGGCTCTTCATAGTTTTGTTAGACGATTCAAATTCCGTCATTTGGACCTCGAATTCGTTCCCGAAGAATGGCTTCCGGCCATTTTCACATGAGAGTTCAAAAATGATGAAAATCTATTGAAAAGAGATTGTGGTCGTTGTATCTTTGATTGAGAAATTGAAGTGGAGTTCGAGAGTAAATGAAAAAGGGATTAAGAGGGAGGTTAAAACGGTTCTTGGGAGTCTCCTCGCGATTGGTAATCCTCGGAGGAGTCTCTTCAGCAGTTGACCGAAAGTGAAGTTTATTCGATCCTCTTTTCCCAACGATTGATGATGTGTTAGGGTTTAAAATAGCGGAACTACTGCAGCGAGAGTGAGTGGGGTATTCAAGTATCGTTGGAAAGTAAATAAAAGAGGCGAAGGAAGAGCTGAGGCGGCGGGGGTTGAAGCAGTTGAAGAAGAAGAAGCGAGGACGAAGACGAGGACGTTAAACGGCAGTAAAATTGGTCGTAAGCCAAAGGAGCCTGGGCGTGTCATCAGTCACCTCGAATTCTCTGGCCTTAAAGAATTGACTGTGATGCCGAGTGAACCATCGACTCCATAAACCTGTCCGAAGTGGTTTTCTCGCTTCGGTCTTAATTCCTTTTAGCAACTTCGCTCCTCATTTTCGCTTCGTGCCGCTAACAGAGAGGCGGGGAAATATCTTCTTCGGGGTTCCGGCCCCGGTTTCTTCACCTTCTTTATAACTGTTTCCGGATAATATCGAAGATAGGAGGAAAGGAGAGAAGAAGACGAAGACGAAGACGAAGACGGGGGAGAGATGGAGAGGGAAAAGGTGCGCGGGAAAGGAAGCCTATCTTTTACCCTGATTCGATAAAGTCTAGATCAAAGTCAATGTGCGTACGCCCTGCCTCTTTGCATTTTAGGGGTGGAAACACCTACCCTGCGCGAAAGGGACACCCCCCGATCGCCACTCGCACCTCAAAAGAACAATTCGTTCACTGAACCAGAGAACTTTAAGTGGAGTTTTACTTTTCCCACAAAAACTTGTCTCGTTTGATCATCACCGACTGATCATAGTCCTCTTCCGGTCAGATTCTCCCCAGTCCATTACCAGACTTCTAAAAAACCTGAAAACCTGGACCAGGGTGACTTCGGAAATGAACGGAATTGACATTGCGGATGGTTTTCTCTCAACCCGAAGATGAAGAAGAAGAGCAACAGAATGGCGCTAGCAAAATTCTGAATACAGAATGCCTCTTCCTCTTGAATGGGACAAAAGTTTAGGTGAAGAAGACGAGGGGATATTTGAGGGTCTTCGTGAAATGGACAGCCATTATGTCCACGCTCCGCAGGACGGAGAAGACCATCGTAAAAATATGATTAGCCGGTCTGACCGCATGGTTCATGGAAAGAAGTAAGGAATGATCCGGTACGGGGTTGGGTTGAGTCAGGTTATACCGAACGAGGCAAAGCCTGATTCGAATGGGGTAGGTGGGTAGGTATATGCGGGGTTCTGTAAGTTAGGTTCGGCTCTTTCTGCTGAAAAAGGGCCTCCTTCCTTCTCGTAAAAGGGTCTGCAGGGCTGTGAGAGGCAACTGTGTCAAGACTGTTCGTTCGAGGGTGGTAGTAGTGATGGTGCAGGGTTCGCGAGTAGAAATATGCCGCGCGTGTATATGTATGAAAATATCAAACCATCAGGGGCATAGGTGCGTCAATATTGAAGTCGGATATTCGTGATGACGTGACAAAACTCCTCTTTCATTTCCCATATAAAATGGCAAAAAAACGAACCTCTCAATCCGTCCCTCAGTCATCTGGGAGAGGGGTCAGGGTTGCATATTTTCCTACGAGCTTAAAGGATTACCAAGAACTCACGATGTTCTTTTTCCGATCTATGGATTTCGGGGATTCCTTATCCGGATCCGAATCACTTGAATTGGGATTGTCATTATCCGTTCGAGAAATATCATCTCGAGCTATTTACGTCGATCTTTCATCAAAGTTAATTGTATCTCTAATTAATTTCGGCCGAAGAACCGAATCAAAGACCACCTATACCCGCTGCACGTAGTAAGACATTCGGTATCGTTACTCTTCACCAGAAACGGTAGGATCAAACTGCGAAGAAGGAACCTCGGAAATAATAAAAATGAATCGTTACAAAGCTATTGTGAGCGTGTCCAAGTGGCCTGAAATTTATACGACTTACGAATCGCGTTTTTAATTTGACATTTCTATATGTATATATACCTATATATATTTTTCTCATTTTATTTCGTTTTTTTTATCATTTTCCCGTCAAGTGCCCGGCTCTCTTCCTCTTTCTCTTTTACCCCAGAAGATATCTTCGTCCGCGCTAACGATTGTTTCCTTTTTTTTTTCCCCGTTTTTTTTGCAGGTTCGTTTCTCGAGTACTTCTTCTTCCCGCACGCACGGAAAAATTTGAAAAATAATACGAAATGCCGGAAAAAAAATGAAAATAAAAAATACCTAAAACAGGTATTGTGTCGTACGTCATTGCCAGGATTGTCAGGTCTAATACAACGCGGCTCGTCCTGTTCTAGTAAATCCTAATGACTCAGAAAATGGGATTTTCGATCGCGTTTTGCTCCCCCCCCCACTTCGACAAGATCGAACCCCTATCGGATCGAGCTTCTGGTTCTATGATAGAACAGAAGCCGTCACAAAATCGTTGGAAAAAGAAGTTTTGCGATATCTCCGATGAACTTTGCTTTGAATAGCGAGTCAGTCCTTTCCGCGAACGCTTTTTCTCTCAAAGAACTAAAAACTGTAAAAGCAAGGCACAGCTCAACGCAGAATAACAGCATCAGGCCGCGGAGTTCCTTGAGTGTGCATTGTGCACGAAAGGCACAAGCAAGTCGCGTTACCGTGTCCAGGCTAAGAACAACTCGAGTTTACCTCGTTCCTTGAGAAACGGAATGGGGGTTTTGCTCCGAACGGTTTACCCGATGGTTGAAACAATTATTTTGCAAAGTGACAAAAACTGTGTTAAAACCAAATACGACCCGGTGCACCACCATTTCTTTGGTATTGTCGAGAACCTCGGTCTCCGCTGTTCTCGAAGGCTGTTCATTAAAACGTCATCGTCTTTCTTTTATTTGGCCACCAGGCACCTCAATCTACTTCCGCACTCCCTTCATCCCTTATTCCCATCCCTTGCCTTGCCTTACCTTACCTTCCCTTCCATTCCTTTCTTGCTCCTGTTCTCTTCAGTCTTGACGTGGGGTGGGAGGACAGACAGACGAGAGAGAGAGAACCGGAGATAAAGGAGGAAGGAGGAAGGAAACGTACCGGGAGTAGGGAACTGGGAACAGACAAGACCAGTTGCTAGAGGTTCCCTCGGGAGCCCTGGGGGAAATCCTTAAGTCAATCAGAAGGGATTACTTGTGGCTAGAGAGGAGAAAGCCCCGGAAGGTGCGTGTCCGTCGTCTCGCGTACGCCGTTCAACCATTCGATTCCCCATCGTCAAAGAGACGACGACGTCGGACGGAACCGCTCGTCCGAGAAGGAGATTAGATCCTATTATTCGACCGCGGTATTATTCCTCGAAGAAAGTTATTAGCCGTCAGCTACCTCCAATACCAATCCTAAATACGGCTCTACCCTTTCCAAAAGTCACCTCTTCTTCTTCTTCTTCTTCTTCTTTTTATTCTTCTTCTTCTTCCTCTTCAGGTGAAAAAAATCCATACTTCGAACGTTTCTACACGAAAAAGGACCTCTTTGAACAATTTTCAACATCCTTGGCCGTTGTTTCGAAATATTTTCACCACGTATTCGTCAGAGATTCCCAAACCCCGATGTCTGATCATCAGTTTGGTAAAAAGCTCCATAGTCCTGCACAGCCTTCCTTCTTTGGTTTTAACGTGCTTCTTTTTACCGCTGGTAAACCTAGTAGTGTAAGCTTCGAATCTCTTTGATCGAATAAGATTTTTATCAGCGTGTACATACGTACGCGTCGGTATCTGTATCAGCATAGGAATGGAATAGGGGATGAATAAGAGGAGAAAATAAACTCGAAGTCGGTAGCCATTGACCGTTGGATAGTCTTTGACGAACTTTTTCCGATCAGTCATGGACTTCCACCGACCAAAGACCTCTCGCAAGCTCGAATTGGCTTTTCCAAAATAACCCGGTCCGAAACGGTAGCCTCTGGTCTTCATCCCAGGACGAATTCACATCCCCGGTTGATAATGACCGGGTAATTAATCCACCGCCTCTGAATAATTCCTTCTGGCGATGGTCGTGCAGCCGTTCCACATCCCAACCCTTGGTTAATCTTTTCGCTTCTATTGCGTATACTACCCTACGTCCAGAGTTGCGAAGGTGAAATTTTTTTCCTCCTCTCCTTTTCGTTTTTTTTTTTCATTCCCTTTTTTTTTTCTTTCACTCTCAAAGTATCAAAGTGGGTTCCTTCTTCCAGCCTGTGGTAACGTTCCCCGAAGACTTCGAGGTATTTCCGAAGAAACGATCGTTTCGACAACAAAAAAAAAAGAAAAAAAAAAAAAATAAGAAAATTGAACGGTACGTAATGAAAACGAATTTTGCTGTTTCATTTTTGAAAAAAAAAAAAAACCCCGACCCAGACGCATCTTCTTATCTCGTGATTCTGAAAATTTCATGGTAAAAAGTACTTTCGGATTAATAATACATATATGTACTACTATATCATGGTTTACGATGGGACGAGTAGAAAAAACACCTGAACAAAAGTTTGAAGGAGCCTTTCCCCCCCCTGCGCGGTATCACAATCCCAACCCTATTCGCAGTCTTGTAGGGGTTGAAAAATCCCTGAACTATAATCCGTTGTCGCATATATATTCTTTCCGCGAGCGTTGGTGATTCCGCGCTTGGTTTCCGAGACGTTTTCCTTCTCTCTCTCTCTCTCTCTCTCTTTCTCTCGTCTATTGAAATCCGGATAAGAAACGACGATCTTTTGTTGTTTTAGAGAAGAAAAATGGTGGAAAAAAAAGAAAATGAGAAACAAAAAACGAAAAAAAAAAAAAAAAAAAAAAGGAGAAAAAAAATGGAGAAAAGCTTGTATGCGGTATACGCGAACCACACCTATGCCAAAGAATTACGTATGTGCCAAAGTTTTCTCACGTGAGAGGGGTAGAGCGAAAAAAAAAAAAAAAAAAAAAAAAAAAAATTCAGACGCGTATATATCCGACTAGCTAGGCAGGGGTAGTTGGATGCATTTTTTTCCACATGTAATTATTTTCCTACTTATCTAATTACGAAGTGGAATTAATTTGATCGCTCTGTGTTGAAAGAGAGAAAGAAAAGAAGAAATAAAAAAATGTTAAGAGAAGGAAGACGGAAGAGGGAGGGAGAAGGAGAGAAAGAGAGAAAGAGAAAAAGGGAGAAAAAGAGAGAGAGAGAGAGAGAGAGAGTGAGAAGAGCTGACGCCCGCTTGCTAAATGAGAATATTTATGCGAAGTGCCGCTAACAACCCTATTAGTAAGAAATTTTCTTCTCTCAAACCCCAACCCCCCGAACCTCCCCCCAACGTCACCCCAGAAAAGCAGCCAGGACCCCAGGCGACCAGAGTAACCAGCAACACCACACCACCACCTCGTAAAACCGCACGAACGCGAAGCTGCACGAGTCTCACACTCGTTGTCGGTTACGGTGAGTCAAACCTCTTTCCCTTTTTGCTTCCGGCTTAATAAATTCGTCAGGTATATACCTTAAAAGGAAACCTTAAAGGTAAAGGTAACGGAATATATATCCCCTAATAAGGTAGTATCAAAAGACACAACCCGGAACGAACTAAGGGTGTCGAGCCACACGTCGCTAACGTCTCGTGTTATCAACGTCTCTAGAAAAATCATTCGGTATATATATATATGTATATTGAGACTAATTAGATTTCTTTTATTTTTTCTAATTACGGGTAAGAGCTCATCACTTTTTTTTTTTTTTTTTTTCTTGTTTCTTTCTTCCTTTTCTTTCTTCTTTTCGTTCGAAAAGCACTTTTGATAATTTCGATTTGGAGCGACAGCAATTTTGCGACGATTTTAGTCGTTTTATCAAACCATCGATCGGGTCGGAGATCGTTATACTCAAATGCCTTCGATATCATCGCTGAACTGTAACACCGATTACCTATATCCGGCGTGGGAACTTAGCGCTTATTGTCCGAAAGGCAATTGTACGAGATGTATGTACGATTTGAGAAATGCTTGTATACAATAGTCGATATCATCAATTAGAACCGTAGAACTTCCCGAAAGTCGATATCGAAGAAACGATCATAAAATCCTACAAAAATGTTACGAAAAAACCACCAAGTTTTTTTCCAAGTTTCCAAGTTTCGATGTCATATCAAGGGAGTTTCGAATTCTACGTCAAAAGCCGAAAAAAAATGGAAAACATGCTTCAAACTTGATTTAAGAAGCGTTTTTATTTCGATCCGTGATAATAAAAAGAAGAAGGTGAAGAGTAGAAAGAAGTAGGAGATGTCTGTGCACCGGAGGAGCAAATGTAAAATGAATTCTAAAAGGGTGAAGAAATATTAAGGCTGCTGATGATGATACGATGCGCTGGTGAATTCTTGTCAGATGTTGCAGCAACGAGCGCCGAGTACAAGGAGGATAGGAAGGAGCAGGTATAGAGAGAGGCATTGAAAAGGCAGACGGTTCAGTTCCTTTTTCTTTCAGTTTAATGCGAATTTAATGTCTAGTTATATTTCTTCGCATTCGACGTCTTTCAACGGCGATATATTCCACTGTGCCAATCTAGAAGGTGGCGAACTCGGGTCTGATCGCTGCTTCACGATGCTGCTGAGACTTGGGTCTGGGCCTTTACTCATGATTCGGTTTTTCGTAAAGAGAAACCTACACAGAGTTAGAGATTTGGTAAAAGAGATCCCCGAAGAAGCACCCCTCCGACAAACGGGACTGATGATTCGATTCAACCACCGTCGTCACCTTCTCGTCGTGTTTCGTTTCGTTCGTTCGTTTGGCTCTCGAATGGCTTCTCGATTCCCAATGGGAAACGGCAAGACCCTACGCAGTCACTAGGTTATAGAATTGACTCGCCTCATCAAAATTGGACTCTGTTCGCGGTCGTGCAATCTAACGAAATCTTACCACTGACTGGGATTAGAACCCGGTGAAAATTTCCGGGGATCTTAACCGACTGGAAAACGTGTTTTCAATCTGGAAGAGGAATAATAAGCAAACGAAGATTCGATCACGTTTGAAAATCCCCCGAGTGTTAATCGGACGATGGCTTCCTGGCTTCCATATCCTCTTCCTGATGAACGAAACGTGTAAAGTCTTCGATGAGAGACGACAAAGTTTTGGGAAATGAATTTTCAGCAGCTAGTTTCGACCCTGAACATTTGAAATCATAGAATTGAAAAACCAGAACGACTTCCATCCTCGTTATTCCCATAATCCATATTTCCTGTGACGTTCAGAGTTCAAATTCCGCGTCGAATAAGATGGCATTATTCTCGTCTCGCATGGCGTCGCGCCGGCTCGTTAACGCGAGTAACACACTTGGCGTGAACCTAACACGTCATGGCAGCTCGATTTCTACACAGTCCTGTTTCACTCATCTCTGTAGTAGGTAGGCTGCTATAAATACCAAGATTTCTTTGTCCATGAGTATAGTTGGTACGCCTGGAGGCAGGCAGGCAGACGAGGCCGTATGGAAAGTCTGAACACTTCGTTTTCCCGCAAAACTCATGTCGTCTAATAAAGAAAAAAGAGAGAAACAAAAAAAAAAAGAAAAAGAAAAGAGAATCAAAGAAAAAAAAAAAAAGAAAAAAAAAAAAAACGGAGAACCGCATCCCTCTCCCGTTACACGCGTTATGAAAAATTGTCAAACGGTTGACGGAACTCCATGATTGATTGAAAAATCAGAATGACGGATTGCGAGGAGACTCACCAATCTCACATTTCCTTTACTTATGTTGTCTGTCTCCTGCCCCGTACCACCGGGGTGTTAGAGGCTTGCCATTTCACCGCTGGCACCCAACTGCCTCCTCCCAGGAATTTTTCTTCTTCTTCTTCTTCTTGTTCATTTTTTTTTTTTTTTTTTTTCAAGAAATCCATGGCTCCCCTTCTTCGCCCGTTCGCACCGCACTGGCTGAGTTAAGAAACTGTTCAGTAAAAATCAGACCGTACGTTATTTGGTCGAGTTTGGGTCCGTTGAGTATAAAATATGGAACGAATCCAAGAATGCTTTTCGTTTCGAGTCGTTCCGCATCTGTTTTGCGGTAGTCGTCAGGGCGTTTCCTCTTGCACGTCGCGGTGGTAAGCGTTCGTAAATCTCTTGTCAGTATCTGGCCCGCACATGGTAGATGGTAAAAAGCATCGAATGTATGTTGTGGTTGGTGTAGCGGTGGAGATTCCTGGCTAAACACGAAACCACTAATCTGTTTTCGACCATGAAGAGAAAAACGGGCAAGAATTTCGTCGGGATTTTATAGAATTGTCAAAATCAGAGGATTAATGATTCCCTCGACGGATATCATCAACCGGCGATTTACCTCCTCGAATATTTCATGAATGTTCACTGGGATTATAACCGTGCAATTATGCGGAATATTTAGAATGGAAAAAAGCATTCGTTGGAGGAGAGACCTCGCGTTGATGGGCCACAATAGTTTTCTCTGAAACAAAAGAAGTGTATAAATATACGAGGAGGAGAGCTGGTGCACTCTGTGCTCTGCTCTGCTTTGCTCTGCTCTGCTCTGCTGTGCTGTGCTGTGCTGTGCTGTGCTGTGCTGTGCTACGGTGCAGGTCCGTGAATCAGAAGAGTGCTTCTCTCTTACGATGAGGAACCGTGGCGGGATGTTAGAACCCGGTGGAAGGAAGGAAGGAAGGAAGGAAGGCAGAGGCAGAGGCAGAGGCAGAGGCAGGCAACTCTGCCTCCCTGCCTACGGGAACGAATTAATTTATCGACCGGTTGGCAGGACTCCAGAGTCAGACTCTCTTCTTTCCCAGTCCTATGGCAGCAGCATCGTGGGACACTGATCCTTGACGTTCGCCTCTTCCTCTTCCTCTTCCTCTTCCTCTTCCTTTTCCTCTGTCTCTGGCTCGCTCCTATGGTTAGTCGGGATTTCCCGAGTCCGACAAAGCCAGGATTGGGTCTGTTAACTCGACTCCTTCCACGTTTGTTGTTTCCTCCAAGGTCCTCGAGCACCGGGGCACTACACCCCATGCAGAACTCCTCTTCTTGATCGAGGACATTAACGCTTAACGAGGATTATCGGGGTGGGTGATACCCGACCCTCCCCGTCTCCTCTCTCTCTGCCCTTGGATTAACTTTATACCCTTCGTCCGGCCCCACATTGTTCCTTCGACTCTTCTCCTAATGCTCGTAATCCCACACTTCCTTGGACCACTGTAGAAAATATGGGCCTAGGTTCAACCGCTCAAACGACCCGAGGCTCGAGGGAAGAAAAGGCTTTGTCCAGAGACTGGAAGACCTCGAAGGTCGATTCCAACTTCGAAAGTTTTCACCTTCGCTCTTGATTCCGCTTTGCCATTTTCAAATCCATGATTCAGTATCAAGAAACGTCTAAAAGTATCCTCCTCCCGCATGACCCGAAAGGGTTAATATCCCACCGCATTCACCAGTCAGACAGTAAAATTCTGAGCTCCGTTGGGGGATGTCTCATCAGTGAGTAGGTGAAAAACCATCGTTTCGAAAAACGTGTGCGATAAATCCTTCACTGTCCAGAGCATAGCCTAGCTAACGGTACCAAAAACAAACATCCTATACTTTTATTTCAATCGCTGAGGCGCCAGCAGTCGCACATATGTGTATTTCGCACCCTGCATCATGACCGGTCATATTTCATCCGGCTGCACTGCTGGTGCAGTTTTCTTGCTCAAACGGTGACCCGAGAAGAACGATGAAGAGGAACTCTGATATTGGACCCATCCCATCTTCTTATTCTTCTCCTTCCGTCGATCAATTAATTAACCTGAGAATAAACCTCGGTGATGAAATAAAGAGCAGAGGGTCTTCGCGCTCTGATTGAACGACTAACCGAGCGAGGTACCACCACTACCGATGATCTCAAACAGAGTGAAACGAGATGTAGCAAAGGGGGAATAAAATGTAGCAAAGTGGGTTTGACCAGCCGCTGGAGACCGGGAGTTTCTTTGTGCAGTCGGGCGAAATACCACTGGCGACATACCCTGCACCACGTCTCTTTACACGGTACATTTTCCAACGTTATTTCTTTGCTTATTAACTCCCTTACGTCGTGCATTACCGTAACGGCCACACCGTGTCCCACATCAATTCCGGTATCAATGTGATATGGTAATAAAGGATTATCCAAATATACGCTGGGGGGAGCAGAGGATCAGGAAAACGTCACGGTTCGGATAATTCATCGATTCATAACCGAGATTCAACCTTACAAGGTGTTTCATCAAAAGCTCGTTCGGAAGGATCTTTTTATTCGAACGTTGTGAACGGAGGAGGACGCGTGGGTCCAAATTGGATCATAAACTCTTTGAACCGTTGGTCACAAAGTGGTGCGGTGCATCGGTAACGTTGCACACTTTGAATATTTGTGCCATTCCTGAAGAGGGAAACGAGGGTGGATTAAAAAAGGACGAATGTTGAAACGGCCTGTACCCCTGGGAGTGAGTGAGCCGTAGAATGAGTTAGTAGCAGACCACTTGTCCGGCATAATCCTCCCCCGGACGATTCCTCATACTGTGTAACCCCGGAGAGGACTATGGGGGTGTACACATACACATGTGGAGGACGGAGTTATCTCTCAGGCTCACATAATCCTCGTAAATGTTCGTCCCGGCGTAAAATAATATGTCGACTAGCCAGCGTCAGCCCGTGAAAATCGTCGTGGAAAAGTGCCGAGGAGAAATAAGAAGAAGAAGAAGAAGAAGTAGAAGAAGTAGAAGAAGAAGTAGTCGGGAAGAGGGATCTTCAGGACTAACCCTCTGGACCCTCTCATACCCTTGACAATACTTAACATATTTTACCGATATTTCGGAGGGAGATGTATTTCGGAATTCTCCTCGGGATCTTCGGCGCGAGGAAATATTGATTCCCGGTAAATGCGTCATTTTTCTTACATCCCCATACGTAGGTATCGTAAACTCCGGGAAAACCTCAATTAGGGATCATGTACCTGATGGATGGATGCGATCCGCAATCTCAACGTGTAAATTGTTCCTGTCGGCAATACCCCCAAAAATAAGAAGAAGAAGAAGAAGAATACTCTCTTCCCTTTTTCTCCTTCTACTTTTTTTTTTTTTTTTTTTACAAAATGGCCTCGAAATTTTTACTCTCTTTGGTGCAAAGGGTGGTGGTGGTGGTGGTGGTTTATCTCGACTTTCGAGAATGCTAATTCCTTCCTGCATAGTAAAAATGGTTTTCTATAATCGGCGAACCGTTTGAAGATTGGCAATTTGTGAAAAAGGTCGCGCAATGTCCACCCCGACAAAGTATAACTTCTATGTAGAAATACCGTACCCCGTGACTGCGAGGCTTGGCAATAGGTGGTTTCATCGTTTGTACAAAGAACTAAGTCCTCTCTTATTCTCCTTCTCTTTCCCTTCTGCATTTGGATTCGAACTAGTCCCACCTCGGGCCTCGGGTTCTCGTCTCTCGAGCTGGTGCACCGGCAGCAGCAGCAGCAGCAGCAGCAGCAGCACGAGTTTTATTCAAATTGTACAACTTTCATTTAAATGCAGTTTAGGACATTGGAATAACGCGTCTGGCTCGGTGCCACGCAGAACGAGAAGTAGTTATTGCCGAATCGAGTCACGTTTTGCATATCTCAGCCCTTCCACGACGGTTCTTACAAATTAAACCAATAAAAAATAAGAAAAAATTTACGGTAACAAAACGAGAGGAGGAAAACCTAAGAAACATCTAAATCAAAAACCACCCTCCCAGAATTTCTCTCCGCTTCGTCCAATATCTCGCTCTATCTTTCTTTCTCAATTCTTAGTAAAACATCTCCTCTTCGTATGTCAAAAAATTTTTTTTTCTAATTTCTCTTAACTCCAGATGGAATAAGGGTTGAAATTTCCCGAGAAAAATTACCATATGAATCTAAACCAGAGCAAATCTTCTATGCGGTAGGAATATATGCACATTTTTCCACCATCCGTTCACCGCGAACATCGTTTCCTATGAATGTCTACTACCATGTTGCTTCTCTGTTCATATACCAGTACCGGTGGTGAAGAACGGTGAGTGGTGAGTGTTGAGTGTTGAGTGGTTATCGCTATAACCAGGTCCTTCGCTCGAAAAGAATCCCCCGGCAAGCAGCGGTTCAACCTCACTGTGAAAAGGATGAATCGCTCGATCACGAACCCTGCCACTTTTACTCAGGCCTTTTCTTTCCTTCTTTTTTCCCCCTCCCCTTCTTTTTCTCTCCGTAGGGTATTTTCCCAAACAGTATCGTCTTCGGATGACCGTTTCCTCTTTCACCTCAACTCGTGCGGTTCTTTTTACGACCGTTTTACCCCCGGACTGATTTACGATCATTATATCATGATCGGGGTGCGATCATCATCGTCGCCTGCATAAGTACGCGGGATCGGACGATTCCCGTTCCTTTTCTTCCGTCGGTTCTATTTTTTTTTTTCACATTTTTTCGAAAACCGATTCCAACTCGTTCTTCTTCACCCCTGGAACACCAGCCACTACGGATACGAGGAGATCTTCGCGATGCTCACGGTGCGCGATCAGCCGTACCTTACCGATATTGAACTTATCTTATATACATCGATGAGAACACGGGGTTCCCGAAAGCCCCACCACCCTTATTTCCCCTTGATATGACGCCTGCTAAAAATTCAATAGCTTTCACGCTCAGCGAAGTTCGAACCTCTCTGCCCGGGTGCAGGTTCCTAGAGCGTTATACTTTAATAGCGTGGATCTTTTTTCCCTTACTCTATATTATTTTCCTTCTTTTTTTTTTTTTTTTTGATAATCATTTTATTTTATAACAACGCGAAAGTTATTTCAAAATATATATTTCTTCTTCTCAGGGGGGGGAGGGGTTTCCCTTTTTCTTTTTCCTCTTTTTTCTCTCTCTTGCTTTCTCGGTGAATTTCATATCGTATAATATTTCGGTGAATTTAGTACTTAGAAAATGACATTTATATCCCGAATCACTGACACATTCACGTCGCCTTTTATTCTCGTAACAAAACTCACCGCGGTTCGGTGGTTCCTACTACCTCCTCTTCACCTCTCCCTCTCCCTCTCCCTCTTCTCTTCTCTTATTTTCCTTTACTCGCAGAGGGAAATAACTGCCTCGAATTTATTCGGAGAGCGAACCACCGCCGTGTACTACGTACTACATACACACGTACCTACACACGTATGCATACACACGTGGAAACACGCGACATACATGTAGAAACCACATCCATTTATGTAGGAAGTTCTAATCTCTTGAAAACCGGGATTCGATTCCAGGCACGCGTTTTTGACTGACGTTCTTTCAAATCGTTAACTATTCCACGTGTCTATACCTACCCATTCCCCGACAGTCTTCCTTTCCACATTACAGTCACTCTCCGTTTCCGTCAGACCGAAGACGAGGAAAATATACACCAAGAAAAAAAAAACATTATTATACTACCAAGCGTGCGAAAGATGCGAATCGTCGGTCAAAATATGCGGAAAGATTCGTTGGTGATCATCAAAAGCCATTTTTCGACCCGAACCAATACTTTCTCATCATAAGTAAAAACCTGAGTACCCGTTGCTTCTCTCCAGAGTAATTTAGTGCACAGTCATAAGTGGATTATAATATTGGGACCGATCTACTCCACGAGCAAATTAGATGCTCAATCAATTCGTATGCTTACTCAATCGAGCAGGACGGCTGGGTTCCACTCCCTGATTAACCACCAGGCCCCTGTGCTGCTGCAATTTCATTTCGATTAACACTTATGGTACTTGTACTCACATGGGGACCCGTTTAATGGTAATCACAATTTGGCCTTTACGAGCCACTGGTTAATTGCGCAAGTCATAGAACCTCGGCGTTGTTCCAGAGGAAGTTCTTATTCTCATCGACATCCGTCTCCCATGTGAAGAAGACGCGATTCCCATCGTACCTTGGAACCAAAATGAACGGTTTTTCATCTTCTGAAATTCTCACTCTGTGCTCATATCACAGGGTGAAGACGCGAACTGACATCGTAATTCGGTTGGAATTGGCCGAAAGTCTGGAATGATCGTCACATCGAATAAAGCTCAGATTTACAGACGTCAAAATACCGAGAGAGAGAGAGAGAGAGAGAGAAAGAGATGTATGTACATAAAGTTCGTCTTATTTATTTGAAAGAGATATACGGAAAGGAGAAAAAACACGAAAAATAAAGAACATTGTGAAAGTTACGAGCGTAATGATCCAAAACGCACCCCCGTCCTCCCGTTTCATTTGCTTTTTCACAAGGCTTAAAAATATAGGGGATGGATGGCGGTTGGCGGACGGCGTTTGCGGGAGTAAATTCAAATCACATTTCTCCACCGCACCATTGTTTCGAATCCCATCTGCACCCTACCAACGAACCATCCAGCCAGCGAACCCTACGTACGCCCTTCGCCGGTACGGATCAGGAAACGAGCTCAAAACTATAGACCCGTAAAATTTTCCATTAGGAAAATTTCAATTTTTCTTTTTTTTTTTTTTTCAAATTCCTTTCGTTTTATTTTCTTCATATTTTTTACTTTTTTTTTTCATCCCTCGTCTCGTTCACTCCATGGTGTTCAAGTCCTGCGGCAGGCCATCATCCGACCAACTACTGCACCACGACCCGAGATGCGGTCGTGTTCGTTTCAATATTGAAATCCTGCTCAGCCGGCTCACGATCGGCTCATCGTCAGTCTGATGCAGTTGCTTTTGGTCCGCGCCGGTGATAGCAGCCCATTATCTCCTCTTCCATCACTATTCGTGTGGGAAACCCTCGTCTCAACCCCCTAGACACACATACATACGTACAGACAATCGACATATGTATTTACATATATGTGTATAGCTAGGCTAGGGGAGATCGCGCGGCAAGTTGTTACAAATCAGTTTGAAAACTTATCGATAACCAACCCGCGGGAGCAGGAGGGTTGAAGATCCTAGAGTAGCTCTTCCGAAACGTTCCCCGTCCTTTGATAGATCTTGAAAGCTTCTTTGGCCAAAGGAATTCTTCTTTTGCTCCTCGAAACTTGATTCTATTTCGCTTTTTCTTATACTTTGGTACGCGGGGGGTTGAAATGTTTCGCACGCCCTTTTTTTTTCTTTTCTTTTCTTTTCTTTTCTTTTCTTTTCTTCTATTTTACCGGTCGTTCGTTTTCTTAACTTTCGACAACTTTTTCCACACGTGGATACGTAATCGTCATTTTCGAATCTGGTGGTAGGTACCCCAAGCGCATCGTACCTGATATACGATATTGAGAACCAACTGACGACGGGTGGTATATGTACGGATGAAGGAAGGAGAGAAAAGACCGAGTGAACTTTAGCAGCACGAGCAAACGTTCAACGAGTGTAATTCCCAAGCTCGGTGCAGACTTCAAAGCGAGCAAAGAGCAGCCAAAGCTAATGTTTGCGGTGGGGAAGTGCAACTGAAATTTTCTTACCGAATTTAAACTCCTCGTGACGAAATAAATTTGTCTTTATCTATACGTACGCGATTCGCAATTAACGCTGGCTAAAGATTCCTTGATTAAAAACCAAAACAAAAATTTAACTCAATCGCCAAGAAAAACCTGCGACGTTCGTTTTATATCGCTCGCTTGTTCCTTCTTCTAGGGGTTGTTCGTTTTTTCTTTTTTTCTTTTTTTTTTTTTTTTAATTTACGGAGAGATACGGTAGAAACTCGATTCCGCCTCGAACTGGCAATTTTCTTCTCTTCTCTTCTCTTCTCTTCTCATCCTTTTTTGTTCAGTTCCTTTTAGTCTACTCGCGCACCTTTCAACGGGAGACTGACCAACTGGCCACAATTCTGTTTGTTGAACGAAACGCGACGCTGACTCGACCGAAAGTTTCCTCCTACGAAGCACAGTGAAAGAGGCAGCCTGCAGACCCTTGTTAGAGTAAACTCTAGCATAATTTAAATTTCCCACACGGAGTTTTTGCCCCCACCCCGTCGAATGATAATGTGCTGCCTGATCCCGATGCTCCTACTACTTCTGCCCCGTTTATCCTTGGCATTAAATGTCCGCTGCACGGTCAGCTTCATTCTTCGTTAATTTTTCTATCATGAAAGGACGCTTCGTTCCCGGTCAGTTTTCCAAAATGTGCCATTCGATCAATTTCCTCGTGAGAATATAAGCATCCACGAACCATTGGTAGGCCATTGCAGTCTTTGAGTAAAAGAAATTGAAGAGAATAACGGCCACTGGCACTGCCACCTCGGTAGAGAAAATTGAATGGGTATAAGGAAAAGAAGAAAAATGTCCAGTCGATATTTATGGCACTATACACCTACGTGCGTGGTCTCGAGTCACGATGAGGGCGCCAAATGGATTTCGTGTTCATTTCCTATTGCCCGCGCGCTGCGTATTTGCTCATATTGGTACATTAACCCACAACAATGTGGATGACAGTGCGTCGCTATGCGCAGCACGCAACCGTGGATCACATATATCCACCGATCCATAGACTTGCCCAGGACTATTGGGTACGCCGTGAGGAAGAGGAAGAGGAAGAGGAAGAGGAGAAGGAGGATGAGGAATTGAAGGGAATGGGAACGAGGCCGGTTCCCGATTCCCGTTTGCTCGTGGTTCCCGTCACAGGGATGGGCAGGAATGAAGAGAACCGAAGGCATTTCATCGCTACGTGGAACAGTCCACCTCCTCTATCGGATGTTTCAAAATCGATTACCTCCGCTTCCACACCATTCTGACCACACGCTGATCAGAATCTGGTGGTATAAGGTGACTGCCAGTGAATTTTCAGCGCTTGTCCGATTCTCTGCGAAAACCTCTCGCGTTTTCCAATTTCAAAAATGACCATATCCTGAATCCGTTGACCGAGTAAATCCATCCGACACATTCTTCGCGGATTTTGATGGGTTCTAACTCCGGATCTATTCATTGATTGCACTTTTACGAATAAAATGGGACCTGGCAAATGTAACAGTTCGCAAAATACACCAGTTTCAGCGATAGATCCTCTCGAATGATGGGACGAGAGAAGTATGAACATTTTGGAGTTACGTGATCCAGAGTTGGGATGGTAAGGATCGTGTTTACTGTCCAGGATGTTATTTTATTAAGAATCGATCAGCTATTCGAAACTACAGTACACCCTGGCGACTGGATTCTTTAGAGGCTGTAGAACGGTCTAGCGGCGAAGTCACGAGTCCTGGAAGGAAGATGTATTCCTTAAAGTACCACTGGGTTTTATTGCCTCTAGTAGGACAGAGTCGTTTCTCTTCTTCGCGGTGGCATTCCCTGACCCTAAGAGATCGTCGTGTAAAACGTAAAACCGAAAGTTTCTGATCCACAACTTCTCTATGCAGAGTTGATGGGACTCCTAGACACTCGTCCAGTTTCCGACCAGAAAAAAAAGGAAAAGGCAGAGGAAGAGGAAGAGGATGAGGGGTAGTTTTACGATGTTGACGTTGAACAGTGTCCCGCTCTTATACCCAGTGCTATCCATCGCCGTAAATCGAGGCCAGTATCAACGCCCCGCGGATTTTACTGTCCATAGAATTTTTGACAGGTCATTTGTCATCCGCGGAACTCGGTGCAGACTACTAGTCTATGCACGATTAATGCACAGGATGTGAGCCGAGAAATGAAGAAGGTAAAAATAAGGAACGGTAAAAAGAAAGACTTCTGCTGTCAAGGGGTCGAGCGTTTAATTGTCAGGAGACCCTCTTGTCTTCCCATTATTCTTTGAGGTCGCTTTTAGTATTTCATTCTATTTTTTGAACTTTTTTTTCCCTGTACGAAGAGGTGATGGCTACTTTCATGAAAGTACTATGGTGTATTAAGGGTTAAATGGGGCCGTGGAAAACGTGGAAAACGTCTGCGGTAATAATTTGTCAGAGTCCAATTAAGGGTGAAACAAAGAAAGAAAGAACGTGAGAGAGATGGAGAGGAATAGGAGTACGAAGTTAGGGAAAATGAAGCTTGCCAGTTGCGAGAATGAAGTTCGAAGATTTTGCTTCGTGGAAATGATTTGCGAAACGAAAACGCATTTCATTCCATAAATTGACGTTCATCACTTTGTGCGACTACTATTTCGAATGAAAATTACACCCCTGCCGTTTCTTTGAACCCTCTGTCATCTGATACTCATGACAATGTCACACCTACGTCATATTTACGGATGGGTGAGGACAAAAATTCCACTAAATTACTTGCCCAACCCCTGGGCCGCCCGTCCGTCCGTCCGTCCATCAACTGGATGCACTTCAACTTTCATTTCCCAAGATCTCTCAATTCCTCGACCTAGCTAGGAACAAGAACCTTCCTGCAGAGTATCATTAGAAAATGCTTCTCACCCTCGGCTCGCGGCACCAGTTCAGGGCTGTGCGTTTACTAACGCTTCAAAACTCGCTGAATTTTAACACATTCTGTTTCACCTTCTTCTACCGCTGCTCCTCTCTCTTTCTCCTTCTCTCTTTTTGAAGATGTACTTCTGGTTCTTTGCCTTTGTTTTAATCACCGTCAGAAGTCCATGTTTTCTTTCAAATCTTTCTTTATACCTCGATGTAACCTTTAACTTGATAATAAATTAATTAAATGGAAAAGTAACGGGAAGAGTTTCTCTTCAACGACCGATGAACTTACACTCCTTCAGAATAGAAAAAAATAAAAATAAAAAATAGAAAATTACTTTATACACGAGCACTCGAAAGTTGAAGACCCTGGAGAGAGTAGCGGCGCTACCACCACCACCGGCAGTAGCAGTTTCGAACTATTTTTCACGTTCATATTTTCACCTATTCTTTTTTCTCCCTTGTTCCACGCTACCTTCTCTCTGCAGTGATTACTTAGGTCAAATTCATTCGCATGCAGTTTGTTGCAATGCGGTGGATAGGTAGGTAGGTAGGTAGGTAGGTAGGTAGGTAGGTAGATACTTGACACATAAACCAGAGAAAAGAGAGGAGTTTAAAAAAGGAACAACTCGACCCGAGTTTTCCATTCGTTGTCATATTCATTCACTTTGGTTAAAAGGTCGAAAATTTTTGAGGCTCGAGCCCGAGGATAGGGGCTGGTGAAAATTGTGGGGATGGTTTGGGGCGGTGGATAAACTGGGCGAGTTTATGTCACGTGCCAAAATTTTGCGTCTCGTATACCTGGCACACCGGGTGGTTGGGTAGGTAGAACGCGAGCTTTTGAGTAATGAGTGAACTTTGAATAAATTTGCATCTTAATTCGTCGAGGGATTTATGGCTTAATCGGAACTTTAACGGATCCTTATACAGAAAATGTTTCTAACCACGATAATAAAGTATAAATAGGGTATTTAAATTTATGGTGGTTATTAATTTTAACCATCCTCCCGAAATCTCTCTCGGTTTCCTCTACCTGCTGCCGACGCCAGCGCCATTGAGGTGGGAACTGAATCCGCAACAACGAACGTTCACAAGCGCGGAGCGACGTCGTGTTTCGAATAAATTCTTTAAAAAATCTTGGCCATTTAAATATGATATTCCATTATCTTTTCCTCAACGCGATTCGTGCTTCTTCAGGAAGAGGAAATCGGAACTTAGCATTTCACCCCACGTCGAAGACAAATGACGTTCTTTATTTAAATCCTATGATGATGATGGTGCTGAGTGGTGCTCGAGAAGAAGTATAACGGCTCCGCGGTGTTACTTCTTTCCGATTTTGCTTCCAAGAGAATTGGAAGGAGACGGAGAATAAGGCGATGGCGATGGGGATGGATGGGGTGGCGTATTAAATGAGGAGATGATAAAAGATGAAAAATAAATTACTCGTCTTGGGTGCCTCGGAAAAAATAACTGATTAGCATCGCTCCCTTAAGACGGTTGGTTCTGGTCCCGTTACAAGATTTCTTGAAGAGGGTCTCCTCTTCACCTAACCTAACTTAACTAATGCTAATATGCCTCTAGGCAATGTCAGGGATTCCCTACCACCACTGCCGGCGCCGCCACCGCCGCACCCTCCGAATTACTTTATCGTGATTGCGTTACACTCCTGTTAATTGTAGAAAGATTAATGATTTTCCGCCCCAGGGAACTACTTAGGGGCGAGGCTCGTGGCTAGGGCAAAGGGGTCAAACACTCGCTTCGCTCCGCTCCGCTTCTTCTTCTTCTTCTTCTTCTTCTCTTCCCTTCAATTCCCGTCTTCATCCCTCATCGCACACATTTGCTCAATCCCCCTTGATAAACACGCGCGGTTACAAAGGTGTGTACGACTCTTCACACGATCTTGAAGATAATAAAGGGAAGAAAAAAAGAAAGAAAGAAGAAGAAGAAAAAAAAACCACCCCCTTTCCACTACGGAAGGATGTCTTCAGGTAGTAACGACACACCATAAAAGGTAATCCTACGCTTTAACTGCACATCCAGCATGCACAAGGAAGTGTGATAGTGGATACGTATATGTGCCTCTAACCACCGTTTTTACGAGAATCTTTTTCACTAATATTTACCACCCTAGATCAAGTGCTGGTGGTTATTTTTAGCGAGATGGATATTAAAGTTATTACAAGACCCAAGGCTCCGGTTTCCGGGGTCTCCCTGCTCCCTTTTCTCCTCTTCGTGGTTGTGCGATCATATTTTACCTTACGAAATGGCTTCCCACTTGAGGCCGGTGTTGAGTTGCACTTTTGTTAATTGTAGAAAGATTAATGACACTCGTCTCGCGTATCGGGTGGTGGACGAAATGACGAAAGAACGAAAGAACGAAAGAACGAAAGGTTGTGCACAGCCATTCCAGCAGAGGAAAGTAAGAGCATTTTCAGGATGGTGGGACGCCGCACAAGACCCTGCTTTCCATCTCCTTAATTTTTCAATCGATTCTCTTATTCCAACTCTGCAATTGTCCCAACCGCCCCATTCTCTGCGCTTTACTTCAGCTGCTGCTGGTGCTGCTTCACTTTACAACCCCGAGCCCCGAGGCCCTGACTCCCATCCCTCAAGTCCGGGAGGGCTATTTGGCATAATGTCATTAAGTTGTATTAAAGAGTCCCTTTTTTCGTACCTGAACCACGCCCTTAGCTGACACGGTCATCTTCCTTCGATTATAAACCAAAAACTCGATTTATTTCCACCGTTTCAAAACTTGTTGTTCCTTACTCCGCGAGTCTTAGGACTCTCGAACAATTTGCTACCAAGTTTTGGCATTAAATTTATGCGTCTTCGTGTCTCCGAACCCTTATAGCCACGGCACGGCACACTGGGTGTTGAATGGTTAGGTTTATTCGTTCTTATCCCATTCAGAGTGAGGGGTAACTTTTTCTTCAACCCCTAAAATCTTTGGTTATAGTACGAGCCGGTACTCAACGAGGAGTCATAGAAATCCGTGAAAGTATGTAGCTATCTGTCTATCTATGTATGTATATGTAGGGGAAAAAAGGGAGAAGTAGAAGAAAAAGAAGAAGAAACAAGGGTTGGATACGAGGGCGTAATAATCTGAGCTTCATTCTGGAAATCTCTTGAGCATCAGAGTTACGTATCATAATAAAGAAATAAAGGCTGAAGAAACTGTGCCGTGATGGTATACGGGGGGGTGGAAATGGGCCAAGTTAGACAGCCCCAGCGAGGAAGGGTAGAGAGAAAACTGGTTGAAAATGGGGGGAAAAAGAGAGTTTGAGAATGTTGGATGGAAGAAGGCTTACCGATAAGACTTGCCGGTTGCTCTGCACCGTTTTCCTCGGTAATGGCCACGCTATCAGTCCAGACTTCATCTGCGCCTGGAGGTAGGTAGGACGGTTTCAACTCTTCCCCCAAACTCCTGGAAGAAAAAGTGTAAGGGACGTTCTACTCTTGATAAAATAATGCGCTCCTAAAAATGTGTCGACTGTCGTATTTTTCAAACGTTTGAATGCCTCTCGGTCCTTACAATATTTCAAGATACAGTAATTTCATCAAAAACGGTTTTAGACGACGTTATTCGCCGCCCCCTATCTCGATCCCCGTTTTACATCTCAACAAACGATGTTTGAACGCCTTCTATCGCCCTGGCGCGTTTCTCGCCTGAGCCGTTTTCATCCCGTTTCAGATGTCTGGAATTATTTGTTCCAGATTCTTGATGGACTCCCATCATTTAGCTCCGGGGCTGATTAATCCTCTGTCTTATACTCATAGAAACGATTCTCTAGCCCGCAGCTAAAGGAAAAGATTAATGAATCCTTCCCGTTCACAGATGAACAAGAAACAAACAAACCACTGCAGTGATATTTTTCAGATTTAGAGAACACGGCGAGCACACATATTCCTGCGATAAATTCCTCCCAAAAGATTGAGAAAAAACAAAAAAAAAAAAAGGATAGAAAATAACCACTACGGTGGAAACCCTGCGCAATTTTGTCAAACGGTTCTCCCAGCGTGACGTGGGATTGAGCACATCTGATCTCCACAGTCTTATCGGTACAGATACCCTGAAATAAGTTGCTGCCATTTCTTATCTCGGTATAAAGGTTTATTCTTTCACCGTGAAAGAAGGAAACGTTTTTCCTCCTTCGACGTATCACACCAATTTAGTGCTTTACCATTACCAGTGTTCTCAGGAGAATCGTAACTCGACTGAGTGGACTGTCTCACGAAAGACAACCTTGGTGTGTGCAAAACAAATCAATCAAATCATTTGCCAGCTAGTGACCTGGTTTATCGTGCATTAATAAAACGAGCCCGTCACTCGTTCTTGCCACCGTTCTTAATTCCGTACCAATTCTCCGTTCATCGTGATCTTTTCCTTTCTTTGATTCCAGGTCAACGGAACGGACGTCTCGAACTCGAGCCACGAGGATGCGGTTCGGTGTTTCGAGTCTGCCCAGGAGCCGATCATCGTTGAAGTTCTGAGGCGTCAACCAGGCCAGCAAATGGTCCAGCCCATGCAGTCGCCAAAAGATGTTGTGGAGAGAAATATGGAGCATGAAAAGCCGGAGAAGGGTGATGAGGACGCGGTGAAAGAGGTCTCCACCAACCCAGCAAACAGTCCGCTAGTCTCAACTGCAGTGCAAACAGACTGGGCTGGACTGATCGAAGAGGAGCTGATGCTAGACCCACTAAACATCGAGGAACAGCCGTGCAACGATAGCTTTGAAGACTATTTGCCACAACACATAAACTTCGAGGTACGGTGTTCGAGTTCTGTTCATTTTACAATGAGATATGGATTTATTTATTTCTCGATCGTCTTCAAGTCCGGAATTAATAATCTCGAGGGTTTTGCTTTCCGTTCAAGTGTTTTCTTGATAAATCTCCACTTTTCTCTCAGTTGATGAAATGGCCGACGATTAGTGTCCCAGAGGGAAACCTAATCGTTCCAATTAAGCCGCATCAAGGAAATCACGGAAATAAGGACCGCGTTTCCTCATCCACTTTGTTAACCCAGAGCGGTTTCGCCGGATAAGTAACCGTGCCATCGGGGATTTATTTCATGTTTTTATTCCGTGACGGGTAAACCTACAGCGGAAGAATGTATCGCGTGATTCTATTTAGCCATTCAACCATTGACGACAATCATCTCGGGTCAGTGTCAGGCTCCGTGCCAACGTTTCGACGTTTCAACGTTTCAACGTTTCAACGTTTCCCGTCTCTCTCCCTTTCTCTCTCTCTCTCTCTCTGAAACGGGTCAATCGTGTACGAAATATTGGGGCTCGGTTCGGGACTCCTCCCGCTTCGTTTGGCTTTCAAACGATGAACAATCAGTGTCATCACGGAGTGATTAATAGCTTATGCTATACCGCCACGGTTATATCGTCGGAGCTAAAGTTCAGGGATTTTATTTTACTCTATGACATGTTTATGTGCATTAGTTGATGAAGTAAAGCGACGTGTATGCAGTCCATAGTTTATCTTCATCTTTTTTTCCTCTTCTTTTCTTTTCTATTTTTTTTTTTTTTTCTCTTTTCCTCCTCTCTTTGCCTTTTTGTCTATCAGGCACAAAGCCTTCGTTTGCATTACGCCGCGGCGTACTCCGTTCGGTAGAAAAACCCGTGCAGAACGAAGGAATAGGTTGTAGTAACGAGAAATTGGAAACCGTCGAATGGGGTCAATGCTTTCGGATCCATATCGGCTCTGCTTCCACTCTTTTGTTTTTAGAATTCGAAAAAATTCTATGTCAGTGAACTGGCTTCACTTTACCTCCGATTTCCTGCCTTGTGTGACGCATTGTTGCTGGAATGCACAACTCTGATCATATACAGCTACACACATGGTGTCCCTGAAAACACTGGCCAAACTCGAGTCTGCGAATTCTCTCTGTTATTACATACCATCCTCTATCTCTCTCTCTCATCCATTTCAATCGACAATTGTCACCGCACTTTCCCTTTCATTTGACAAAGAACTACCTCGATCCCGCTAATCATAGCCATCAGTGTTCCACCATCCGCTATATTTCCTTTACAAACGATTTTTTGGGACCTTTAATTTCCTTCCTTCTCTTCTCTTCGCTTTTTTTTTTCTTTTTTTTTGTCAGCCTGTATATGCACTCCATTGTACACGAAGGCACTGACTAATTGCTTTTCAAACAGCTACCCGCCTTCACAATAGCCCTCCTCATTCCTGTAGCCGCTGAGTAGGTAGTATACATGCGTGTGTTTGTTTGGGCTGCAGGGATATCGGAGAGTAGGGGTAGAATTAATCTTGAAGATTATATCGATTGACGTTACAGTTTTTTCGACCGTATCAATTCAACGGGTACTTCATTCAACGGTGATAAAACTGGCTTGTTCTATTCCGCAGGAAGTGACGCTGCGGAAGAGCGGAAGTGCGGAGAAACTCGGCCTCACGGTTTGCTACAGTTCTGGTTCTGGGAGCGAAGATGCTGACACTGAGGTATACATCTCGGAAATCGTACCGGAGAGTCTTGCTGCTAGAGATGGTCGGCTTAGAGAAGGTGATCAGATACTACGGGTAAGTGAAATCCGGTCCCTCATTACCTTGTAATTCTACTTAACTCTTGCCGCTGCACTCCACTCCACCTTCAGAGTTTACACGATTCAGCAGATCAAGCTGCAAGGGAAACGACCCTAAACACCGACGACGGTACTACCTACACTTTGCTACTCTAGCACGTTCCAAATCCCCCGTTTCAACTGATCTTGTTAGAGAGATTATAATTACGAACAAAGTGGTTTTCACGGTTCCGATTCGCAACGGAGAACCAGATGACTATGGAAGAAGGATTTTCCGCGTCTACAAACCCCGCGATACCTCCTCTTCCAATTTACCTGTGAAGAGAAATTGTGACAACTCTTTTTCCCCCGAGTCGTCGTCGTTCGGTTTGAAAATCAGATTTCGTTCTACATTTTCAAAATTTCAGGTGAACGGAAAAGACGTAGCTAACAAGGAGCAGACCGAGTGTCTCTTCGCTGAGACTAAAAATGCAGTGACTCTTTTGGTCAGCCGTTGCTTCTTTCAGGTAAGATACAAATCCTTTTCATTTCTACGTCAAATCTCGAAAGTTTGAATTTCTACTTCTGCTGAATGAGACCCCATTTTCACGTTGTTGTTTCAGGACGAGGAATACGATGAGCGTCGCTTATATCAACAGGTAAACAACAATCCCTCGGATTCTTAAATCATCAGTTAAACCCGTTGCAGTCCTTTCCCAACATTTGCTCATCCATTTAGGATTGTTTGGTGCCAAAGTCTGACTCAGTTCTCAAAAACACCACTAAATCCATTAAATCGTGAAACCCCCTCGCCTCGTCTGACGTCTTTTCATTATTTTTGTCCAGGAATCTCCCTCCAGTTCTCCGGACAACAATCCAGCCTACCAGAACAGCATGATCGAACAGTTGATCAGACAACAACAAGAGTCCGACGACCCCGTCAAAGAGCCGGATTCAAAGAGCCAAAACTCTTCTAAAGTAACACCACCTCCGCCTCCAGTTCCTTCGCACACATCCGAGGACAGGAAACAGTGGATGCAGGACGCGCTTAAAGAGTGTTCGAAAAAAATCGAAGTCCTGAACCTCAGGCCACAACAGCCAGGACCACCAATACCTCCCATTAGATTGATGGAGGCCTATACAAGCCACGTTTGGAGTGACACCGAGCACATTTACGAAACGATACCAGAGTCTGACAGTGAGCCGATATACTCGTCTCCCTACGAACACCAGCACTGGATTCAGACCCATCAGAACATCGGGACAAACAACAGATCACAAACGACAGTTGATCATACAAAGCCGTGGAACTGGTCGTCGAAGAGCAACAGTTCCGGTGAAGAGAAGGAGAGTTCGAGTGCCTACAATACGGGAGAATCGTGCCACAGTAATCCTCTGACGCTTGAACTTCACCAGGGTGAAAAGGACCACCATAAAAGTACCCTGGTATTGTGTCAACCTCAGCAGAAGATACCGCATCAAACTAGAACCGGTACAGTGATTGGAAATGTCGTGAATAGCAACGCTACGACGGTAACTGGGTGCTCGTGTCCATTAGGACCATCTCAGTATGGAGGTAAGGTGACGAAGACCCAACCATCGGCAAGGAAAAGCAGTCATCAATCGCAGAGAGATCACAGGGACGTTACAAACGCTAGTACTTTACCGGCTGACACGATGTACACAAATGCAGCGAACCTTCAACAGACTATTCTACTTCAGCAGGAACTCTTCAAACAGGCTTTAATGACCAGGAGGAGTTCTACGGCCCAGATCCGAGAGGGTGGTACGAGGAAGTCTAAATCGCACGGGAATTTTCAAGCCCCAAATCTGACTCGGTATCAATTTGTTGGAAGCCAACAGGTATGCACTTCCGCTTGGGTTCCACCGGAAGATAAGTGCGAGGTACAAATGGAGTGGAAGGTCAAGAGGAGACCCGATGGCACGAGATACATCGCTAGGAGACCGGTCAGAAATCGAATATTGAGAAATAGGGCCATCAAAATATCAGAAGAACGGGCTGGACACACCACGGAGGATGATACCATGTCAGAGATGAAGGTAATGGCCATTCTTTGAATCGATATGATACGATTGTTGTTGAAATTCGTCGAGATCAGATGGAGGACGAACTTCGGTAGAAGATCGTCTTCATCTTTCATCTAGATTAGGAAGAAAATTGTGTCAAAACAAAAAAAAAAAAAAAAAACAAAGTATGAAAGATCTTCTTGTTGCCATGAAAATTAATGAGACTCCATGACAGGGTTTTGTGTAAAGTGTAAAAAGAAAGAAAAAAAAAAAAGGAAAAAAAAAAAAAGAAGTAATACTCGACATCTGGCAACCCTAATCTTCGTTTACAAAAGGAGGATGAAATTAAACACACCTCCCTCGTTTTCATTCGCATTAATATTCTCGTCTGTTTGTTTTTCCCTTTTCTTTTCACTTCCGGGTTTTCACTTTCACTTTGTGCGGGTAGCTGATTCCATTAATCATCAGCATCCATTTGTCCTTCAGTTTTTTCGGTATTAATCTGCACAAACATGTGTGTCTTACACGTAACAATTATTAATTTGTAAGCCGAAAAAAAAGAATAAAAATTGAAAACAATTTCGCAATCCAGGTTGGGAGATACTGGAGCAAAGAGGAACGCAAAAGGCAGCTGGAACGAGCGAGGGAAAGAAAACAACGTCACCAAGAACTCCAGCTACAACAACAACAACAAACGCAACAACAACAACAGCAGCAACCACAACAACAGTTGCCGCAGTTGCAGACGAACGATTTAACGATTGGTGATTACAACGATGAAAAATTGATGATGAAAAAACCGTTGAACATCGTCGAACTTAGTCAGAAAAAAATGGCACGGAAGAAGACCACCATAGACGACTTTACAACTGTTCAGGAAATGCTCGTTCATGGTAACAGAGTTGGTAGCGTCTCTGGACCTGGGACGGGCGGTAAGCACATGGGGCTTTTATCCGTTACTACTGTTTAGGCATTTTATGATAATAACGAAGTTTGACGTCGGAGTGAAGTAGAAAACCGAAACGAATTTCGTCTGATTCGACTTTTCAAAATTTTCGAATGAAACGAGATGAAAACATATTTTGAAAGCTGTTTCATCGATTTTTTTAAATCCGGTCTCCAGGGGTTTACCTAACTCCCGCTCATTTTGAATCCCAGTTCGAAAGTTCGAAGAACTGAAATTCAAAACGGCGAATCTTCAGACGGAGCGAAAATAAAAAGTCGTCAGTTTCAAACGAAAATTGATTTATAGACGTTCTCCGGCTCGCTGATCACGAATTTGAAGTAAAAATCACAAAATCCATTTTTGGAGTCACTAAACATCAACCGGATCTCGAAACTCAGAAATTGAAAATCCAATTGAAAATTTGTAAGTAAAATTTGTAATCAAGTAACCGGAAACCGTTTTTTTTCGAATCAAGCGATTCGTTTTAATTTCGTGGTAGAGACGTAGACGTAAACGAATAATGAAAGAAGCGATAATGAATCATAGCGTCATATTAAATGTTAAGGTAGCAGCTTTACCTCGAGTGTGCGTCTCGGCTACTGTAATTGTAATTATATTATTATTGATATAGGCGCTAAGTCGCCCCAGCCAGTGGTCACTTTCGTACCTAAAGGTTACGGTGGCTGTGCCTTTTTCTATACGATCACAATTACACAATAAGTCATAATGATTACACTATACTGTATTATACAGTAATATAGTTAAGTAAACGCAGCAAACTGTACGTTATTATGCATAAATATACGTAGAAATGTTGTTATTCTGTGCGTACAATGATATTTACTGCAAGTTTTTAATCGAGCCAGCAACAAACAAACGAATGAAGACACAAAAGCGTCATAGGAGCCTGAAAATTCCCTTGCGTTCGTTAAAATATTCAAAAAGTAGAGAATATCCCTTTCGCTGATCATGCAGGCATTGGAAAAGTGGGAAAACACCATTTTCCCAATCCCTGGATCGTCGAGAATCTTAAAACTGAGGAAATTTTCTCTCTCTTATGGCCTTTGGTGTTTTAAAACTGTTTTCTTCCTAAATGCGAACGTCGTCAAAGCCAAAATAATCAAAAATAGACAAAAAGAAGAACAATAGGGGTAATCAGAAAGCTTGAAATTTAATTCCAAGCGTAACTTTCATCGATTTACATCCACTGGTTTGAAGAAACAATAACGAATACAAAAAAAAGTCAAACGAGAGCAAGAAAAATGATAAAAATGACCGTTTCTGTCCTTATATCGTGTTTCATGTTCCTCTATTCAATAAAACATTGTAATATGTTATTGATTCTCGAGACTAGAATGGTATTGATACAAGATCTATGAATAATAATGATTTACTGACAATTTAAATATCCGAGGAGACCAATTCCGTTAACAAATAATACAAATATATAGTATATATATATAATAAAACTATGTATGTATACTAATGAAAATGCGGTTCTTTCCCTCGTGATGGTATTTGGTATTTGTTTGTTCCTGATTAGAGAGTTTGTATTGGATATTAGATTTAAAAAAGAAAAAAAAAATCGAACTAAAATCGCAGGAGCGAAAGAACTACGTATCTACCTATAATAAGTATAATCTCAAGTTGAGTAGAAGATTTTGTAAAATTTGTAAACTAAATATAATGGGGTAGAAAAATTCAGAAAAGAAGATGAAAAATAATAATAATAATAATGATAATGATAATGATAATAATGGAATACGCGATGTAATTTTAGACGAAAACTGATCGATTTTAGACTACTATAAACAAACATGAGCGATTGTTATATTATTATTTATCTTTAATGTGCTTATTGAAGTGAATTAATTCTTGTAGATTATAGCTTACACATGAACCGCGATACCTAAGTTGTAAATATTAGTAATACGATAAATTGAATGATTAGTAGGCTGTTTTCACATGAATAAATAAATGAAAAGAACCGAGAATAAAAGAATAAAAAACCTAATGATAACAATAATAATAATAATAATAATAATAACACGCCATATATAGAAATCTGTAGATATGTATTATAAATCGTAAACGCTATATAATATTGTAATAAATATATTACTATAATAATTGTAACAATAGCTTACCACCATCATCATCATTGCTTCGCGAAATAAAAGAAAAGAAAATATTTAAAAGAAAAAAGAGAAAAAAAAAGAAACGAAACAAAAAAAATTAAAAAATTGTAATTTTGCGATTATTAAATTTCGTTAAGACGAATAATACCTAAATAATAATTAAGGCACGTCAAACCTTCTCAATATTAATTATTCATGAATTCAGATACTTTATTAAGTAGATTATTTCATATTTTACGAATATCGATTATTATATGACACGATTAAGTAAGAGTTTAACATTGTATAGACTACGGAAGTTAATAATAGCTATGGGGATGGAAAAAGATAATAAGAAAACGAAGAATTGATCGATCGATCTGGCAGCTTAACAACAGTTGTTATTACCAATATTGAAAACGTGAGACGTGCTGTAAACGCATAACGGTGCAAAGACGAGATTGTTGTTCAAATGCTGTATGTGAAATATTGATGTAGAAATAAAGTGTCTATAATATAGAGTATCGACTGAATTATCTATTTCTTTAACTCACTCAACTATCTAATGAATAAAAGATATGAAATGAAGAGAGAAATAAGGTATGTATACCTATATGAAAAAAAAAGAAAAGAAGAAATAGGAAAAGGGTCTGAAATCTTCAGTCTGAATTTTATTATAAGTTTTTTTCTTTTTTTTTTTTTATTTATTACTTTCGTTACAAATAATTTCAACCCAAGAAGAATTCCATTTGATCGTATTTATTTATTTTATTTATTTACTTATTTATTTATTTATTTCTATCTTCTCTTCTCGTTTAAGAATTTCCCGCCTGTGATTATTATCAATATCATATAATAATATTGTATAAAGAAAGAAGAGAGGAAAAAGGAAGAAAAAAAAAAAAAAAAACCCTATCAAGAATAATAATAATTATTATTAGAGAAATAAATAGTGAAGGTTGCAGGTCGTTTTCTGGTCTACGTGCCTTCTTTTACCTAAATAGTATTATTTATACCTAAAGGCAAATGTTGTTTTTTGTTTGTTTTTTTATTTTTATTTTTTTTGTTTTTTCTTTTTTATTACTCAAAGGTGATATTACCAAATGATCGAGAGACATATACGTGAGCTTTTCATTAACGCGATATCTCAATATCTAATCGAAAAATATACCCAAATATATTCTTTTAGATAATTAAAATGATCATTTAGCTCGTATTAATTAATTTTCATCCCTTTTGGAACACCGAAGTACGCCGAGTCTTTTCATCAGCCTCACTAAATATACCGCCGAAGCCCACGTAAACTCTAATTATCTCTTTCTCTCTCTCTCACTCCCTCTCTCGTTATCTGCCTCTATTACTATTATTATTATTATTTATATTCATATCTTTAATTTGAGAAAACAATTTCGATTCGTTTAGTTCAGTTTAATCAAATTAACTGTTGTTCGATTCGGCCACGTTACCACCACCCTCACTAGTCGTCGCTGCAGACGGTAATCGGGACTGTTTTAAACTGTCCAAATATTCTTGCTGCGATGTAGCCAATACTTGAGAAAGTATATCACTGTCTTCCCAATCCGTTAAACCTGTTTTTAACATCAATCAATTATTAAAAATGAATCTTACAGGCTCGTACTCATTCATTTATTCACAATTCTCCCACTTTCTTACCGAAAACCTCCGGCGGTAGTCGATTGAACAACGATATATCCGGAGATGCGTGAGTCTCCTTACTGCTCCCCGGTACAGGCTCTTGCGGTGTTGGCGGGACGCTGAATTCGGATGATAAATGAGCGCCACCTTGTCCCTGGGAGGATTGATGCTGTGGAGATCGCTTGCTGCTATACCTTATTGAGTCGGTGACCTGAAATAATGGAATACGTTGAATTCTATGCTGATTATTTTCTAAAAACTGTGTTTTTTTTATTATTTTGCCACTTTTTAAATTGAAAACAGGCTCAATCTGATCTTTTTCACCTTTGGGGAATTGCGGACAGATTCTTGACTGGCTTGGGTAGTCGTTGGAGACGATGTTAGACCTCGTGTTTGTCCACGGCCTCCGTGCGGATGGAAATGATTGTGACTATGTTGGGCGCTGGTCACTGTACTGGTACTGCTGCTGCTAGCTGACCGCTTAAACAAAAAGTCAAGCTACTAAGCGGAGATAATCAAAATATCGAGGATTACAATTAGAGAAGATTTAAATTGATTATTGAGATTCAAAGAATAGAGAGAAAGCGTTCTTTGCAAAGATATTATCATTTCATTGGATACTAAGCGAATAAAAGGTCGGATTTCGGTGTTGAAAAGAAGTAGATTACCGTTAATCAACATGATGCAATGTCGGTCATCATCTGACGGCATCATACTTACAGCTTTACGCATTTCATTGTCACGTAACCACTGCAAGTAACTTTCTCTCGCGACTTGTTCCTCGATTGCTTCATTCGTCGCCTCCCAATCGGTCGCTTTTATCTTGTCTTCAAGCATGGTCTGTATCGATAGAATAACAGGATTTGACTTAGTCTATGACTCTCAAAGTCTCAAATAAACCAAGCTATATCGAAGAGAAAATATAAAACGACTCCGGACCTGTTCAATATGCAATTCTTCGCTTTGCCTAACAGCGTCAGAAACCAGAGCTCTGTCAGCTGCGCCAGGATTATACGAAGGCAGGCCAAGGCCGACGCCGATAGTCGCTTTGTAAGGGTCCACGATACTGTTGTAGTGACTGGCTCGTTGATAAGACAACCGAATTGGTTCGTTGTCGCTCTTGTGTACTCCGTGAAAGATGTTTATCGGTTCTGTATTGTTTTTTTTTCATGGGAGAAATTATCGAGTTTTTTAATTAATTTCTGCCAGGTTTTTGAATTTTATATTGAGAATACTAACTCTGAGTCAGCTGCAAGATGCAAAATTTCAATTTTGAGGACTAGAATTATAGATTACCGGTTCCATAACAGAAGAGTTCAACACTGCGATTATACATCTCGGACATAGCCTGCATTTCTATGTGATTACCGTGGACGTATTCTTGTCGTTTTCTGTCTACATAAGTTGAGAAATCCTCGGCTACAAAGTGCGAAAAGAATTCCTGATTCGCAGCCTGAGAGAAAAGAAACATTATTTAAATTTCAGACATTGGTTTTGACCCTAAAAAACAAATTCATGTACAACAAATTTGGCTAATTTCAATAGTTGAGGATGATCTTATTAAAATATCACAGCGTATATTGACCCCAGACTCACAATGTAATCCATACAATGCTTTCGCACGACGCTATGCATCTCTTGATCACCGTAAACCTGATCCGCAACAGCCCTAAAAAGACAGGCTCCATCCTCGCCCATTTTCTTAACGACAAATCCCATCTTTCGCATCCGTTTCTCAAACCATCGATCACGCTGTTAATTAAAAGGGTCAATAAATTATTACAGTGTTGAAAATAGTCTGTAGAGAAAAATTATTTGAATAATAAGAATGGCGAACCTCTTGCCATTCAGCAACGGTAAGATTGTTTCCGGTACGCCCTGTGTACTCATCACCGCTGTTATATCCATTGGCTAATTCTGGCTCAAGGTTTGGAGCACCAGCCACAATTGCCATTCGATTATTTCCAATCACTGTAGCATCCGTGCCTAACAGGGTATAGAAAAGAATATTGTTTCTCTTTCTCTGTGTGATACTTATTATCATAATCCCCATTATTATTAGATAAACATTTGATCTCACCCTGCAAACCGCTGCAAGATGCTGTTGGTGGAGTAGCTTGCCTCTCCCGTTCTCTTTCCCTCTCACGACCCCTGTCCCTTTCTCTTTCTCGCTTAGAACGAGACGTTCTCCCGATACAACTACTGGAATTAAAATATCGAATTGAATCCAAGGGTTTGGGAGGGTGTCAAAGATATTGAAGGCACGGAATTTGAACATTCCTTACAAAAAGAAAGGGACTCCCCCATGAAATGTGTTTTAGAAAAACCAAATTTCCTGAATAATTCTCTACACAAAAGGAAAATCTGCTACAAGAATAAATGAATTTCCTTTTTTTTTCCAAATTTTTTTCAAAAAAGAGAAGAATATCTACCTATGAGGACTGGCACGTTGTCGATGTCGTTTACCATGGCTTGATCCGCTTGCCTCTTCGAAGTGTTTCTCTTCCCGCCGATCGACGCTAGTCTGTAAAAGAGACTAATGGATTTATCGTGCTAGAAAATATTGAGATAACGTATCGTACCACATATTAACTCTTATAAAATAGCTCGTAGTTATTTCTTTAAATTTTTATTCTAAAAAAAAAACAAAAGTCGGCAAAGAAGTTTTCCTTTTTTATCGTCAAGTCACAAATCCACATGTGTGTTGATCATCTATCAATTGGTATATGCATTTGGGTTGAAAATATCACTACATCGTGCATAGATAAATAGATCGGTAAACTAGATGATTCTTTCTAAGATAAAGTAACTATCTGAATAGTAAATATAGACTGACCATAGTGAAACAAAAGAATCGCGAAAGACTAGTTGAAAAATCGCTACTTATCACCGTTGTTATTATTGTTATTGACGAGTAATGAGGTAGGAAAAAAGAAAAACAACAAAAACAAGAACAAAGAATGTTTCTTCCATTTCCCTATCATCGTTATTATTATTATTATGATTATTACTAATATTATCATTATTATTATTATTATTATCGTGTAGTAAATTCTAATCTACGGAATCGCGAGAAAGAGAGAGAGAGTGATAAATATAGTAGACGTCGAGTCTTTTAGGCCTTTGTTCTATACCTGATAAGAGCTATTTGGAATAGCGATTGGCCCAGTGCCGTGTTCGACTTGTACACCATGGACATCAACCTCGGCCCCGCTTCCTGGCTCCCGTCTGTCCTTAGTACCGTTTGGTTTCTTTTTAGCTAAAATAGTCATGACGACTCGATATCGTATCGAGTTAAGAACGAACTGACTTCACCAAACTTCACTTCACTTCACTTGAATAAACAATATTATAAATATACCTATCGCGTGCGTACATGTAGTGATAGTCTGTGACGAAGTATGCAATAGCAAGTTTAGTCAGTCAGTCAGTCAGTCAGTCAGTCAGTCAGTCAGTCAGTCAGTCAGTCAGTCAGTCAGTCAGTCAGTCAGTCAGTCAGTCAGTCAGTCAGTCAGTTTGCCTGTCTGCCTGTCTGTCTGTCCGCACCTTGAACACCACCTTATCGTTGTTGAAAATAATTCTCTCAAACACTAGTTCCGAGTTAACACGGTTAACAGAGTTGATTTTAGACCGCGAAGGTCATATGGACTATTTAGTCGTATGAAATCACGGAAATTTACCACTGTTAGAGACGCATAGCTATGTCACCCATTAATTATTTTTATTATGTATAATAATAAGATACGCAGCACTCGATCGACGACTCGTGGGTTTTCTTTATAATTTCGAAAGATGATTCGCACCGATTTTATTGTATATTATATACAAAATTGAGGAATGCTAGGCCCGTTTATATCGAAATGGTTACTAACAGCTTTGAGTTACTATCCCGGTATCGTATTCTTCGACACAATATCAGAGACCACTGTTGTTTTAAACGCTTTGTGAAGCCGCCATGTTTCCACTATATCATCATCAGCGATTGCAAGGGAGCACGGAAGTAACGTAGAACAGCACGTCTGTTTAGGGAAAAATATTTGAGGAAATCGACTAGTGCGACAGTGCGGCGGATCTGGTGAAAACCCCGTCTAACTATCACTGTCGGTAAGGTCGGACTCGGGATTGTCGATAACTCAGTGAATTTGTTTCTGTATTGATATACACAAGCACGTAACAACTAGTCTGCGAAAGATACGCTTGTAATTTTCAAGAATGAGTATCTAAGAGTGGGGATATAATGGGACGCGGTATTTTAGTCCGTGAATACGTATGTACAGTGGAATTCTTCGAAGGAATTGACGTTAATCGGAATCGTTGCGTAAAATAAATTGTTTTTAACAAATTGTTTATCGCTTACATCGCGATTGTCCCTCGTTCATTGACCAGGATCTGGTACAGAAGGGAAAGAAACGACGGCGGAGATAAAAGAGTGAAGAGGAGAGGAGAGAGAAGATAGACTAAAATGGATGAATGGCAGGGGCTTGCGTATTTAGAATGAGAACAAGGGACATTATTGGAAATAGTATAATCGTCTGGGCAGAATTGAATATACCATAGAATCTTGCGTAATACACATTTCTTTATCTGTGGTCCTGAATAACGCTACCCCTAACCCAAGCCCCGGCTATGGCTTTCATGAAAAGCTGCAAAACCCTCCTCGCGCCACACCAACGCCACCGCCAACGGCTCCCTCTGGATTTTCGAGCTTTAGCTGCTTGCAGAGGGACGACAGGGGATGTTTTACCACCCCTACAACATCCCCACTGTTGCCCTCGCTGATCCCTACTACGATGCCTTATGATGCCTCCACCACTGTCTGGGCTCTGGAAGTGGGGAGTAAAGGCGAGGCGCGGCGGTAGAAGGGAGCCGTTTTTTCCACCCACGTAATCAATAGCAGGCCTACAGCTTCTACTGAATGGACTTTGCCATCCCTGTACCCTCGACGCCTACCCAACCCCCTGTATTGATTACTACGACGTAGGGGGGCTCTATCGACCCACCCAGCTGTATTACGCTTCATTCATAAATTTTCGGTTTTCATTCGCAATTGGCGAATATGCCTTGCGATTTAGTACTCATTATTTATACTTGTTATAACGGTGGTACTACTCCGTCCAAATGGTCAATGAACGTAAGCATGATGGTCCCTCCTTTGGCTATGGATTTCGTTGTATAATCGTTCAGCAGAATGTCATTCATAGACTGGATCGGTATGAACGTGTTGCTTAAGATGAGAACGGGATGCCATGTTCAAATAATCGCTGTACTTTGGTCTGTGGAATTAGATCGCGACGAGACATCGTGATCAAATTAACCGGAAGTCGGCTTGAAAGACCTTATCGTTTGTCGTTGGTCATTGTTGGTTCAATCCATCGCTAATATCTCTGTCTCTCATCGTTCCAATTGGAGTACCTTATACTGACACTAAGAGATCGACAGATGAGAGACGAGAGTATCTTTTAATCATCCCAAATCCTGGCTATATTGATGGGAGATCAATAGTACGAGATTAATATGTGATGACGCCAGTAGTACGCTTCTTCTTGGGACGCAATAGGCTGGCTACGACATGCGAACAGAGCGTCTCGAGACAAAGTGAAATACAAATTCCAGGGAAACCCACTCCAATCCAGTGTTGTCTTTCATGATTAGACTCCAGGTCTGCCTCGGTCACGAGTTGGGTGAAAACAACAGCTTGAACGACACAAAACGTAGACAGTGGCCAGAACTCCGGTCGGAATCTAATATTAACGTGGCATTCAGGATCGCCAGGGGCGATAGCCAGCGATGAATTAAAAATATTATGTCAAACCATAGTTTGATATATTCGCTGATCCTTTTTCACCCAAGAATAGCCAGAGCTCTAGTCAACTCTAAGTGAAATCGATTTCCGTTTACGTGAAAGAGAAATTTCCTCCCTGCATTGTGACAAAATGCATCGGCTTTCACTGCAGTGGCGGGTACAGAACGCCATTTCTGGTATACAAAAACTACTGCACATTGTTAGTTTCGTGCTTGTCGAGGTGTCTACCCACTCGAAATACGTGGATCAATCAAGAAAAGAATTGCTCTTCAGGGAAGGCATTTTCACCGAACAGAAAGCAGCTATTCAACAACTCGTTCAAACTGTGAATCGATTCTGATATTTAACTGGCATCATTGTATACCACCTTTGCTGTACTAATGTATGTTACCATTATTTGTACGACGATAATACTAGGAAATTCCAATAAACCTATTCCCCAGTATAATCTATTCTATCGGTTCATCCCGTCCATCTATGCTTCCGCTCTTTGAAGAACAACAACGGTCAATGTTTCCTATTTATCCGAAGCTGCAGCGAGAGCTTACATTGCAATCTGAGCTGACTACATTTGTCCGAGTGAAAGAGCTTGAGTAATGGCTGACAATTAAACCAGACGAATGCTCACGGTATTGAATTGGGAACCATTCCTTATCGGTAGATTCGCAGCTGTGAAGTGCGACATAACGTTGGATCTCAGCGAGCGAATATATACCCATAAAGTACAATTCTATCGAAATAAGAACCGAAAGAAGCTCTCCAAAGTGACCTAATCGCAAATATATACATACATATATCAAGAGCAACTTTGAAGACCAACTTTTTCCCAGTATCTTTTATACAGATTCCTTCTGGCGACCCTTTATTCTGAAAAAAAAAATAAAAAGAAAGAAGGATCTTGACAATTTAAAAGGGCTCTGCCAGAGTAGCTCCAAGTTTCACTGTCTGCACCCACGCAACTTATTCTTTCATCCTATAGATGCAAACTGGGTGAACGAGTATTTTAAAACGATTTGTTATAACGGTGAAATATCGAACAGTATAGGAAGGTGGCGTTGCAAGTTCATGTAACTCTGTAACTATGTGGATAATTGTGCACCGATAGATGTTTCGAGTAGTTGCGAAAGAAGGTGTTACCCCATTTCAGCACTCCTTGCAATTCGAATCCCTACGCGGACTGGGGCAGCGGATGCAAATGTCCTCGATCAGGTTAATCACTGCGGGGTAGGACTTGTGCAAACTGTGGGCCAGCATGTTTAATTCAGGAGGGTCAACTGACGGATCAATTCAATCAGTACGCTGGAACGGTTTGACGTAGCTAATTGATTGGTCGGTATGACAAGCCCATGTATCACCCCATCTTTCAATTTTCCGTAGAAGATTGCCGCTAATAAATTTCCTACAATCGTGTACCCAGAATTGAAAACCGAGAAAATTCCTCGCGGTGATATTTTCACCCTGAAACCAGCGCGCACGGCGCGAAAGGTCAAAGTGAAAAATAACCCCGACATCCGGAACAAAGATGTGAAATTCAGGAACCAAAATTTTCTAGATAAGGTAATGCTCCCGCGAACCCTGCCTCGCCCCAGCTAGGATTCATCATAAGAACGAGTGCGGGATCCGTCAACATTTCAGCCTACTCATCCGGGCGGAATAATTTATTCCATTGTGCCCGTGGACCCGTGGCTCTCTAGTTCAGTGGAAATTGTTTGAAATACTAATTTTTGAAGGCACTTCGTTTAATTGAAGCTGCTCCTTGTTCCCGGTGAATTTCAGTCGTTCGACACTTTTTGCATTCCCTTTATTACACCCGGGGCTCAGGACTATTCATTATATCCCTTTTCGAGTGGTTTAAAGTGAGCATTTACTCAAAATTTTATTGAGTTTCTCGGAGTTGACGTTCTCCACATTTATGAATGGGTGTGGAACCGTACCTCGATTTTCTTTACATATATACCAACGTCCATCCACTACGCCATGCATCTATAAAGCTAAAAGCGCCGGGGAATCCCGGTGACCATAAATCGGATTTTTCCCACTGCTCCTGGTGCTGATGCTGCAACGCAAGGGCGCAAGCTGTGCTACGCGTCCATTCCTATTTCCGGCCAATCACTCCCTTGATGCAAGTTGTATGCTCGTTCAAGACGCGCAAAAGGGTATATCATACGGAATTTCTTGGCTACATTCATATCCAGCAGCGACCAACAGTTTGCCGCCTCGTGATTGGCCGGCTGCCTCGCCCTCCGCTGTCTATTTTCTACCCCTAACCACCAGATGCGGTATATAGCTATTAGGTACACAACTTCCGAAGAGATAACGCTGGAGTCAAGTGACTCTCGGAGAAACGACTGCGTCCTGCTACTGAAATTCATAACCCATAACACTGAGTCATTCGAAATTTATGCTTTCGAGATAGAAAATGCAGAAGAAGAAGAAGAAGATGATGATGATGAAAAAAGAAGAAAGAGAATGAGCGAATACATTTTTCTATGGAGTTGTCGGAGATTGAAAAAACCAACATGGTTTTGAGTTCAAAGCGAATCCCCCCGGGGTGTTACGGGCGCGATGATTGATGGGTTTTCTTTAATTTCGTTTCATCTGGTTTGACATAAATTAAAGAAAATATGGTTCAGAGACGTTGACAAATAGCAACTCGTCCACAAAATTCCTCAAAGAAAACTCAAGGCGCAAAGCCTTTGCCCAGGGAGAAGAGGCTTCTTCGTTCTTCTTCCTACTACGGTACTCTGCCACTTCCATGAGCTTTCCGCCCCCGCACCCTCAAACCCCCTCACCAATCCCCTACCTGGATCGTTTCCACCTCCACTACCACTTCCATCGTCATTCATCCCCTCCATAAATCCGAGGAAGGGATGAAAGCCACAGCCTGTACGTAGACAGAGACTGTCCTAGCAGAGGGTGGAGAATTTCCAGGCGCGTTAGGAGCGGGCTAGGGGTGGTTGGAATGGAATGGAATGGAGTGGAGTGGAGTGGAGTGGAGTGGAGGCGGTTGCCTTAGGGGTGCAAAAGAGAAGCGAGACTGGAGAAAATGACAGCTATATGTGACTTGGGGTAGCAAAATTCCAAAACCCCTACGTAAAGAGCAGAGACGCGCAAGCCGGCGTCGTCACATCAGTAGACCCACGGTTTCCGGACTCTACGGACAAACCAGGTGAGTAGATAACTTGAAAAACAATAATTCATTGCTGAAAGTATTAAACCCAGACCCGATTTTCCCGCTGCCTCTAAACAACGCGAGTTCCTAGACTTGTCAGCTCATTTTTCTCGCGGTATCTCGTTTCGGTTCATCCCGTTCATCATCATCTTCTTGTTGTCTGTTTTTGTAATAAAATTATTCGCCTTTTTTTCGTTCACCGTGTGTTTTCTGCTAAAATTCTTTTCCCCTTCTCGTTCCTCTTCTCAATTCAATTCCGGTTATTTTTTCTTCGGCTACTACGGGTTTGGATTAAGATATCCCGATTATTCATCAGACGTACGTTAATGCATAAATGATTATCGCGATTGAGAGGAGACCATACCGTCGATGACTGTATTATTTTCTTAACGGCCTGCAGCGGTTGGAAAATTATCACGTATCGCATACGGAAGCGCGAAACTACGCAAAGTTATGAATGGACGAAAGCTAGCTGAGGGAGATTCATTGATTGACAATAGAACCAAAGGGAACGTAAGCCACTTGTTGCAACCCAAGATGTGTCATTGCAGAAGCCTGCTTGATAGTGTGAATACTATAGTGGGAAGTTGAACTTCTTTGATAATCTAATTCTGGGCAATAAGTTTACGCGAAGGTATCTCAACGAGTCTGTACCTATCCGTGTGTCTGTGACGATGATGAGCGTAAATATCACTGTGGTTGTTAATATTTGACCGTAATGTATTTATTCCTCGATTACATTGAATGGTACGACCGCGGTTAATGGCCAGACAATATTTTCACCCACGTAGAATCGATTCGGGTGGTTGAAAAATATTTCCCAGAAAATTCACCTCGCCTCAATCAATGGCTAACGAGCTTTTTCCAAGATTTATTGAAGCCTGTAAATCACTTTGGACCAAATTTCTGATGGAATGAAAATTCGGTGATATTTTCATCGTTCATTCAAACATCGAGAACAATTTTTATTTCTACTTTTTCAATGGCTCGTGATCTAAGATGAATTATTTTCGTCAAAAGCTTCGGTTTGTTACACGAATGTCGGATTTATTGGTCAAGTTAATTTCCCAATACTCTAATCCAGCGATGCTCTAATTCCCGTCTGCATTACCATTAGCACTTTCCGTTGAACATAGCAATATCTAAAGCTTTTCGAAATGAATATATCGCCCAGTTAACGGTTGATGCAATCACGTATCTACCTAGTTTGTATAATCCTGTTACAACCGGCAAGCTGTGCCAATAGCAATAAATTACCTCAGTTTACCCACGCTAGTGTACAGTCTTAAATCACTTTATCGCGTTGACGGTTCTCCGGGGAATGCACCGCGACAAGAGGCACGAAATAAAGTATAATTTATCTAAATCGCGTGACATTTTCAACGACCACTTTTTCCCTTTATCCTAAGTATACTCTTCCATTAGTCGATCTAACGGATCGAGAAATTCCAATTCGATTTATTGAATGATTTAATGCAATACTTGATTCTCGGACCGCTGTGTCTTATTACTTTGATCAAAGAGTTGAGTAGCAATAAAAGATAAATCAAAAGCAAGAAGGAATATTTTTAAACGAAAAAGCAACAAGAACAGTGTTTCCAAGGTATTCTACGAAAAGATTTTCAACCCAAGTTTACAAATCGTTTTTTTTTCTACGCGATGCAATCTCATACTCCTGGGATGAAGTTAGGATAAGTTAAGTTGGGCTCGAACGACGTCTAGCTAAGATCCCTTTTAAGTAATCCGGCATTATCGCAAACCCACCCTTGTCGTCGCGTACGTGAGGTTCCCACTTGTAGCTTCGACTGAGAACCACAATTTCAACGGACACTACACCACGATCGTCTACAGCGTTCTTCAGCTGTTTAGCGCCGCGTTTAACTGTCTGAAAAATGGTGACAGCGGTGGGATAACCACTCTTCGAATTTAAGAGGCTTTGAATCTCGGAGTTAAATTTCCTCCAACAATGATAATGAACACAATTGATCGTGGTCCATAATTGTTCTATTATTTCGGAACGTTTCTACCTCCCGGAATCCCGAAAGAAAATAAACAAAAATTGTATCTCGAGAATAGATTAGGCTATAAGACTTGCCGTCCCTACAGGCTTCTGTATTTTCGTTCGGTCTAATACGGCGCGGGTGGATGGGTTACTAATTGAATTCGTGAGAGGAGACTTGACGAAACTCATCGAAACCTCGTTTCGCGCGTGAACTAACGTCTTGGGTATCTATATAGCCACTTTTCTTCCAAGATTATAGTTTCCTTGGGAACAGAAAAGAAAATCGGTAATAATGGCAGGTGTTAGACATACATGTAGATATTCTTTTTTAGATGGTGAAAGATGATTTTTTAACATAGTAAATGAAATATAGATTACGTCTCGACTGACATGTATATCGTTAATGTTCTTTCTCGTTCTAAAAATAGATCATGAAGATTATCTGAATACATTTTTTTTTCTTTTTTTTTGGGGGGGGAGGGGGTGGTTTGGGGCGAACCCCTCGCGGCTATGTTTCGCATTCGTGTGTCGTCATTTGTCAAAGCTCCTCCGTGACGTCAGCCACTTATCGATCCGCCGGGTCTTCCTCGATGGGCAAATAATAACTAAAGTATTTGTTAACTTGTTGCTATATAGAGTATTGTATAATATTAACGGAGTTTATACGCGCGGGGCAATGTTTCCCCATTAATTCAATAAGAATTATAAGTGGATGTAATCCGTTAAGATTTGTAGCCGCAAGAAATATAATAATTTCCTAAATAATATTAGTACGGCGTAACGAGCGCTCGTTTGTCTTTTGTTTTTTGACACTTTTAAATCCCTGCTTTATAATACGGCAGAGACGCGTAGGGGGTTCCCCCTATTCCAAAGCGCGGGGGATAAAAATAAATTTAAATTAATGAATATTTAATTAAATTTTAATATTAACGATCAAGAATTAAAATTTTTATATTTTTTTTTTTCTTCTTCTTTTTCGAATAATATTTTCGCTAGCCTAATTTTATAATCCGCGCGCAGTTTCTGTTCTCTTTTCTTTCTTCCTTTCTCCGCATCATATAAAGCTTTCGAAAATCACAAGCTGTTAATATATTCGTATCCTATATATCTACATTTATATTAAACTTTTCTTAACAAGTTTGTTGTAATGCGAGAGCTCCGAGTTTTTAACTTTTCAATAAAATATACCGCGTTCTAAGCGCTTGTACAGGTGATCGGAAGAAAGTTTCGAAATCTCCGAAGTTTCGAAAAAAAAAAGCAAAGAGAAAAAACCGGATTTTTTCCCAGGAACAAATCTCGCCTTGTTGTTACTCCGAGTCTCAGTATCTTATACTCCAAAAGTTTGTCTTTATATCTCCCCGTCCACGTTCATGAAGAAGCCGGATTTTATTCCAATTCGAAAAGAGAGAGAGAGAGAGAGAGAGAGAGAATAAAATAAAGCAAAAAATCCTTTCATTCAAAGTTATTTACGTCCGATTTTACGCTGTATTAATATAATTGAGATAATCCCCTTCGTCAAACATTCATTAAAGCTTTTTTGATACACGTAGTACACGTCTACTTTGTTTGAGAATTCGCAATCACGATTATTAACTATACGTTTATTTATATGAAATGAGAGCAGCAAGTGAAAAATGAATTGCATGCAACGTTATATGCATGGGAAAGTTTCACTTCTTCCGTGAGAGCATCAAACGAACTAAGCCCATAGGCAAACATTGAGTTATGGAAGTACTGACCTATAAAGTTCCTCGGATTGAAATTTTTCCCTCTGCAGCAAAGAGGAGTGAAGAGAAGAGAAGAGAAGAGAAGAGAAGAGAAGAGAAGAGAAGAGAAGAGAAGAGAAGAGAAGAGAAGAGAAGAGAAGAGAAGAGAAGAGAAGAGAAGAGAAGAGAAGAGAAGAGAAGAGAAGAGAAGAGAAATGGGGCAATGCTTTGAAATGTTAATTGCTTTGCATGGGAATGAATAAACCTAAAGGCAGTCCTTCACATTCCTCAAGGAGAACTAGCCACCTGGTTTATTACTTTTTCAAGAAATATGGGAGCCCGCTTGATATATTATGCAAAACTCGTAACTGTTCCGATTAACGACTGACTAGAGAGATAAAGCTCGTTAAATATTCCATTCGTGTAATTCGTTAACGAAAAACAATTAACTTTCCCCGGTCTAAAATCCGCGATACATTAACCACCGCGTGTTCATTCGTTCATCCGAAGAAGGGAAAAAAAAATGGAAAAAACATTGCAATAAACCCTGAAGAGCGTTTGGGGACTTTCGATTGCTGCAAGCTCCACGGCGTGAATCACTCACGGGTTTTCTTATCAATCCGTTCAACGAAGACCACCTTTTCGAAAGAGGCCTAATTCTGTTTACAGATTTCGTGCCTGAACAATCTGATGTGCCGAAGGGTTCTTTTCTTAATTCCTAGTTCCTCGTGGACAATCAAGGCTTTCAAGAACATCTATATGCCCTACGTATATCCTTTGTGCTCCGAAAGCACTCCCCACCTTTTCCGATGAGAATTAATTAGTTTACCTTCGAGGTATCCCTGCAGGGAACATAACTAAACTATGTTGACATAACTTGAAAGCGTATACCTACCTTCCTACCTCCTGGTCGATCAAACTGAGTTAGTGACCAAACAGCGTTAGTGTCCGCCTCTAGAATCTAGAGTAAAGGGGTCGAGCTGCATCCATCAGCTGAAGTTTATGTAGAATGTAAATCGTCTCCGATCAATACACCATGGCTCTCTGTATCTTATGAAAAGTTTTATCTACCAGCGAGGACCCCCTGTTACCTGATCAGTTTAGAATTAAATTTACCCGATACTTCGGGTCGGTACTTTGAATAAAGATTAAAACAGAATCCGGTTACCTTCAACCCTGATTAATTGACACTTACTCCATTATTTGACATCACTTACACAAGCTCGTTCATATACGCTGATCGTTTTCATCAGAACTTTCGTTAATTAATTATTATCATCGACCCGCTCCAGATCGAGGTGGAAAAAAGAAATCTCCGTGAATGCAGGAAGAGATCAGACTTGTGACATCGTAACGTGGGATAAAAGTGGCGAATTTTTCTTGACGGTGTTAGTTTTACCCATTTGACCACCAATATCTTGTATTTCAGGTGCCTACCTAGCACCTTATACTTTCTGCTCCAATTTACAATCGACCCGAAGTATTTACACGGGATTTCTGGGTCTAGGAACGGAGCCGTTCGAGAAAACTCTTCGCTTCCCTAGTAGCTATCGATCTCTAAACTTTTAAAAGCATGTCTCAGGAATACACCAACACCTACTTATTCAAACCCACAAGTGTCAGAGTTAAAGAGTTTACCTCAACTCTCAACCGCGAATCACTCGTGATGTAATATCATGGAATAAATAAGCTCTGATGCAAGCTTGCGACCAATACTCGTATCACTCTGCTCCAGTTTTTCTTTCTTCCTTTTCCCCCTTTCGTCCTTTCGTATTTCTCATTCCTCCTTCGTCGTACGAAAGAACATCATAAAACTTCTGTATTTCTCGATTTGAAAGAAGAACCGCGCGTCGGAGTATCCGGTCCAAAGTAATCATAGAGTCGAATTTGAGTGTATAAATAGTTGTTGATCGTTCCAGTGATCACAGACATGGTTAAACCCGGAGAATCGGCGAAGCATGAAAAGGGAACCGTACTAATTGTAAGATATGTACTACATCCAAGGGTTTCGGGTTCGGATCGTTTCCCCGTAAAGGGAAGTCGGTCAAAAGTACAACAAGCAATTGTACCAAAAGAAACTGGCTGCTCGGTGCTTCGCGCTGTCTTTGTATACCCTGAAAAGTATAAAAATAACGCTTTTCTCTCGTTCATCTCGTTTTCTGAATGTGAAAAACACTTCGGACCCTCGTTTGACTGATAGATCTCAACTTCTTCCAAGTTTATTCATTCAAATACCGTACACAGTTTATATACGTACACCTATATACGAGTATACATAGTAACGATTTACCAAAACAAAGAAAACGAAATACCCGACAAGCTCCCAAAGCTCCTGGCTAAGTGCTTTATACGAGGATTGCAGTCCGGCGAACGTCCTGTTCCCTGCGCTAATCGAATTCTGAAATCGTTTTCGAAACTGTGCAGAGCTCTTTAGCTGAAATAAAAGAACACCATTTCCGCTTTTCTTTGTTACTCGACTTCCTATCTGCACCGATGAACCAACTACACACACACATACCTATATATGCATATATATGTCAATATGTGTATGTATATACACAAAACTCCACTATTCCATCTCTCAGTTTCATTCTGGATCGGTGGGTTCGAATTGACTGAGCTCTATAGAAACTTCTTCCGAAACTTCATAGTAATACAAAACCCACTTATAACCTGCAGTTATATGGGTCGATGCTTTCTTCCTCCTCGTAGCTGGTGAATTATCATTTTATCGCTCCGCGCACAGCTAAGGTTTGACGTCACCACACCCCTTGGTCGATGGTTATTCGTGTTATTGTTCCGACCATTATTACCACCATTGTTATCATTATTATTACCATTATTATTACTTCAATGGTATACGAAAACGGGAAAAACTCCGTTAGAATTCTTCGATCTATTGATTTCAATCTTCTCCAATTTGATTTTTTATCCAATATAATTTTATACCCCTTTTTCATTTTCGGGGTGCGATGTACTTACTTGGTATAAAAACGAACCCTGACCCGTGGAAATAATTCAACGGGTAACATAAATCATTACGGTGTTATACTTCGGAGTATAAAGAGGAACAAAACTAGGGGAGACCCAAGGGACGGCAAGACGTCTATTCTAAGATCAGCCTGCTTACGCCCACACAGCTGCGATACCGTTTCCTTAGCCAGCTTATCCCCTCGGCGTCGACTCAGATACTGTACAATATCAGTTTTGGAGCCGTGGTAACGAGCATCGAGATCCCATCGTGGTTCTATGGGCTCCTTAAATTACTTTGTCGCGATCCTCTTTTCGTCTGGCTCTGCTTTTCTGTCTCGCCTCCAAAGGTACTATAATACACTATTTCACCACTATACATGGAGCTGCGGACACCGTATAAAGAATTGGCTAGAAAATTATGAGAGAAAAAAAAAAAAATACAAAAACCAAAATATCACTTTCTCTTTCTTCAGTTTTTGCCTACTCTTCAATCGCCCGGATTATGCAACTTTTTTGACAATGTATTACCCCTTTGATCTCTCGTCATTATTTCACGTGCCTCTGATGTATCTGGCAAAAAATAAGAGCTTCGTTATCCCTTATTTATTAATTACAGATCGTTCAATCACGGTGCATATCTCGCAACATATCTGTAGAAACAATATTCGATAACGTACGTGCGGCTTGCGAGGAAAGACTGAAAACAACAAAGAGGTTGGTTGACTTTTTTCTCCTCCGAATTCATCCTTTGGCATAATTTTCATCGCCACAGATTTTATACCGAATGATGACGGATCGCATGTGCATGCCTAACCGTAACACGTCTGATAACATCTGGCAGAAATAATATATTGTGTATAATTATTTGGCAACAGGGTGCAATTTATGGGATAAACTAATCCGCTTAAAGGCGGGAAGGCAGTCGGGCGGGCAAGTAGTAGCACACACATGACGCTCGACGCTGGTAATATGCATACGGGCTTATTCGATACAGTAACGTACCTATCACGTAGTTTCAGCCTTCAAGTCAACCAAAGTTAATTAGAAGTTTGAAATTTCCATGGATCACCGCGCCAACCTGAAGTATGATAAAATCTGCACGTTTATTGTTACGCCAAGAGGGTGGCTGGTATTTACTGCGGAGCTTTCCTTCTCCGTTTTCTGATCGCTTGAGTAAACTCGCCTCTAGTACCTGCCTGCCTGCCTACCCACCTTACACAGTCGCCTATTTGAACTTCTAATGCAAACAAGATCGGACGCGAAAGGATCGCTTGACACGAACCGACCTGAATTGGAATGCAATTAAAGTCGTTCAGTTCAAAAACGAGAAATCAACTATCTGTAGCCGGCGTTCGCGATCGGAAATGAAACTAAAGCCAGACATTTGAGAGACCGGAAATTGGCACTGAGTGTCTTCCCGCCAAGCGCCAAGCATTGTGCCAAACCAACCGAGTAATCCTGATCCCTGAACCCTTGTACCGATTGCAAACGCCGATTTTATACTTTCAGAGAATGCAGGTCGTTGTCGGTTTGGTGAGCTTTCACGTGTTGCTTGCGAGCAGCATAATGGGAACTAAAGGTCAGCAATACGATGTCCATCCGATGAACCCCGAGATGGGTATTCCCATGGCAGCAGCAGCGGCGGTAGGAGGGTTTGGTGAGAAACGAGGGAATATGGAGGAGCCATCTTGCGAAGAACTCAGAGCCATGTGGAGATACAGTAAGAGGCAAAGTAGGGCAGCGGAAATCACCAACGAAATACCCACCTACCGCGATCCTTTTTCGTACAACGTTTGGGAACCGTATCTTGATCGGGCCCAGTCATCCCTGGTATATCGAGGTAAGAACTTCCTGGGATTAGACGAGCGTTTAATCGCGGTATCAGAGTCTCGCTGACTAAAACTGCACGCTAACATTTGGGAAGGAACAATTTTGCGGCGAAATTGTGGAACTAGGTTGTCCACTTTGTATTTCAGTAAGCGAGCACGCGATCCATTTTGTTTTTTTTTTTGTTTTTTTTTTCTGGAAAGTGTAATCCTCCCGAAAACAGCCCTCTTGACACTTTCATGGTCTAGCTGGATCAATAAAAGGAACGTCATATCTGGCGGGTAATCAGGCGTCGAAGTTTAACCCTTGAACTTGGTATAATTATACTATGATCGAATTTTTCTTCATTTCCTTTTTTCATCCCGAGCTCTTTGTCTCTTAATCTTTAGCGCAGAATATCGTCGATTACTAATACTGATGAAAACCTTTTGTCTTATGGTTCAAAGGACCCACAGGACCAGCCAGAGTACGGGGAGCCGGAGGAGCACCGATCTACGGTAGGGTGATCCACAAAGCTCCCGCTGGTCACAGATTGCGAAGCGGTATGCCCGACAGAACGCGTGCTTTCGAAGAGGTGACCCGTCATTATGGAACCGTGAATCGTCATCAGGCACAGACGCCGAGGCGTCGTCCGACGAGTTTTCGCCACGTCGGTGGAGCATCACCTTCGTCAACGGACACCATATCCCAGGTACCGCAGGCCGGAAGCTTCCAGCATCTGAAGGAACTGATCCGCACGGAAAGAGCCAGAGAACTTCAGGTGATCGTCGTTATCCCGTTACAGATAAATTTTTAGAATATCAAAATCGTCGATTTTCGACTTCTTCTCGCTTTAGATACTGGCGAATCCCTTTGACAACTAAGTCTTAGGTACGGGTTTTGCGATTGTCTTCACTGTGCAAACTCCAATGGCTGTGGCAAACCACTTCTTAAACCACTGGGGTGCTAAACTTTTCGTCTGACGAATTAACGGGCGTGGGTTGTTGAGAGTTCAGAGGCTGTTGGATCTTGCGGTCAAGAGAACGGTGCTCCGAACTCTCTCTCTCTCTCTCTCTCTCTCTCTCTCTCTCTCTCTCCCCGATATATAATGTCAACAAACTCTGAATCAAGTTTTGAGTAAATAATGTAAATACCCTCCATCCAAAGCGGCTTTGATACTAATATCACTGTCACACTATGTCAGGGGCAGTCGAAATTTCTGATCACTCAAACATCGAACCAACCCTCTCTTTTCTCTTCCTATCTCTCTCTCTCTCTCTCTCTCTCTCTCTCTCTCTCTCTCCCCGATATATAATGTCAACAAACTCTGAATCAAGTTTTGAGTAAATAATGTAAATACCCTCCATCCAAAGCGGCTTTGATACTAATATCACTGTCACACTATGTCAGGGGCAGTCGAAATTTCTGATCACTCAAACATCGAACCAACCCTCTCTTTTCTCTTCCTATCTCTCTCTCTCTCTCTCTCTCTCTCTCTCTCTCTCTCTCCCCGATATATAATGTCAACAAACTCTGAATCAAGTTTTGAGTAAATAATGTAAATACCCTCCATCCAAAGCGGCTTTGATACTAATATCACTGTCACACTATGTCAGGGGCAGTCGAAATTTCTGATCACTCAAACATCGAACCAACCCTCTCTTTTCTCTTCCTATCTCTCTCTCTCTCTCTCTCTCTCTCTCTCTCTCGTTTGTGTAATAATGATCGAATCCAGCCGATGATAAGCTGATTCGTTAATTATGAGGGTGGAGAGAGTTATTAGCTCATATCAGCATACTACTCGTGCTAGGGTTATAGAGACACGAACTTACACCCTACACATAATACACATAGTATATAATCCCGAACATCTCATTAAGCGAAGAGGTTTCCCTGACTTTGTAACTGACGCATAAACTCGGCAATTTGTTAACAGGAACAACGTATTGCTGAAGAGGTGGCAGCCAGGGCTGCGGCACTTAAGGAAATGACAAACGGTCGACGACAAGGTGAGCCAGAGACTCGTCAGCACTACTTGAACTCCCTGCAACCTTATAACGAGATGAAAAACGTTAATTACAACGATTACGACCAGGTTCAATACGTATCGAACGTTGGAAACCTCGGACAATCTTTATCGGTGAGTTTTTATCAAAGTTATATGAATATCATCAACGAATTTTATGCTCTTCTTCTCTTCTTTATCGAAGTCTTCGATATCCAAGAACATAGAGTCGACTGAGGAGAACAACAACATCGTATCCTATCTGAGATGCGATGTCGTTTCTCTCAGCCATCGATATATATATGCACATGGCTATGATTTGATTCGATTTGAATTTTTAGAGAGGTGATCAGTACGGACGCGGTTATTCACTTCGTTAGAACGATGGACTGGACTGATCACGTTGACGACAATATGCGATTTAGGAATTATACATATAGTAATCCGAAACTGCGACCCGCACGAACACGGCCAATTGAAAAAAAAAGAAAGAAAAAATAATAAATAAAAAGGAAAAAAAAAAGGTATTACGATTGTGATCGACGATAAAATCTGCAGCATACCTATAGTTATTGACAATTATGTAGTTATACATAGATGTATCCGAGCTGCGGTTGTATACCTATCGTGAGATTATTTTATCTTATTTTTTATATTAAGTTAAACCAATCCGAAGTACGATGAAAAAATTTCGGTTACAAGATGGTGAGACGCGATACTATAACCATAACCGTCAGTCTAAAAAAATTGTCTCAATACTCTCGAGTGTATAGCGAGTGAGTAAAGTTGAACCAATCGTTTTCGAACGCCTCGCGCTGTTTAATCCCGTCTGATGGGAGACTTAAGAAATTGGTTTATCCAAGACGAGAGAGAGAGAGAGAGAAAAAAAGAAAAAAAGAAAAGAAAAAAACAAAAAAAGAGGAGAAAAAAACCTGAAACATAAAGAAAAAAGAGAGAGAGAAAAAGATTCGGGGGCAAACATTATACCTATGACCGGTTATTGAGGTGTTCGATTGACTCAATCATCCGCTATGCTTGAGATCGAACGTTTTCTTACAAACCAGATAGAGAGTATCGGGGATGAAGCGATGCGGAAATCTTTGGCGTTGATGTATGGCATGGCGGGAAATCTAATGCGTGGCTAAAACTTACGACAAGATGGATTAGGTGAAAAATAAATCAACAAAGAAATTTATGCAAGAACTAAATCGTGGATTCAATTCTCCGGTATTCAAATCACGTATGTGAGATGCGGTTTATGTAGTTTCTTCTTCATTTTTTTTTTTTTTTATCTTTTCTTTTCTTTTCTTTTCACATATCTTTTCTCAGTTCGTCTTCGTATAAGGAGATTAGCCACTGCTGACTGTAACTTTCAATTATTATAGAAACTAAGCCTATTAATGTTAATATACGACTATAATTATTAATAGTGGGAAGAGACCCTTGCGTTGAGAGAATAATTTTATGTTTTTAATAATAACTATTGATTGTATCGAGTTTTTTTATTTTTATTTTTTATTTATTTATTTTTTTTCTATAATTCTGATATATAATTATTATCATTATCATGTTATTATTATGTTAGGAATTGTTGCTGTAGTTATAACGTATATGAGAAGTAATGCAGCGTTTATTAAACGAGAAATGAGACTCCCTCGACGCAAGTTTCTTGACTGTATCGAATTGATGAAAACATTCTAACAATAACATGTAGTATTATCAGTAGGGTATAAGGGAAAGAAGAAAATTTTTTAAATTATATATATTTCAAAAAAAAAAAAAATAATATTGATCCCCCTGAGCGAAGTATATCAAACACCGGGAGTATCTCGAGGTTAATTGCCAATAATAGAAATAATATCTTACGCTTCGTTATAATATTATTATACAACTAAAAAAAATTAGAGAAAAAAAAGATAATAATAATAATAATAAAAATAAAAAACCTTGACAATAATTAACGATTACTTATATCAAAGTTCGATACCGTTGCACATTTTATTATACATAAATAAATAAATATATATATATATATATATATATATTATATATATTATATATATTATATATTATCGCGTCAAAATAATTCGATTTTGGTAGAGAAACTCGAGAGTTAACGATGCTTGATTATTCCGCATATATAATTATGTGGCCATCGGCATCTCGAAATATATACTTTGGGTTGATATATCGATAGATTAATAACGACAACAATAAAAAGAACGATAAAAAATATAACGTAATAAGATCATTTTACGCGAGAAAACCCCATGAGGTATATTTTGACGGAGTTTTTGGCAAGTTAGAGAGGCAATATATTTCTGTGTTAAAATGTACGAAACTTACCGCGCGAATCATTCTTCGAAATCCACAATATAACTTGTTTATACTGTAAATTTGAATATTATTAAAAAACAGGAAAAAGAAAAATTGGATTGAAAAATCTCAAACCATATTTAATAGAAGATTTAATTTATATCTGCTACAGATATGTAGCTACGAGTATAATAATTATGCGGTAAGTGAGGTTTAATGAAATGTACAATTTAACACAGATAATAATTATATATCCTCGCCTAAGGTGAAATGTGTCAGACAATAATATGGCTTAATATTGTTAATGGTCATTAAGCCTGACTAAATTAAATTTAGGTATTATTATTATTATATTACATTATATTATAGTATTACTATACATACATGATATATATATATATTATATATTATTGCGTTAGTGAATATCCAATGAACATTATTCAATTATATTCATATAAATTTTTTCCAACCGCAAAATTATCTAGCTCGATCGCAGAGAAAAGAGAATTAAACAAACTGGCTAAAGGAAAATAGAATCTGAACGTTTATAGAGACTAAAGATATATCAAAAACCATGATTATGATGATAATATGATATAACGATATAATCCGTATAGATATATAATTATCAAACATGTCAGCTCATATATAATACCATCGTGTGAACAATAATTGTTTGATAATATACATTATTAAATTAACGACGAGGACTTACGACCAACGTTTAATATATTTATAATGTGCTGGCTTATGAATATACGTTGAATAATGAGAAGAAAGATAAGAAAAAAGGAACAATATTATATTAGTAGCATATTATTATTATTATCATGAATACATATAACAGCAAATAATTATATACGGCCAGTACACATATCCTCAGAATTGTCATGATATGATATTTGAATTGCGATGCAACCGATAATATATTATTATATTATTATTATAGTGCGCGTCTTTTATCGGAATGATCAGTAAAAGAATTATTAATTTTATAAGAGATCTATTAATACTATATATTATATATTATATTCTAGCGTAAACGTGTTCGATCATATATTATAATATTAATATATATTATACCCTTATACATCAAAGCAATGCAGCTAATTATTCGCAACAAATTTAGCCCGTAGATTCAAGGATTGATTAAACTTGATCACAAATTCATTAAAACTTTTCGAATAAGCTGAAATTTCCCGCTAATATCATATTAGGTTTATGCGCATATCACTGAACTTGAGATGAATAGTCAAAGCCTTCTAAATGACCGCAGCGCCTTCTTGACGGGCAGAAACCGAAACTTTAAAAGTGTTGAAAGTGTCATTCACACGAATTGAAATGACGAAGCGACAAAGTTACCCTGCAATAAATTCCATACTTTGCATTGAAAACATTTTTCCCCTCTATATACGACCGGGAACCATTCCCTACGCGTTTAACGAAAATGCTACCTCGATCCATTTTCTTCCTATTTCGCTGATTCAAATCATCGTTTCCACACCTTTCAAAGTTTCAGCTTCCGCCCACCAGGAGCGCGCTGCGAGACACTTAATATCCTTCTTAGGTCGACAACTGCCCCGCAGAGTATATGATAACCGATTAAAATGAACTAATTTCTGATAATCAATTGAGATTTTGAATAATGAATATGATATGACGATTAATAATTTAATTGGCCTACGATTAGCTGCAAAAACCTGACGGTTATTCATTTTATTTATAATCATTCGCTCTCGTGGTTGTATATATACGTGATACATCCGATATACCCTCCCTGCCGTTGTATAAAAAAAAAAAAGAAACTTATGAAATATCCTCATATCGCTCCCTATATCTATGCATACATACATACCTATAATATATTACGCACGAACTTAAATACGTTAATTAAAAAAAAAAAAAAAAAAACTGTGTATATTTGACAATAACTAATTATCTGATACTATATGTATATTTAAACAGGATAGAATAATTCAAATTGAAAATGAAAGGAAAACGAAAAAGAAAAAAAAAGAAAACCTCTTCTTTCAAGCGTGGCTCCTGACGAGTAGCTTCTTCTACGTATATGTACATACACAAGTATGCGAAGAAGCACTGCACATACGCGCATATAATACAAGATATGTGAAGCGTTGTGTTTTTAGGTACTATATAAATTAACTTAAGCCTACTGACTGCATGTGCATTTATTCAGGTAATTTTCTGCCCTTCTTATATTCGTGAACAATTACATTACGTAGAGAAAAAGGTTTTTTGTCGTTGTTTAAAACAATTGATCTTCAAATTATGAGCATATATTAACAATATCTATCTAATTATTGAACATATCTATCGATGAAGACATATCCGGACAGAAGTTTGTTAAACAGATGAAGCGTTCAAGTCCATGCATATAATACTATAATAATAATATTAATAAAAATGGTTTTGAGTTAATGAGTATATCTATAATTGAATAAATGATATATATATATATATATAGTTCACGAAATAAGAATTGTAGAAAAAAAACAAGCCGAAGCATTGACAATAATTAATATTAAAGGTAATTTAACGTTATACTATATATATATATTAATATTGCTAGGAAATGGTTGCGTAATCTGACAATATATATTACCATAATATATACCTATATGAGACGGAGAATTATTAATCAAGATTGTATTATTTCGCTGGTGGTAAAATATGTAAAGTGTCTTAGCAAGTAATTTGACGTATTTTAATTAAAGCGGTAGATCGCGCATTAATTGCCGCTTATGAACGGTATTATACATATAAATAAATAAATGAATAAATATTGAATCTTTGGATTTTAAATAATTCAAAAATAATTATTCAATTCAATATTGATCGCGAGGATGGAACGATTAATTTATTATATCTGTTTCTACACTGTATAACTATATAATTATTGTCCACTCTATCATCTGTAACATATCAAAAACTATATAAATTACTAATAGCAAAAGCAACAAGAATATTTTTCCGATAAGCCTGCAGTACAGACATAAGGGAAAGGAGATAAATAAATAAATACATACATACATACATATATATGTTCGATTTGTTGCGAAGAAAATTTCATCCATTTTCATTATAATTTTTTATTTATAATTATTCTACCGAAACTTATAACTATTATATAATATCGAACGTCAACAATCAATACAACATATCCCAGCTTTTTGAATAATATAAATCGCTTACAGCATATACTGATCGTTGTGACGTTATATACATGTATAACGTCACACTGTTATGAAAAGGAAAAGTATAGGTAAAGAATATTTAAACTATTATGATGAAATAAAGAGAAAATTCCTCAATTTCGACTGATTAATGTCTCTATCTGTTATATTATTATAGTTGCGTGAATAATAATTGTTACCTCGACACACTATATCGATTATTAATTGAAATATATTCTATAAAATATACTATTAAAATGCGAGAGTATCCCTGCTTAGCATATAATATAACAATGTACTGTATTCACTGGATGTAAATGGAAATAACGTACCTTCTGTATAGTTTACATTTTCTTTCTATATAGTTATACTTTTTGATCACTTGTATAATTGATTCCTGATAATTTAATTTGAGAAACTAATACAATTGAATAAATAAAAGAAAAATAATAACGATAACGTGAATGCTATAATTTAAGATTCCGACGAAGACACGTCAGGCGGAAGCAAACTATAGGTAGAGAGATATGAAGTTTGTAGGTCTCTAAGACATATATATCCGCTTATTGAATAAAATAACATCAGAATATTTCTGTATCAATTATGATACAGCTAATAAGACGGAAATAATTGTTCTAAAATTTAACCAGTAATAGCATTGAGGCAGATATAGTTGCCGTATGCATATTCAATAACGTAATGTAAACACTATGTCAATAGTTATAACGTCCTACCATCGTGCTACTGCAAATAGGTTTTCTTCTTATACCAACTGATCGGCATTTTTAGATTTCGTTTGGTATCGATGATTTAGTATAACTATGCAATATTCACCAGAGAATTATACCAACTGACGTCATACGTGTAACAAATTCGATGATGATGAAGCTTATTTTTAATGTCAAACTTGAATACTTGTATCATTGATATTTTTTATTTTCTCGATCGAAAGCAGGGCGATATAATTATTAGTAACTAATGTATCTGTGTATAATATTTAATTATAAAACAATATTTTGTTTTCAAAATATAATATATATATGTCTATCATCGAACTAATTGTCGTTTTCTAGAACCCTACACATTTTCAGATTATAATCATTTCGATTCTCATTATTCGATGAAAACTAAAAACATAACTTCAACTTAATTAATGTACGGTTTCTAAACATGATATCAATGGAAATAAGTCATTTCTGTTAAGTGGAATTCCTAGTCTTTAATCTTTATCCTTGGACCTGCGGTCAGCGCCATCTCAAGACTATGGCGGCCCAATGGCTGGGATTTCAAACTCATGGAGGCTTTCGCCTCAGGCCGAGCGGGCTTTGATTTATTTCAAACTTGTATTTATTTCACAAATATATACACAGTAGTTTCCATGCGAAAATCCAAGACTAAATGTCCTTTACCAAAAATTCTAAGAACCGTCAGTTTTCGAGTTACAGAAGGTCTTACGTGCAGCGGAAATGCCTGATCGAGAATTCAAACTACAAAAGGCTGTGGTGCTGCGCGAGTGGCTGCAATAATCGCGCCTGACTATAGTTTAGCACGCGTCGGTAGCATCAGTGCTGCCATCTGTTGAGGGCGATCAAAACGATAATTATCCGCTAAACTTCTTCCCTCTGCGCACGGCGCCATATTTTATGTGAATCCCAAGAGGAGTCCTAACCAGTAACCACGCCATTGTGTTAGAAAAAAAATCCGTATTCTAAAATCGTCGAGTGATATAAGTGCGTCTATAATAAAGCCGACCAGTTCGTGAGTATAATTACGATAAATATTAAACAGGTATCAACTACCCAGACATTATATCCTCCTCCTTATTCTTCCCATGCATATGTATATCCACGGTATCAAACCAACACCAATAACTTAGCACAGTGTATTGATGACTATACCTTACTTCTAATTGACCACACACATACTCGCTACGATTTATTATTATTTTCTTTTTTTGTTTCAAAATATCAGTTCGAAATTCCGATTCGTTATTATTTTATCAACAATACCAACGCCCAACTATACATACAGGATAGAATTTATAAAAAAAAAACTTAATCATCTAATTATCTTCCATATGATGTTATGCATTTAATTTATTCAAACATGATTTATATAAACGATATGTAAACCGTGTGTTTCCGCCTTATCCGAAAACGAATTACCTCTGCCACGGTCAAATACTTGAGATTTTTACCTAGTATCATAAAGTTTTGATTAATTAAGGTAAAAATTGTGATCCCAGGCTGAAAACTGCCCGATGGATTCAATGTATACCAACAATATCGATCCCTGGGAGCCAGGGTACGGTCCAGACCAAAGATCTGGACACGGTTCAGACTATGGGGACTATCGGTCCGACTTCGGCGATCATAGGACATCAGAATATGGCGGTGATCACAGGGATAGAGATCACCGTAGTCCAGAGTACAGAACTCACCGAGGAAGAGACAGAGATAGAGAGAGAGAAAGGTCCCGCGAGAGAAGGGACAGGAGTAGGGAAGATCGAGACAGAAATCACAGGGACAGAGAAGACCGATACGGGAGGCAAAGGGACGGCAGAGATTCTACGGAGAGAGAAAGAGAGAGAGAAAGGTCGAGGGATAGAGAGCGGGATAGAGATAGAGACAGATCTCGAAGGGATAGAGACAGGGATAGGGATCGGGGGGATAGAGACAGAAGAGGAAAGAGAGGAGAAGAGAGAGACAGAGATAGGGACGATGATCACAGCAGGGAAAGCATCGACTTTGATCATGACCATGGTCGGGGGTATGGATCTTCGATGGAAGGTATTCACTACAAGTCACAGTCTCCAAATAATACTATAATGATTCGGGGATTGGCGCAACACATCACTGAAAATGACGTACGTTCATTTATTGAATTTTGAAACATTCGGGAGAATTAAAGCACAATGTTGTTTCAGAGACTGTCTTTTATCGCGTAAAAAAGGCTTTTCTTAGTTAGAAAGCAGGCTATATCCCTGAAGACAGTCTTTTAGACAACTTTTGGCTCAAATGAACTTGAAATCGTTTATAAAATTTCATTAATTGTGATATATGGTGTATATAGGTACGCCAGGACATCCTAAACTGCGGTCTAATGCCAAAGGACATCAGGCTGATAAGAAAAAAGGATACAGGTAAAAAAATTTTTCACCTTTAAAGAATATGGTACTGCTACGCCGTCGGTACACACTGTGATCCTCTTTTGTCAACTCTGCGACTATCTCGTTGGGACAGATGGATCTTCTGAAGAGAATTTAACGAGTCCGTAAAAAAGCGAGTCGAAAAGTAAAGAAAAGAAAACAAAAAAAAAAAAAAAAGGTCCCTCCGAACTTCCACTCTGCAGAAATACCTCCATTATTTACCATTTCTTGTCACCCAATTCCAAAACTACCACAAAAGTCGAGTGTAACTAACGGGGGTGACCTTTTTAATAATGATAACGTTACACTGCTGCGGAATGATGTTCAGGTAAAATGGTAAATGGAAAATGAACAAACGCTTCGTTCGGAGCTGACAATCAGTCTGTCAATGGTCGGTGCTGTGATTGCCTGCCCTCTCAGAGTAGAGATACCTCAGGGACAAACGTCGATTAACAATGGATCTGTGTGTATTTGCTCTGTATAGGTGCTTCACGAGGTTTTGCATTCGTCGAGTTTAACGCGACTCAGGAGGCCTCGCGATGGATGGAGATGAAACAGGTAGAAAGAAGTTCAGTCCACGTACTCGACCGATGTGTTGCTTGCGTGCCACCGACGCCCCGTGGCGGCAGGGCATGGTAATCCAGCCCTAGGTCGCCCCATGGCCATGGCTGACCACCTATAAAAGGCTATTTCAACCTACCATAATATCTAATTACCTACTTACTTACCTAGGGCCATTTCGCTTACCGCCTTGGTCCCAAAAACGCGTCGCAATCATTTCATTTACGGCCAAAATTTTACCTCTAGACTATTCACCTAGAGTCTGTCCTCAGTTCTTGAGTGCCTTAGGTAGTCCCAGGGGAGAAATACGCCGTGATTTTAACTTATCTTGGAATGATTTCAATCTCACAATAAAAAGAACTAAACATTGTTAACTATAACATCGCAAGGGATGATCCGCGACTCCGCGATACGAACTCTATAAACGACGGAGTTTTCTTCTTATCTTACCTTGAACAGTCACATTACCGACAATATCGCGACTTATACCGAGTAGAGAACGCAATTCCTTCAGCAAGAAGCAAGTTAAGGGATGAACAGAGGCCAGAGGAAGATATCGGATTGGATAACACTGAAATTCTCTGTTCCAGGGTGTTCTCATGCTCCAGGACCAGTACCGTGCCGTTATGCAGTACAGTATACCCAAAGATTGTCACGTGGACAAACCGCCGGCTAAAAACACCCAGGATTGGCACTGCGTGAAGGTGTGGGAGCCTTTTTATCTCATAAAACTCTCCAATTCATTGACCAATCGACTAATCCTTTACCAAATTCTATTCCAGTGTGGAGCGCACAATTTCAAGCGCCGCGAGACGTGTTTCAAATGCTGCGCATCGCGCGCGGAAAGCGAAGAGGGCGGTGAGGGTAGCGACGAGATAAGTCCTCACCCAACAAACACAGTCCTTCTTCGTGGTCTCGACGTTCTAACTACTGAAGATTCGGTACTACAAGCAATGAAGAATCTCTCATCTCTACCAATCCGTAGTATAAGAATCGGTAGGGACACTCTAACGAATACATCGCGCGGCGTGTGTTACTTAGAGATGGCAAACGTCGTTGACGCCATGTATTTGCACACTGCATTGAGCAAACAGGGGCTTATGGTAGATGGAAGGAAGGTAGAAATCACTTACTGCAAACTACACCAAGTCAGCAACACTGGTACTTGGAAATCTAACGAAACTCAGCCTCAGAGGTACCTCTAAGACCTTTACCGTACACTTCCGTAAAAAACGCTTAGAAAATCGAACCAATTTACCGTTTTTTCAAACCTAGGTACACCTTGGACGACGTTACGCAATTGGCCGAGTACAGCGCTAATATGTACGCTAAAACACCAGCGCAAAAGGCTCACTATGTACAGTATTACACCCAGTACTATCAGAACCAGATAATGCAAGGATCGACGATTACTTTGCCACCGTTGAATCAAACCGATCGAGTAAACGCCGCAGCGGCTGTAGCGCAGTCTGCAATACAGCAGCTACAGGCTTCTAGGAAGCTTGGAGACGCGGAGGAAATGCGGGCCAGACCAACTCCTACCGCTCCTAGCAGCACTAGCTTGGCTAGCGGGAGAGTTCCGGCTCACGCGAGCGACGGGAAGGTTTATTGTGAGTGTAGTGACCTGTTTAAATGCAATAAATAGGCATTTGAAGGAACAGAAATGATTTAAAACGACTTTTTTAGCCGTACCTGACGTCAGTACGTACCATTATGACGAACCGTCTGGTTACTACTACGATCCAAGCACGGGATTGTACTATGATCCGAATTCTCAGTACTACTACAACAGCCACACACAGCAGTTTCTCTACTGGGACGCAGAGTCATTGTCTTATCAACCCGCCAAGGTGAAGATCGAGATTTATACTAAAATGCGGAATCTTGTGTAACATTATATTGAAATTATTCGTTTTCAGGGTACGGTCGGTATTTCTCACGGAATGAGCGCGCCGGGCGCGACTTTGAGTACTGAGAGTGGTTCTCAGCCCTTGAATCAAGAGCTGGGAATCGCGAGCGCGACTCAAGAGGCTTCGAAGGACGACGATTTGACGAAAAAGAAAGACAACAAACAGGACAAAGTTAAGGTGGCTAAGAAAATCGCTAAGGATATGGAGCGCTGGGCTAAAACCTTGAATCAGAAGAAAGAAAACGCAAAGTCTAGCTGGAACGCGGAATATGCAGGCGGGGAAGGACACCAGGGTGCTTTTAGCGGAGCGGCAGACGCCGGCTACGCGATTTTGGAGAAAAGGAATCACCTCGCAGCTGCTTACCAGGAGGAAGAGGACCCGGGAGGAAGCAATGGGCTTGTAGCAGCTTATGGAGGAGGGAGTGACACAGAGGAAGAAATAGAGGACGTTCAACAGGAAGAAAGACAGCACACGGACTGGAGCAAGCTGGCATGTCTCCTCTGCAAAAGACAGTTTCCAAGCAAAGAAGGACTTCTTCGTCATCAGCAGTTGTCTGATCTACATAAACAGAACCTTGAGAATTGGTACCACGTTCGCGGACTTGATCCGAACGACCCGCAGCAGAGGAATAGCAAGTATAGAGACAGAGCGAAAGAGAGGAGGGCCAAATACGGAGAGCCTGAACCACCGCAGCCTAATAAACTGAAGGAAAAATATCTAAAGACCAGAGTAGACGAGGTATCCGTTTCTTACGAAGAGCCGACCAGGGCGGGAATCGGATCTGACAACGTGGGTAATAAGTTGTTGCAAAAAATGGGGTGGAGCGAAGGCATGGGACTGGGTAAATCTAATCAGGGTAGAACTAGCATCATAGAAGCTGAACGACGTGTTCCTACCGCTGGTCTCGGGGCCAAAGCTGCCGCGTATAACGCACTGCCTGGTGACACGTACAAAGATTGTGTGAAAAAAATGATGTACGCTAGGTACCAGGAACTATCAGACACGTAATGCGCTCGAAATAATGATATATATATTAATAAGCTTAAGAATCTTTGTTTCCTTTCATATCTTTTCTTTTTTATACATTAATGTGTATACATCCGTATACGGATTACGTGCGTTTAAAAAAAAAAAAGATACTTATACTATACACGAAGCTATACATATGCTATAGTCGTTTGAATAGTGCTGTTTTGTCGTTTTTTTTTTTAACTAGGCCTCAATTTTATGTGGTATCTAATACTCGGCACTATTTATTATTACTTTTATACGCGTATGATTTATTTCTTCTTTTTTATTGTTCTTTGATGATTTGCCGTTATTATACGTAGAGCGATATTGACACTAGAACCTCTATACCAGGCGAAAAAAAGAAAGAGAGAAAAAGAAAGCAACTCTGGTAATAAAAGCAAGAAAATATTTATAATGAAACAGAACGCTGATAATTATTGATGAATTTAATTTGAATCATGGTAAACGATATAACGATATTCATAAATAATCTTGTAAAATAAATAAAAATTTACTAAATCGTTTGTGGGACGATTGGTTTTTTCCAGAACTAATTAATAGCTGATCATTTATATGATTTTTTTTCTTTCGAATAATGATTTTTCCGATTCATTTGTAAACGACTTCTTTTTTTTTTTAGTTCTATTATACTCATGAATTGCGATTATCATTATTATTGTTATTATTATTATTATTATTATTATTATTATTGTTACTCGACGTAACAATTTTATTTTAATTTTATCCAGCACATACACACGCAAATACCGATATATATCTATATATATATTGGACATATATAAATATAATGTACTTCGATATTTATAGCCACTTACAATTGGTAATGGTATTATTTCATTCTTTTAACTCTACCTGTGAGATTCATGTATGCGTAAGAAAAAAAAAAAAAACGAAACTGAGAAGCGTAAGAGTAATAAATACACATACGGCGTATTGCTTGTAAAATGTGTTATTATTTTGTTTAATATCATTCCTTTTAACATTCATTCGTTCGTTCACTCAATAATTCATACATACAATGCATACAAGACTTTGAGACACATATTTGATACATTTAATAAATTATTAACAATACTAGGGGCGAGGGCGAGAAAGTAAAAAGTGTTTGCATAATTATCCCGCGATTACTATACGTATCTATAAATTTTATCGCAGTTTATTAGTGGAAATTTCGACGTGCCTCTGAGATGTGGATAAAAATAATTCCGAATCAACTATTTTCGGTTTTTTAAATATCTAAATGTCCGCCAGTATCCACGAATACAATGGTCGTAATTGGTGATCTAATACTCTGTATTCGAGATTACTAATTCCATCCGTATCATATCTTCGAGCTCCAGTTTCCAAATTAACAAATCTCGCACTGCTCGGCGGTTCTTTGGCATGAATCAACATGTAATATTGCGCTACGTCCGGCCCGAATCGACAGACCTGTAAGATAAAAAAAAAAAATAACACGTTTTCGAAACAACTTCGTAGCATTATCACCAAATGCGTTTCAAGTAATTTGAAAGAGAAGGTGAGTGAGTATACGCACCTTGAATCCACGAGTTTGTAGCCGGCTATAAAAGTCGTCATCCTCGCCGCCCCAGCCGTAAAAAACGTTCGAGAATCCATTAGCTCGTTGAAACTGTTCTCGAGTTAGAGCTATGGCACCGCCAAAGAGTCCATTGTACGGTAAATTGTATCTGAATGTATTAACGCTAGAGCTCATATGCCTAGGCATTTTAGTACAGGCGTAAATATTGTCTAAATTTTGTGGTATGAGATCAATGTCTTGAAAAATGAAGCAATGAAAATCGTCGTTTTTAATAGCCTCGGAGAAACCGACGTTAAATAATTTAGCCCTGTTGAATTCCAAAGCGGGACTTTGTTCGACGACAAATATTCTGTAGTCAAGATTTTGGGCCTGAAGAAACGGGTGGATAAAATTCATGAATATAGTCAATTGGGTACGACGATTGCGGTAAGGTAGTATTATCGCGACGTTAAAAATCGGGTGACAATCGGTCGGCCTCCACTGACCGCCCGGCATTATTCCAAGCCGTCTAGCAAAGGCGACAGAATTCTCTTTGACCTCGTCAACGGGGTACAATAAACGGGAGGATTTTTTACCACCGATATTTAAAGCGCATGAATTGTTTGACGGTACGTAAGCTCTCTCGAGTTCGTTGTATATCTCTTCTGTTTTAATGTGAGTATAATGCGAGGCGAAACGAGCGGGATGGAGGCAGTAACATAGAGCGAAAAAGGCAGCTATTGCGAAAGACAAACCCCGGACGTGGTCCGATATCCTCGATATCACACCCTTAGGAATCATCGCAATGCTCCTCGGCGATAATGGGGTGATATTATCCGAGGGAATAACGCGGTTAATTAAACATCCCGATTCCCAGGAGAAGTTTCGCTCACTATTACGCCACTCTAAATACGAGCGAGTCAAGACGCTGCGGCATGGTTGATATTGACACCGTATCGAACATAACCTCGAATAACTTGGCTATAATCAAAAAGTGATGCTATCTACCCATGACAAACACGAACGATGTGCTTCTCGCAGATAGGAAACTATCGATTTATTATCAGGGGATTCCCCCATGCGTGCGCACAATGTTCAAGACTTCACTTAAGCAACTTCGGGCTTACTCCTCTTTCGTGTTTTTTAATCAATGACATAGCGAGCCGGTCATTTCGCTCAAACTCTTTAATACGATACATTTCACTAGTTAAACATCCTTCTTTATGTCATAGTATCATAGGAGACGGTAATTATATACTAATAGCACCATCCTCGATAAGGGATGTCCTTAATTACATTTATTTAAACTTAAGTTGAAGCTAATTAATATTGTGTAACATAACAACCCTGCCTTATGATTACGAATAAAACATCTTCTGTCCACAATGTAAACATGTCTTTCCCTCACCCCTGAAAGTCTGTAAATCGTCTGAACTTGTTTATTTCTAATCAACTCAGCACCTTCTCAACTTTCGTTTGTTTATTCCCACCTGAAAACTGCGTACTTTTGTTCGCCGCATGATTTGTAAAAAAAGAATGAATAAACACTCTAAGCCCACCTCAGTTGTCATTCGTTTTCTCTCTCTATCTATTCCACAGGTAAAATACTCCCTGAGTAACAATGTCGCAGTTGGAACTAGATCCACAGTTCACGCAAGGGCTTCGTCTTCTGCATTCACCGAGTAAGGATTCTGTGGAACAGCTTCGCACGCTGCTGGATGAAGCTATCAGACAGAAACATGGCCCAGCTAAAATGCTGTGCAATGTTTTGCACAAAAAGGTTCAAGGGTCTCCATGTTCCACGTCTTCTCACCGTTGAGCTGTAGCAATGGTTCCATTTCTATTTTATTACATTCTAGTACACAATGGAAGAGCCAGTACTCAGCGACCACAGCAGTGGTAGCAGCAAGAAGAGCAAAGGGTCCAGTTCGTCTTCCAAACACTCTAGTAAATCTAGCAAAAACAGTTCACCTGTTAATCTACCTTCCCGCGATACTCCACCAGACATTCTACAAGCCGATGATACTTTCGCTCTAGAAATACTAGAGGATGATTTAACTTGCGTTATTTGTAAGGGAATGGATGTCGGGGCTAGAAACAGACTAGTTGAATGTGTGGAATGCCATTCCCTGTATCACCAAGAGTGCCATACTCCTCACATACTGGATACTCAGATAGACGATCCCAGATTAGTTTGGTATTGTTCGAATTGCTCGAAATCACAGCAGGTGTGTTTTTAGGATTTTGGAGTTTCTTTGTTTCTCTATTGTGAAACTGCTGCTCATGGGTGATTATTACTTTCTTGCAGACATCTAAGGATAGAAGTTCACCGAAAACAGTAACAGAAGGAAAGTCGAAGGAGCATAAAAAGTCTACAAGTTCCAGTGAGTTTTCTGCTTCGAGAGGTTCCTCGCCCTAAACAGTCCTTGATTAACTATTTTCTTTTTCATCACAGGCACGAAACATGCAGACAAGTACAAGTCTGGTTCTAGCAGCGTTAACCAGTCGCAACCAAGCAGTGGTGGAAGCACTCCGACGGGTATATCAAATCCGCCAAAACTTACACCAAATATAAACATAGTCAGTGGTGACAGAAGACTGAGAGATATGAAGAAAGTGAAACAAGAAAAGCGGAGTAACAGTAGCGGCAGTAAACATTCCTCGTCAAATACCAATTCGTCGTCTTCAAAATCTGCTCAAGAAAAATCATTGCTATTTAAAATAAAGTCTGGATCTGAGTAGGATGAACGAAGACAGAAAAAACATTTTATAAACTGAATAAAGGAGAAGATTAAAGTGCAACATATTTGCAAAGGATTGAATCTGCTTATTTTTAATTTCATTCTATTATCAATATTTTTTTAGAACCCATTCTTTTTGTATATTTTTAATCAATCTGATTCGAAAGTGTGTTGGGTACCTTTGGTTTTTATATGATATGATGAACAGAAGGAATACAGAAGACGTATAGTTTATAATACCAATATATTTTGCGATTTCTCAAATGTTTGTCCCTAAGTCCCATTGAAAATTTGGCAAGAGTCGTTTCGTTTCATATTATTATTATTAATTTTTTTTTGTTTTTTTTTTTCATCACCATCATTATCATCGTCGAGTTACTTAGATTCTATTAGGTGCGATGGGGGTAGGGAAAGGAATTGGTGGGTAATTATGTACATGGAGGCATTGGGGAGAGTGGGAAAGGGTTTAATGGGATATATTAGCATGCACACACATATATACATATTTCGTAATCTAATAATAAAATATGTTCGCTTCCTATATCAAAGTGGTGTGCCTACTTATATTGCCCAACAAAATACCTAAATTGTTATTAGATTTTTTCCAAGTACCCTTTACATAGAGTATGTTCCTACTATGGTATGTTATTATCTTTATAATCCAATATGGTGACTTAAGTAATTTCAAGCGCAATACAAGTGATCGATTAATCGTATTTACTTTAATTTAATTTTTAATATCTTTTTTTTTTCATTTGCTTTCTTTTTTTTTTAATCTTTTTCTTTTTTTTTTCTTTTTTTAACCATCTGTACAAAATGTATAAATATTTGTTTTTGTTTTTGCATTTTTTTCTTTATGTATTTTAAGATATCAGCCGTAGATCGATCCGCCTTTTTCCCTTGTCCATAATTACTTAATTAATTAGATATTTCAGACAAACACATATTGGCACACTTGTATCAAAATGTACGCACGCGGCTTCAAAGTGTTTTCTATAATATTATGTATATCTTGTATCTTCTTATTTTTTCGTTTTTTCGTATTTTCTTTTATATATATATATATATATATATATATATATAGTATATATATACTATATATGTATATACTACATATATATCATATTACATTATATCATAATATATCGACAAAGCATATTGATCATTATTGGCGTTATTCTTTTTCTGATTAATTGTTTTCTTGTTTTTTCTATGAAACTATAATTCCGAAATAAGTCAAATTTCAAATAATAGTAGAAGATTGTTAAAAGTGATCACATTGGATATTTATCATGAAGCTGGAATATGCTCTTGAGTGGGGGTACTTTTCAATTTCTTCTGGTTTCTATCTTTCTTTCTTTCTTTCTTTCTTTCCTTTTCATTTCATTTCACTTCATTTCGTTTCGTTTCATTTCTTTATCTCTTATTCTTTCAGGACGCATACATAGATCGTTGCGCTATCATTTTAAGTTTACAAGGTATATTCGGTGAGTCTGTATATGTCCGTCCGTTAAATTTGCGCGCGCGTGTGTGTGTGTGTGTGTTTTACTGTGTGCAGTACATAGGTTGCTCACGATCACCGAAACATTTCACATACCTATATCCTATAATGAGATTCTAATGAGTTTCAACTAATACTGTTCATGGAGAAATACAAGAGAATTTTTCATCTTGATTGATTTAAATAAAATGAAATCGTTTCTTTAACTTTAACTTTTCTTTTCTCCTATCTTCGAGTATAAACACAAGCAACTATTGGTGATCGTAAGCGACGTAGGTTCTTACTATAAACTAGCTCATTCATAGGTATAAATAAATACAATACATATAGAGAGATACATAGGTAATTAGGGTCAGACGAGAGAGCCTGGGGGACACATTTGTCCGACACGAATCAGATAGATATATTATAAAGATATAGAAAGATAGAGAGATAGAGATATACCTATAATATATAGAATTGAGTATTAATTAAGTACAGGGCTGAGCGAGGCCCCAGCCTCCCTGCCTTTGTCGACCACAATACATAATTATAAATTCATACTTATAGATCAATCAGACATAATATAACGTACCTAATCAATACTAATAATTAGATCAATTCGATAGTTTGTTTGTTTTTTTTTTTCAAACATAGAAGCGCATAGAGAGCCTTGGCAGTGCGCGCTGTGAGTAAACTCAGTGATAATTGAGACTCGAGTATTAGCAAACATATTTAGCTAATAAAATGTTTTGTTTTATTTCATTTTTATTTATTTTTCATGCGAAAGGATTTAAAAAAACCAATTTCGTCAGTCTCAAAAATAATTGTGAAAAAAAAAATTAATAAATAAAAAAAAAAATGAAGGATGCGATTAAAGAAATACTGTAATAAGGTATATATTATCACTACGAACGACACGTGTCTTTGATGCGCCAATTTCTTTATACTTAGTCGAATAAAGACCGAAAAAAAAAGTACAAAATAGAAAGAAAAAAATGATAAAATAAAGAAAGATCTTAGCATTACTAAAGACGCGCGCTTTCGGTTTGCTTGGATGGCCATGTGTTATCACACCATATATATATATAAAAAAAAATGTTCATAACATGATCAGAGATAGATAGATAGATAGATAGATAGATAGATAGAGAAAGAGAGAGAGAGCCTATTCTGCAGGCACTTTTGCGCCTGACATCCTTGTATAAAACGTACGTACCTATTACATCGCGAGTATATTATTATATATATTTATGTATTATAATATATATAATATTATTCTTAATAACGATCATTAATTAATTAATTAATTTAATATCAATAATGAATTCATCATTAATTAATATTAAAGTCTAATAATAAATTCCTATAGTAATCATAATAATTGATAATTAATGGATATACCTATATTATATATCTATTTCACAAAATTCCGTCATTGTTAAGAATTATTTTATAGCAGCCATGGCATTCTTCATTCTTCATTCTTCATTCTTATTATTATTATCGTTATCGTTATCGTTATAGTTATCATTATCATTGATATATTGTAAAAAGTATAAACTAAATAAAAAAAAAGAACCGAACGAAGAAGAAAAAATCAATGTAAAAATAAAAATAAAAATGCTAAAAAAAAAATTACGTACGTAATTTATATACGTAACTAGGCCTAGAGTAGACTGAGCTACTCTTGATAACGCTTATTTCTTAGTCAATCATTAATCCTAATTCAATATCCTTAATTTTCAATATTATTTTCTTTCTTATTCTTCTTCTTCTTCTTATTATTATTATTATTATTTCTTCTTTCTGTTTCTTCGCAACTTTCGGGTGTGGGGCTCTGTTATCCTCCCATAAAGACACACATGCATACATACGACTCAATTACATGCATTTACAAAGTTCTGAATCTAAAATCTCAAATAGTAATTAAAAAAAAAAAACAGAAGAGACGAAAAGAACGGAACGCAAAGAAAAGTCGCGTATCTAATTCCGTTGCAACTTCAAATCTCGTAATTAATTTCCTTCTCCTACTTAGTTTAGTTCAGTGTTCTTGTAAAATAAAATAAAAAAACAGTTTAACTATACGCCGTATGTATCTGCATGTTGATAAATTGTAAGTTCATCACCCACACTTCCTAAAATCCCGTTCCTTCTGGCTAGCTTTTAGTGTGTCGTGATCTTAAGCATAAAGATCAATCGTTCCAAATAGTCTTTTTAAATCACAGAGACTCATTCTTTTCGCTTGCTCACAGATCGCCGGGAAAGTATACATTAATACATATAATAGTCTGCCGAACACAGCGGTCGTTGATCAGCTAATTCATTGAGACAATAAAACGTAGCGTGTAGGAGAGAATAGTCTTGACTTCTATCACTGTTCAGAACTCATCGATCTGTTTTTATATCTTTTATAAAGTATGCTTCCCTGAATTAGAAAAGACCTAAGTGAGATTAGGATAACAGTAAAGCCTTTCTGAAACGCTGCGCATTCCTCAAATCCCAAAAGCTGAAAGAATTCATTCTTAATAATCTTTTCCTTTTCCTTATTTGCTTTTCTCTCCATTCCTTTCCTTTTACTCCATTATAAATTGGCGTCAAAGGATTTCACGCATCGTTTATCCCCAATCTTATGCATTCAGTCGAGGCACTAGTCAGTGTTCATGGGGGGTTCGTCGGGTTCTAGGGTAGAGATGGGTAGGTTGTGTCAGCAGGCGCTAGTCTCTTCTCCCTCTAGCGTACAAGCAACATTTTCCAGTCTGTGGGCAAGGTGGAGTTTACGACAGCCCGCGTCAGTTTCCAAGGCCTCTAGGATCTGAAAAATGTAAAAAAAAAAACCTGATAAAATGCATTTCAAAACAAGAAAATTTCTCTAGAGATTCCCAAGGTTCATTAAAACTTTTAAAACACAATGAAGCATCTTAATTTCCTCACTTGTTCGTAATATTTGCTGACATAGATGTAAAGTTCTTTCAGTGCAGCAATGACGTCGAATTCGTTGTCATGAGCAGCACTGAGCTGTTGCATAGCGCTGGACATTTCCTGATCAGTTATGAGCGGCAGCCTTTGTACATCGCTGTAAAATCTTCCGACCTTTTCCCTATAGTGTGGTATATCCTTGGCGAATAGTAGTTTGTTAGACGGTGAGTCCTTGCCCAGTCTGTGTTCAGTGGTGGAACAAGAGTCCATGAAGGTCTGAGCGATTACCGATAGGCTCGAGTCGACAGTGGTCGTTTTATTAATATCGAACATGAAGTCGGGATTCTTAATAAAATTCACCCAAAACCTCAGAGGCAGACTGTTAGACTTCCAAGCATGAGGAACCTCCGGATCGGTCAATCCATGTCTCTTTGCAGCCTCGTCTAACAGGTCAAAAAGCCACTTAACGGCACTAGGCAGAGCCTCGTTGGCGGTCAATATAGTGTTCAAAAAATCGTCTACAAATTTCTGGACCGTACCCTTAGTGGACAATAATCTAGTGAGAAATATCTCCGGTATCGCTTTGTGGGTTCTTTCAGGATGGTGGTGCTTCCCACCTGTAGTACCAATCCCTGGAGGGTAATGCCCTTCTTCTACGGGTCTTACCAGGTGATAAAGTCTCTGATTTCCTCCATGTCCGCCCTCTATATCACCGTTGGCAGTTATAATCGGGGGAGAATGCTGTGAGTTGAAATATATGCCACCCGGTGAGTGCGAATATGTGATAGGGCTGAGCATCGCGTGATTTGGAGTTGAGGAAAGATGGGCTGAAGAACAATGATGGTTTTGGTGATTATGAGAAGGTTTGCAGTTATGGCACGGGGGTTTACAGCCCACGGAGAAACCGTCGTTTTGTCTAGGTATAAGAGACATGACCGCCGACTCTTTGACTCCATAATGAGCCAGGGTATTCATCTTCTTCCACTCCTCGCTGCATTTTGTGGTCAGGTCTTCGTCCTGGAGAGTTAAATGTCCTCCGCGTCCGTGTCTCCATTCAAGATCGACCTCATGGATGGAAGGTCGCGCTGAGAATGGTGTATTTTTATACAAAGCGTCCAGAATCTTTGATTTGACTTGGTTTATCGTGTCGCAGTCTAGGACCTTACATTGTATTTTCTCATCCAGGTCATCCTGGACAACATGGAGTGTTACAACTCCGTGTTCAATCTGTTCCCGGAGCAGTCTTTCCTCCGAAAGGGAGTACCTAGCGTCGTGAGTTATTACATCGACCGGTCCCTTTTCTATCTGGTGTTTTATCGCCTTGAATAAAAGGAAGAGGGAAGATCCCGCGTAATCCTTGAGGTAATTATACATGCAAAGTGCCATCCAGTTGGTCAGCATTTTTTCAACCACTGATTCAGTCCGCCTCAACATTAACTGCGGGTATTTAGTGCCCACGGATTTATCTATAAGTCGGAGTAGCAGGTTCATTAATATGTCTGTGGCATACTCCATCTTCCCCATTAAAACAACCATGAGTAGCGATGCGACGTTGACTTTGTCTCTGATGTTAAAAGACTTCTGGGCTTCGAGGGTGTCAATGAATGTCAATATGAAGCACTTGTTGTTTACCAATTGCTCAAACTGCAGCATAGCAGCGTCGTAGTTTGTTCTTGGGACGTTGTTTCGAGGTCTGGGATCGTTTAGTATAGGATGATCGATGACTCCAGGGAAGAAAACTTTCATTATGTAATTCTTGTGGTCCAGAGTTGGTATTCCGGATGATTCAAGATCTGCAGTAAGGTCGGTCATGTCTGTCTGGAGCTCGGCGAATGCCTGTTTGCATTCCATGCGTACGTTACTTTCTAGAGTGTCCATCTGTATCTGTATCCTCTTGTACTCTCTCTCCGCCTGGGTGCTCTTTCTTCTGTACACAACGAGCACTATAACAAATAGAAAAACGAGCCCAAAAGTTCCGGCAGCAATCCCAGCTATTGCCTCTGGGGGAAAAGGGTAGGACTTTATCACGTCGTATCTGAGATACCCGATGGGGAACCTGAGGCTTTGTCCGACACGGACGACGACTAAAGGCAGTCCGTATTCCATCTTGATTCCGAGTTCGTCAGTATCCAAAGGCTGCTGATCAGGCGGGGTACAAACAAGCTGAGTTAAAGCCAGAGAAGTTACATTGCAAGGCATTGTACCGACGGTGACATTTACATCAGACTCGTCAGAAGCATGATTGAGGTTTTCTCCTTCTATAACGAGCGTATCTCCCTTGTAGAGTTTTACTCTATGAGGAAAAGGGAAGAACTTAGGGTCCTCGACATATAGAAGCTGGTTCCTAAGGCTCTGGAAGTGCTTCTCAAGGTCCTTAACGCTCTCGACGTGATCCATGACGAAACCGATCCTCAAAGCCAGTTGAGACTCCTTTAGGACTTGAGATCCGTGCTTGTGAAGAGATCTCTTAGTGCGTTGTATTATCTTGAATTTATCGGCGATACAGGGACTGGGACACTCCATTTGTGTTGGGTTCAGAACTGTGCAGACTGTCTTGTTGACCGGTAGCACCTCGTTGTCGAGATAAACTTCCATTTCCGGTTTTTGTATCGTGTCTAGATTGGTTCCATGAACTGTGATCATTCTACCGCCAGAAGCAAAGCTCCTTAGTGGTTTTATCTCCATTATAGTAGGGTCGTGGGTATAATTGTAAGGATTACTGTTCAGAGTTCTATTAGCTCCATCTATACTAAGTGTCAATTTTTTCACCCTTCTAACGCGGCCAGACTTGCTAGTGACGCAAGTAAGTCTGGTGCTGCTAGCCTGAGTCGCGTTTACATGGCAAGGAAGCTCGTCCAGGAAGGCAGATATGGTGCTTCCGATGTTTAGATACATTCCAGAGATAGCCAACTGTGTTCCGCCGCTCTGAGGCCCCATAGCAGGGTAGACTCCCGTTAACTGTATGTCTTTGTAGTTAAAAAGCACCGCGCTCTCTGTATATCCAGCGTCGTTACCGACTACAACAGAAGCTGTAGCTTCCTGGGGGCTGGGACCAGTGCGACAAACTATTCTCACAGATACTTCATAGTCTACTAAAGCGCAGGGGGTTTCACCAATGTGTATTTTCCCTTCCACGTCGCTTTCCTTCAGTCCCAAGTTACTCCCTTCGATTGTGACCAGCGTCCCACCTTCAATGGGACCGCTGAGAGGTTTAATCATATCTATTCTTGGCTTGGGGCATTCGGAGAAGGGAGAATGGAGACAAGAGTGTCGGTAAACGCAGCTGTTAGCACACCAAGTGCACTCAAATCTTAGATCTCTCGTAACGCAGAGGGAACAGTCGGCATGCTCTCTGTGAGAGCCAAGGACTTCGCACTTGTATAGAAGCACGGTTGTCTGATCTACGTGGTGGTTTGTGTTCCATACTACAGTCACCGCTGCCTCAAACTCTCCAAGTATTGCCTCGTAGGAATAAACCGTCTTGTCGCATACTATAAAACGGCTGCTATCCACTCTGGCTTGAACCCTGAGGTTGGCACCCTCGATTGTGACGATGCACTGAAAGCCGGTGTGCCCCACTTGAGGATGAGGCAGGTTTTCAACCTCCAGTACAATCTCCTTGGGGACGTTGTTAGGGAGCATTAACGGCTCTGCTCGCTTGGCAAAACGAGGACAGTACTGGACTCCGTGTGCTGTGAGATGCGACGGATTCTGAAAAACCAAAAGACAAGATAATCAATGATATTAGTCTTGGATTTGGGCAGATTCTTTTCTCCTAATCGATTGCTCTGTGAGTTTATTTAACGCTAGATTGCTCCTAGTGTTCTAAGTAAAAATCAAACGAATTTCAAACATGATGTATAGTTTTTCGTGAACTTAAGCGATTCGTATTGCAAAGGAGATGTATTTGTCAGGTGTTATTGATAAGAATGGGATTCTATTAAACGACTATTATCAATTTTCGTGAGGTTTTTGTTGCTTGAAATCATAGAACGTTTGAATTTTCTATTAAGGATACTAATTCAAAGTCAAACAAGCAGATGATTCAAGCCACGATCTGGTATTAATGATAAGAACCCGGAAAGCTGTTGATCACAAAGGTTCTAAAAATTGTTACATCAGTGAAACAAAGGATGTTGACATCCTCTGGGACAACCTATGATGTAATCATAAGTTACAATCACTCAATTGATAACATTAAGAGACAATGATGACTCAACTGTGCGTGTTACAATGAGATTATACTCATAACAGGAATTTTTGATACGAAATGTTAAAATAATATGAGGAAAACATTTATAATCTTATAAAATGATGCAACAAAAGTCTCTTATCGCATATAATGTTAATTAATGTTATGTAAACCGAAACACTTACGTTTTCTCCAGAAATCACATTTCCCTGGCAGCAGCTAGTGTTGTGTGTGCATTTATTCTCATAAACGCACCAGCTACAGGCCCACTGTGACCTGACGCATTCAGAGCACATAGTGTGTCTAGAGCAGTCATAGTATGCAAAATTACGAGAAACAAAATCCTTGTTAGTCTCGCTAGACCTAACAGACAAAGGTACTAATACGTGATCAGTCTCCTCAGAAATACTCGGTCTTCCTATGACCGGGGGTGTCGGACAGGACAATCCAAATCCCGTCATAAGTGCATCAATTGGCTCAGCGTTTCCAAAGACACATTTATAGTTAGCGCCGGTTGGAAGCTCTGGCAGAGTCCTTATCGATAATTGAACCGTCGTCATTTGGTTTATCGGAATTCGGTCTGGCAAGACTTGCTCAAAGTCTATGCACTGCTGGCCTGTTCCTAACGACAGCCAACGCGGACTACTATGGCTTGCTTTCTGGCACGCACCTCTGACTGTGCATCTGAAAAAAGTACCCAAATAATTAGTCAGACGTCATTGAGGAGGATGAAGGGTTTCAACAAGCCTAAATCTATCTCTTTTTACCGTTTTTCTAAAGAGCACCAGCCGCAGTAAGGATCTCTGGCGTCTAAACAACTGCTGCAGTTAGTGTATCCGCTGCAATGTTCGACTTTGACTTTAGTGATCTTGGATGCTGAAAGAACGTAGAGGTATTCTCCACTGGGGGAAATCGTGGTGTCGGGTAAAAGCTTTTGGCCTTTATCAACGACGATACTTTCGTAGACGGCGGCCTCCACTCCTGAGAGCAAAACCTTCTTCAATACTCCATCGGTTGTTCCAAGGAAAGCGACCGTGTGACTCTCCGTATTTGCTATGGTAATCGCGGATACAGATACGTTGGGGAAGTGGAGAGCAGCTTGAGCTACAATTGGAGATACGCCAGAGATCTTAAGACCAACTTCGCAGAAGTTGAGAATGTTTCCTGTTGTCTGTGGAGAAAGATTTACACATAGTTAGCTAATTCTTTGTCGGAAATAAAAATGAGGAGGTGGTTCTTGGTCTATTTACCCCAGCCGTAGGGCACTTTCCATCTTGTATAGGCCCGCTGACATATCCCATGTTTCTGTACTTTATACTTCCGTTAAAACACATGTGAATATTTTCATTGAACTTCATTTCAATGTCTTGCAGGCTGTATACGCATACCGCCGACCGAGGTAGTGGTTCACTAGTTATTCCTTTGCTGGGTGAAAATACAGAGACAAAAACTGGGTCTCCTATCGATATCCCGAGCTGTATGGCAAGGTCGCTTCCCGCGGCGGCTACTTTAGCATCTTGGACTAAATTGTACATGTGTTGTCTCCCATCCCCAGTGTCAACGCTGCACTGCAGCGTAACTTCTGTGTAACTATCATAGTTAGGATCGCTTATGCAGCTCCGAGCAAGTCTTGAGACGTAGCCAAGCTCTTCCTGCTCCGGTAGGTGGGACTGTTTTTGTACAAGAACGAAATACGCATAGTCACTCGCATTGAAACCATAAACGTATTTAACAAGGAAGTGGTCTCTGTATTTAACGTCTATGTGGAGAATTGACTGTTTGTTGAATGTGTACTCGGCGAACTCGAGAGTGTATAACTTCCTGCTTGATATCGCTGGTACATCGTGCCGGTAGTCTCCATTATTAGTGAACGTCGTACCGACATATAAAATGTTCGTTCTTCCCCAGGGATTGTATCTTTCTGGACCTACGAACGCGTATGTCGAAGAATTGTCGTCGTTTGCCGCTACGCTGTTGGATATAAACTCCGGCTTTAGGGATATGTTCGTCATTTTATACTTTTCGCATGCTCCCTGAAGCAGCGAACCACACGCTATCAATGTACGTGAGTCTAGGTCGGCTACTAACAACTTGTTCACGTTGTCCATCATTGATGTAGTCATGTCTCTAGATGGACAACCCCGCGCATGACACTGAGGATTGTCCAGTCTTGGCCCTGGATAAGAAAATTGCTTTCATTTCATCACAAAGAAACTTGAGATTCACAGGATTTTGGTGCAAAATATGTCTTGCCAAACTTTTAGCCGATCTTTGAATGATTGAATAATAATAAATAACATAACAATTGATTAGTAAATACAATGAGAAAAGATCATTTTAGTTTCAACATCTGTGAATAGTTATTTACTCTATATAAAATGAATATTATTTACCAGTAGAAACGAGTGCCTCTAATCTGAGGTTTGAGTCAAGTTGAATGAGCCTGTTAACAGCGCCAGCATAAAGTCTGTTGGTAGTAGGATCAGTAGTGAGATGATTAAACCTAAGAGCGCCTTCCCTAGTAGCGTTAGGATCAAGGGGATAATAATTATACCGCATATTATCTTGAGGAGGAAACTGGGCGACAATATGCGGCGATGTTTTATCTGATATAACATTTGGATTGGTATTTGCAGGTGCTTCCATTGCGGCAGCAGCAATCGCTACCAAAAGCCATGCCGCTAATGGCAAAGCGGCTATCGAACCGAGGGATGAGAATGAGAGGTGTAACCGTGGCGGTGGTGGTACCGGTGGTGAAACAGGGAAGGGTCTCGGTCCAAGCAGCCTCATGATGCGTTAGGAAATGTGGCAGTGTATTGGCAGGAAATGATTTTGGGGGCGGGAGGAAGGGAGGGGGCAGGGGGGAGGGGGGGGAGGAATATGACTGAATTGGGATTTTCTTGTTCCGTTTTTTGACCAGCTGGTAGTTAGCCAGTGGCAGAATGGCACTACCAGCTATACCCGCATCCAAACACCAACATGACGCTCAACGCTTCATGTTCCTGAAAGGAAAAATGTTAACAAAACACATCAGTAATACTAACTTTTAACAATCGTTCGAGACTTTTCATGTATTATTGAGAATAATGATTAACTAAACAGCATCTAAGAAGTATTTTCTAAAAAACGGTTGCTTATTCAGAGTTTATATATTAAATACCAAGGGGTTTATAGCTTCTGTTCGATTTCCCCCTCTTCTTTGCATCAAAGATTGACTTCTACTAGGTGATAATGTATAGAAAAGTGATAAAATTCACGTATACTTATATAGTAGTTTCAGGGGATGGAGGGTAGAAGGGTAATAACGAACACGTAATATAATAATCATCAGCTGCATGGTAATTGAAAAAAAGGGATTGTCCTCGTTGGAACAACTGGATGCAAACAATTGTTATTGAAGAACACTTGTCGTGCTCTGGCTGAGGGCAGTAGCGGTACACGTTATTAGTCGACTAAGAAGAAAAGAGTTTTAAAACCTAGAGTTATAAAGAAGAGAGTAAGTACGTAGAGCCAAAAGTGGATGAATATGAATTGAGCCTAAGGGGGTAAGCAGAGATCCCCTGATCCATGGGCTGCGGGTTACTGAGCTGTGTTGGTCTATTGTTTTCAACCCCCCCCCCCTGTCGAACTAACAGTACCCTTATTAAAGTATTATTACGCGTTTGTTCGATTAAGAATTAAAATGAAAACAATAAACAGAAACAAAGCAAAAAAAAAAGGGTAACAACGACATAGTTCGTGTTTTTTTTTTGTTTTTTTTAACGACAATAGATTAATTAAAAAAAAAAAGATCTAAAGGAGAAAAAAAAAGATAGAAGAATAACGCTGGGAAGAAAACACATGATGCACATTCCTAAGGTGGTGAATAATAGACGACGATCATCGCGATTAGTAGAACTGCTTGGGTTCAGAGCAAGAGCAGATCTCTTTGTACGGTTTTTTTTACTGTTTTTTCTATTTTTTTTTTCCTTTTTTGTTTATTCTTTTTATTTTCTAAAGTGAGGTGAACGAATAAGTATGGATAACGAAACAGGTGCGAGTTTTATTCTTCGTAACCTGCCGCTACCTGATGCAAACGAACGAACGAACGGATGGATGGACGAAAGGTGGAAGAGTTAAAAAAAAAGAAGCATTGGACATGTTTCGATGTGGTACTAATTGCGTGAGAAGAAAGAGAGTTAAAGAAAGAAAGAAAGGAGAGGTAAGAAGGAAAGGAAGGAATGGGACCTGGGATCTAATCTCCGCTTCTCTTTATCTCTCCTTTTTTTCTTTTCATCTCTCTTCTTCTCATCTCTCCACGAATTGATGAAAGAAGAAGAATAAGAAGAGAGAGGGAGACGGAGAGAGAGAAGATGAAGAAAAAAAAATAACGCATCGTCGTCGTAGTCGTCGGTGGTTAGCGTCAAACGATTAGACACAGTATGTATGATATTCGTGCGTGCTCGCATGTGACGAAGTAATAGAAGAGATAGATGTAATAAGAGATGCAGATTTCTGCGTTTTGTATCATGATAATTACCTTGTTCTCGTATTCGAAGATCCGCCGAGTACTTAATATGACGGTATTGTATGATATATCGTTTGTTCTATCGAGGGGATAATGCCAGCGGTAACTCGGGTACATTGCTGGGCTATAAAGCTTGACCGTCGACTAGGTCGTCGTCATCGCCGCCACCGCCGCCGCAACACATTCCTCTAGTAAATATATATATTTTATTTTTTATTTTTCTTCGTCTTCTTATTCTTATTCTTATACTTCTTATTATAATTCTTCCTCTTCTTATTTGGAAAAAAAAATTATTATTACTAAAAAATCACTGGTTTGTTAATCGCTTATTATAACCGGGATTATATTCCAATTCTTTTGTTGTTGTTGTTGTTTTTTTTCCTTCGTTTTTTTTTATTCACTTTTATCTGCTCTGGCTCACCACAAAAGATACTCCCACTGTCAGGTTCACTCACAATAATACCACTCGCGGAGATAGGGACGACCGCCATTAATGTTCGACTGACGGGGGCCGTGGCTATCCGCTACGGCGCGACGTGCGCTAACACAGGCTTCCCCTACTACTATAAATTTGCTAAGAGACGATTGGTCGAACCGACCCACACACACATGTGTGCACTCTGTGATTCTCTCGATTTTAGAAACATCGATCATTCGAGGTTCGAGAGGAAACCCGCGGCCAACATGAAAGTGTTGAAAATTTGATCAAAAGGAATGAAAATTGATGATATGAAAGGAGTTGTAGACCATTCTTGATTTCTTTTGAATAGATCCCGTCGTCAATGATCACGAGACAAAGAAAAACTCCAGACAATTTTCGATGGTCCAACTTGGTCGGTAACGCCAACTTTCTCTTTCTTTGTCTAACGCGCTGTTGTTTGTTTGGAAAGGAGAGAGATAGTGGATTCAACTGCATTACCGATCAAGCTGAAAGATCCTACAATTACCTATGATGAGATCCGAAATGATCATGTTATATGAATTGGAAGATATCCTTGATCACTTCAGATCTATAATCAATTTCAGCTAGATGAAACTGTCTTCATCTTTTGTAGAGATGATTTGATAAAGTTTTATTGTTAATTTTATCTAGATAGATTTATGGAATCAATATCCAATCTCGAAGCTTAATTTTCTTGTTATCGTAATTTAAATGATGTTAGATGGATTGACTATGTACGTAAATGATATAAGATATTGGAAAACGATTGTAAAACAGAAATGCATAAATTAAAAACTTAGAATTTCGCTAGTCTTGTCACAATTTATTTGTAAATATTATGTTATTTACACATATATACCTAAGTCTCAAATATCGTAACATCATCATTTCATTAGATGGAGAAAGGGGTGATGGTGGTGGTGGTGGTGGGTTGTGGTATTGTGAATTTGTATCTTGTTTATTTCAATATATAACAAACATAGTAAATAATTAATATAGCATTTCAATATTCGAGAAAGGGGGGGAGGGGAAGGGGTCGCGGGGTATGCGACAGATGAATGATTGGTAATATAAACCTAGTTATGGGTATAATGACGTATTATTATTAATATGCTGGTTGGGAATTGGTTTAAAACGTTTTTTTCTTCTACCTTCGTTCTATCTTCGCATTAATAAATTGATATTTTATTCCACTGGGTTTTAAACTAAACTGCAAGCGGGCCCTCTCGTCTTGTTAAATACAAATTGTAAAGCTGAGTCTCGGGATGGGTTTAAGAATCATTTTTGTAGTTTAAAATTATCATTATCATTACTATTCGCAACACAAACATGGTTACGAATATTATCATCGTCTTCGTCGTCGTCGTCGACAGTAATAGTCATCATTATTAGGACTTTGAAAGGAAATTCTTTCTCTCTTTTTTTTCTCTGTCTTCTTCTCTCTTTTTCTCGCTCCCTACTTTTATATATGTAATACAAATACATAATCGTATCTATACATACGGAGGATGTGTACACGACAAAAAGAAAAAAAAAAAAACCCGAAGACTAAATTTCACGCGACAATTTTCACGCGCAAACACACGCGATACCCGCAATTTTTCGAATATAGTATATACCTATATCGAATGAACATTGTTATTATAACTAGAGTTTTCTTTTCATTTTTCATTTTTTTTTTTTTTCTAGATTTTTGGGTCTTTCTTTCTTTTTTTTCTTTTTTATATGTCAAATAGTTTTTTCACGCTGCCAAACTAAAATACACATCCCGCGAATGACCTATTCTGTAGTTTTGAAGATAGTGTGCCACGGTCTACGTTTATTTTTCGTTTTATTTTGTTTGGAAAAAGTTTATCCCGCAAAGGATCATTAATATCATCATCATAATCATCACCATCATCATCATTGTGTCGTTACGTATATAGTTGTTGATCAGAAAGATCGCCGGCCTTATAATATTCCTGCAGTCTTAGTCCATCGGTAGAAAGTTAAAATGAGATATACAATAATAATAACAATAATAATAGAATGAAAAATAGAAAAGAAAGAGAAACAATATTATGTTATACACGCAAATGTATAAATGTGTGTATATGTGATACATGCTACTCGTGGCGAAACCCTAATATTTAGTCTGAAAGTAATGAAATTCGGGGTAGCCAGTACCCCTTTGTAAAATTAATTTTTTTACGCCATCCTTCGCAATTCTCACTGTCAATTACTCAATCATTATTAAAAATAATAATAATAATAATAATAATGAAAATAATTATACTTATTATTATTATTATTATTATTTTTCATCAAGTTTTCTAATTTTATTCATTCGCGTTCTCCTGATTCTGTGTATATTGTATGCTATAAGACCACAGGTTAGTATCTTTGAACCTTCACAATCCACCATTTCGATTCCTTAATTATTTTTTTGTTTTATGTATTCTCAAAATCGGACTAGTGCCTCTTACAAACTACAGCCATACTTCCGTTTTCTTTTTTTTTTTGTATTTTTTTTTCCGTTTTTTTTTTCACAGGTATAGTAATAAGAAGGGATATTTTCGCTTGCTAATAATGATCGCCCGCTCGTTAATCGATCAACTTTTTTATTTTTTACTGTCTTTTCTATATTTTATCTGTATTTGTTTTTTTTTTTTTCTTCATTGTGTCCGGTGTGTAAGTATGTGTATGCGTGTGTCTGTGTGACTGTAACCAATCGTCTTTCTCTCTCATTAATTCAATGTTTTTTAAATTTTTTTTATTTTTTTGTTGTTTGTTTTTTTCTGTTTTTTTTCTGTTTTTCTACATTTTTCCCTCCTATTTATCATTTGCGAGGTGTGTATTATGCGTGGTAGCAGCTGATGTGTGTCTGGCAAATTAAACGGGGCTTAGATTATTGGCGATCGTGGGACTGCGTGGATCTTCGAGCTATTTATTGCTCTCTCTACATCTTACCCCAATGAGGGAAAATCGTGCTCGTCGTCCACTTTAGGAGCATTTTGACGACCGCGCGGCGACCTTTGCTCGGGCTGCTGAGGCTGGAACGGAAAAAATATCATAAATTTTAATCATCTTAGAACAGCGATTAACTTGGTAGTTCAAATTATGTAAAGAAATTTCAGGTTTACGTATGATCAAAGTATTAGAAATGGGGAATTTCAACTCACAACAGCAGCTGGACGAACTTCGCGCTCGCGTTCGCGTTCACGTTCACGTTCCCTGTCGCGATCACCGCGATCTCCACGGTCTCCGCGATCTCCGCGTTCCCCACGCTCACCGCGATCTCCACGTTCACCACGTTCACCGCGTTCCCCGCGATCTCCGCGATCTCCGCGTTCTCCACGGTCTCCACCGTCCCTCGGGGGTCCTCCACGATTACCAAAACCACGTCCTCCGTTTGCCCGCTCGCCTCTACCTCCGCGTCCTCTTCCACCGCGTCCCCCAGTACCACGTCGCGTGTCACTGAAGTGAAACTCGATGTCAAGAACGTGTTTCTGCCTTCCAACGCGCTGAGGGTACTCGGCAGCGGCGTCATACTCCTCTTCTTCGTCTTCTTCCTCCTCGACTCCTTCCTTCTTTTTCTCCAAAGCGTACATCTTCTTCCAACGTGTAAGGTCCTCACCTTCGCCAGCTTTGCGAAGATTGTACTGAGGCTTAGCACGGTTACTCTGCAGAGCCTTCCACTCGTCCAAAGTCAATTCACGCGATTCTTCTTCCGCAGGAGGCTTCTCCTCTGCCGAAGTATCCGCCGAAGCTGGAGCTTCGCCCTCCTTAGGCTCAACCGGTACCGGCGCTACTTCAGCTTCTGGCTTCTCTCCGCTCCAGTCTTGATTTTCTTGGATCAGCTGCTCTCTGAAGTAGAAATGAAGAACAAAAAATTATGAATCAGACCAATTATAGAGAAGAAATATCATCTTTTTGCGTAATTTTTCCTTCAAAGAAAAGAAAAAAAAAAAAACATGTTTAAACGCAGAACTTACTCAATTTCATCGCGATGAGTTCCCCAGTTGTGGCTACCACCGCCTTCCTTTTTGTCGACGGGTTTCACTCCGCTGTAAGCATGTCTGTTTGGATTAATAATGTTCACAAGTTGCGGAGTAACGTGAGAAACGAATTTAATGAGAGAAGGTGAAGTAAGTTTAGGGTTTCCTTCACCAAGGAAGATTATGTTAATGGAATTATGCAAAGCGTTGCGGTCGCTTTGTTTATTCTGGTAATGTTTCTGTCAAAGCTGTAATCTATTAGTTAGATTATAAATGTAGTAAGCGACCGTGACACTTTGCGTTCTTCCTCTTCTTCTTCTTCTTCTTTTTTTTTTTCGTCTTCTTTCTTTTTTTTCCAATATAGCAGCAAAAACGAAAGCATTAAAGGCATGCGAGATACATGGCAAAAATCCTTACCTCGGCTGCCTACTCGCAGACATACACAAGGGAATATCACATATTATCAATTAAGAAAAGGGAGAAATTTGAACTCGAGTATTTATTGAATATGGAATAGTGTTTTTACCATGTTAGATGCTAGCAAGCTATTCTATGAATTAGAAACGGGACCTGCGGCAAAAGCCTGCTCAATTTTTATATATTTTGCTGAACGTTTTGCCCCCCCTCAAACAAAATTACACAGTTTTACTGTTATCGGTATTACCCACACCTTAATACTCACATTATCAATTGCCTAATATTTGAACAACATTGATAAAGCGAAAGTCTAGTTAATCATATCTGAAACATCGATGGATAAGGTCGAACGATAATTTGATTAGAATAATTGAATCAGTCCTAAAATAGTTTTACATTGAGAAAAGATAAAGGAATTAGATTAAACGTCACGATCTTTAAAGCGCAATATCCCATTTCTAACCGAATGCGTTTTTATATTAGGAAAATCAAAGCCGATATACAGGTTTCAACTTACGTCTTATCAGAACGAGACTGTCGATCGAGATCACGCTTTCCACGATTCTCAAAACCGCCGCGACCTCCTCCTCGAGGTCCACCACGGCCGCGGCCACCTCCTACTCCTCGAGCTCCTCCACTTCCGCGGTCTCGACGCTCGGTAAACTCCCCGCGCTCGCCACGTTCGCCACGCGGAGTATCACCTACGGGTCCTCTGAACTCGCGGTTGTCGCGGCCCTCACTGATACAAAGAAAAGAATAGAGAATTGGATAGAGGAATACAAAGCTAGGTAATTTCATACAGAAAGGTCTTATAGACAATCTTTGATATTAGTCTTCTATTTGAGCAGATTCTTTTTTGATAAACGATTACTTAAGCTCGGTATAAGTGAGTTTAATTACAGCAGGTTTGCTCCTGGTATTTTACCTTAGGTTTTTCGCACTCAAAGCTACGAGACCAGACCAGGAGCAATAAATCTGGCGAGCTAATTCATTTGGTCAAATTATTGGATAATTAGTAAGATATTTTTTGACCGCGAGTGGAAAATATATTTGAGTAACTTTGGAGAGTTTTATTTCTGAAATACTTTCGTATCCTCAAGCTTTAGAATTCTGTATTCATAATGTAAATTTCAAATCGGTTTCAAGAAGGGGGGAAATATTAGGTATCTGAAAACATGATATTAAAGAAAACACAGATCGAGACAATGAAAAATAGAACTTTTTCCTAAAAATGGAGAAGAGAAATGAGTAACAATTTCAAATAGGCAATATAACTCACCCGGAAGGTCCTCGTCTAGGTTCTCCTCCCTGGCCACGAGGAGTCCGTTGTTCTCCATCCTCACGGTTACGTCTGTTGTTCCGTTCCTCTCTAGACTCGCCGGAAAATTTCACGTTTCGATCGCCGCCGCTGGGTCTGGGCGCAGGTTTTTTTTCTAACGATCAAGAAAACGAAAATATGACTAAAATGGAGTCTCGAATATATTTTTTCTTGTTATTTCAGTAAAAGAAAACGATTGCGGTTAGTTTAATCATAAATTTATATCAAATTCATACAACATCGTAAATATTGGATTTTTTGATAAATTCCAATTTTCGAACAATCTCAATCAAAATGGTTTCAAACAATATTCCGTGAAGTACGGTATATACGATATCGAGTAGATTTCGATAGTATGAAAACCTCCTCTGATTGGAGGATAAAAAAATCACCTTATGTGTATAGGCAGAGTGGTTAAGAAAGAAAAGAAAAAAAAATAAAATAAAAATAAATAAATAGATTGTTTTTTAATAACTTGCAATAGTAAGACGACGCGAGATGGTGTAGAATGAGAAATATGACGCGCGTAAAGCTCCCAGCGAAGCGCATAGCCGTTTTCGTCGTCGTGTTCTTCCGCGAAATAAATGCGAGGGGAACGTAAAAGTTGAATAAAATGGACGTGACACACGAGGCATGATATGGTCCCGACACGAGGCGGTCTCGAAAATGAAAATATTACTAAAAACTAAGTTCTGAGATTGATAGAACCCCTGAAAATATTCTAAAACATGTTTCAACCGATCGCCTACCAATTAGATTAACATGTTGTGTTAGATATAATGTAATGCATGCACGAGGTCGGTAAGCGCGGCGGTGCGGCGCCACGAGGCGCTGCGTATAAAACTAACCTTGATCCTTTTTCGGGTCCTGAATTTTCGAGGGTTTGTCAAGCTGCTGTGGATCCTTGATGACTCTGGTCTTAGGCGGTTTGTTAGCCGGAGGTTTTTGCGGCTGATCAGGCTGCTTGGTCTTGTTCTCCTTTTCGGACAGCTTCTCCTTCCTCTTTGCCTCTTTTTCTTGCTCCTTTGCTTTCAGTACCTCGAGCGGATCCTCGTCCTCGTCCAGGGCGAGTAGGAACTTGTTAGCGACGGCGATGCTGTACGTGTTCTCCATTGCTTATATTATTATCCTCTATTCGTCGAGGATTAGGCGAAAATTTCACGGCTACTTTTGAGCCCTTGTGTAACAGAGACATCCAATATTCCAATATGGCCGTGTCGAAGGCAGTTCACCACGAGGTTTGCGCTCAGGGAGGGACCGCGGCCGAGTCGCGGCCCCAGCGCACCTCATCCCCCACTACAATATCTAATTACATCAGATGTAAGAAACTTTCCTGCCTCAATAGTCGCGAAAAATTCTAAATATCATCAATCAGGATTCAATTTTTCAAAATAACTAACCGTTTTCATTAAAAAACAGTTTCTTTTAAACGGACGTTGCGCCACCACTCGGTACTATTTCCATAAGCGGTACTCCGCGTGGTATCAAACTGAAAATAACTCCATACCAAATCGGTAAAAGATAGTGAAAATACACGACCGAGATTCCCTTAGCTATTTTAAACTATATAAACGATATTTGAACTGGTAAATTTATTTAAATATCTTTAATCCGATGAAAATATACCGGGATCGTTTACCAGCGGCGCCGCCACTCTCCGCCCACTTCTATAACCGACCAATGAGAAGGAAGCCGAGACGCGCGCGCGAAAATTTATAAATATGTTTTGGCGGTTAATCAGTTGCACGCGGTAGACGACACGGAGTGGACGTGTGTGACGGTGGGATTTTCTAAGCTTGTGAATGGTGGTGGTAGTTCTCGCCGTTGTTTATGATACCATTAGTAACGTGTGATAGATTAAGTTTAAGTAACAGTGTTCTTACTCAGAGTGTAATAAACGGTAATAATTATCATCAAATTTCTACAAAGTATAAATAATAATGGAGTTGCACACGCCTAAACGAGAGACGCGCGCCCTGGCGGATGGGGTACCGTGCAGTCCGCCGATGTGCGACACGATGCTCTACCCCTGGAACTGGGGAGAAGAAGCAAGGAACGTAAACCTTAGCCCAGGGAGTTCGTGCTCGTCGCCTGAGTACAGAGACCGCGGCGTGGCGGCCATGAGATCAACGGACAGTGGCGGGACCGGGATAAACGAAAACGAAAACGGTAACGCCGGCGACTGCGCCGATGGTGGAGGCGCCGGCGCCCGGTCAACATCGTCGGAAAATCATCGCCGGGGTAGACCGAGGGCCGATGCACTCACTAATCTAATGATGCAGGGTAGCACGTCGCCTAGTAGCATTAAATGCACATTCTGCAACAGGGTATTCCCGAGGGAAAAGAGCCTACAGGCGCACCTGCGCACGCACACAGGTACAGACCCACTACGACGACGAACCCGTAAGGAGTTAGAGCTATAGAGACGTAGTCAGAGTGTGTGTGTTTGTGTATGTATATGGTGTAAAGGCCCCAAAGGTTGGCGGCGAAGCGAGAGAGAAAGAGAGAGAGAGAGAGAGAAGCGGGAGGGGCTGCCGTAGGCCAACCGTCGTTCCGTTCGCCATCGTCACGCGTACGCTAAACGAATTAAATCCTACCGGCGTACGCGTAACGTAACGTAGCGTAGCGTCGCGTAGCGCACCCGTAGTGCAAACGACCTTTATTGCCTCCTCGGATACCTGATATATATTCACTTTCCCCATGGTAGAAATATTCCCTCCCCTTCCCACCGTTTCCCGTTTTCTTTACTCTCGCTTTCTTTCCTTCCTTTATTTCCTTCTTTCCTGAAATATCCTCGAAAGATCGAAGCATAGAGAGTGCAGGCAAGATGTCCGGTGTTCTTTGTTTCGCCTCAATACTCAGAGCGAGAAAACTCGTTCAGCCTAAGCTTGTGATTATAAAAAACGAAGGACGATCGAGACAGATGACAAACGTTAGGAAAATATATTTCGTCAATTTCTAAGTCACGGTCAGAGTAACTGACTAATTGTTCAGTCATGAATTATCACGCGACGTAAAACGTGGCTGGGAGGAAGCCCTGCGACGTTATATAGCTACGCGTGCGTAAACAAAGGAAAATCAGTAACTAAATATCGAGCACTGATTTTTTTTTAGGCTTTTAAATAACTATCCACGCATTTTATGAATTTAAAAAACGTTATTATCGCACACTCAGAGAAAAAAAAATATAGTTACCGATTTTTTTAGTCATGGATCTCCCCCCTCCTCTGTATCTTTCTCACTCTACCGTGTAGCAAAATTCAACCATCTGTTTGTCTGTTCGGTTCCGAACGAACGCGACCGTTACAACTGTATTTAAATTGCCGGATTTTAAACGACTTTGTTCAGAAATCGTTTGTCTAACCACTGGGCAGCCTTGTTTCTTATAGTTCATTTCACAGAAAATTTATTCATTTGTCATAAAGCGTTTGAAATTTCCGACCGAGTACCGAAAGAAAGGAAAAATTAAAAAAACAAAAAATGTTTTTTTATTCAAATTCATTACATTATTTAACTCCACATAGTAGAGAACCACACAGTAGTTGTTATTTTTCCGTCTATCGCATCAAGAATTACTTTTATCTACACTCTAATATCGATGAAAAATAGTTTGTAATACTTTTTTCGCTTTTCTTTGTATCATATTAGGCGAAAAGATTTATAGATATTGCAACAGGTATAAAACTGTAGAAAGAATGATGACTCGATTGTACCTAGACCTGCAAAGAATAAATAAAAAGGTTTTTTTTTATTGTTTATTTATTTTATTGTTTATTTATTTTAGGAGAGCGACCGTATCCTTGCGACTATCCAGGCTGTACGAAAGCATTTACGCAATCTGGTCAGCTGAAAACGCACCAGCGTCTTCACACCGGGGAGAAGCCATTTTTATGCACAGAGTCAGGATGCGAGATGAGATTTACACACGCGAATCGACACTGCCCGGATCATCCTTACGCGACCTTGACGCGATCGGACGATTTCGTATTGAAGCCTGTCACCGGCAACACAGATCTTCCCCACGACGTAACGCGGTGGTTAGAGCGGTACAAAATGTCGCGAGAAAGGGAGGACAGGACACCGACAGGAAAAAATGAGCGGAAGAAAAAAGCGTGGAAGTGCAGCATGGACAATCACAAGAGAATTAAGTCCAGGAAGGGTTTAATGATGGACTCGGTTGGGGAGCAGGAAAATTTGGAACGTAAAATACAATCGAATCAAAGACTGTACTGTGGGGAGAGCCAGGACAGTCAAGAGGAGAGCCAGGACGAAGATCCCACTGAGAATTGCACCATGCTGCAAATGTCCGAGGACGAAGAAGCCCAGAACACTAAACTACCGATCACTCCCGTACGCAGACCACTGGACAGACTTCAGCCAAAGAAAAGATGGCTCAGAGAAGCCTGTCTTGAACAACAACTCGCTAAACCTTTGAGATGGGACCCACCCTCGAGTGTCCAGCAAAGTACAATCTCCCAACTAGATATAGAAATTCCACGGATCCAGTTCAGCACGTCACTAAACGAGGCTGAACGATCGTCAAACGCGACAGAAGCTACCTCGGACTCTAGCAGTTTGAGCAATTACGAGGCATTGTGTGGGAAATCGGAAATGGAGATGCTTGACTCGATCTCGATAGGGTCTAATCCGAACTCGGAAATATCGTGGGACTTGTCAACCAAAGTACCTCCTGTTGGGCACGAAGTTACAGTTGGAAACGGGACTGGGGTAGAAAATAACTTCGATAACTCTCGGTCTATAACTCAACTCTGCAGCTGGGATTCATTGACGAATAACAATCTGGCTTCTAGCGATAGCAACGAAATATTACGGCAGAATTGTTCGCCGTTAAATTCGGCAAATCGGCAATGGGATTTGTCGGACGAACTTCCGAAAGTAATACCGGCGATTAATTCTACCGTTAATATAGTTTCACCATCGGCACTCGAATGCAGTAGAGAAAACGAGAAGAGACCAACGGTCCTGATGCTCGCTGGAAGCTGCGCTAATCATTTGACGAAGGAAAATGCCCCTAAGGCAGCTTTGAATCATTTGAAAATAAACGAAAGAACTGGCGCAAAAGTTCTTGTTATAAAACAGGAGGAACATCTACCGGACGATTGTATTCCCGAAGACAATCAGAAGTGGCTTGGTGCTCTGGCCCTCATGGAACTTGCCAAAACACAGCAGGAAGCCGCCAGAGCTCTTGGCCTCAAGAGAGAATCAGGCCCCCTAGTTCTGCCTACCAATAAACAGTACACACATCTTTAAACTGCGAATTGATTCTCAAAAGCTTTGCTAGAAATGCAAAAAGATCATTTATTTACTTTCGCGGGTTTCCTACACTCCCGAAATCATTTGGAATTATTTTTACTTTCGACTGCAATCATTGCAGTCATTTTTTACCATTCCTGTAGACCCGTATGATCTTTTTACATTTGCTACATGCAAAATTCTGTTGCAGTTTAAAACCACAGAGTTTCCGTTTCAACCGGAATGAAAAAGAGGCTTGTACTACGTTTGTTGCAGATTTTTCATTTTTTTTTTCTCCATTTTATTCTTTAATAATTTTTCCTTTTTGGTACTAAATAACATTTTCTGAGCTGAGAAAAGAAAGAAAGGGGAAAAAAAACCGTGAAAAAGTTGTATGAAACAATTTTACTCTATTAACAAGCGCGAATTATTTTTATACCATACTATAAAAGACCAAAAATAATTCTGATCGACGTTTTTTCTTTTTTTTTTTTGGTTCTTACTAAGAATGCGATTTGTTTATTAAATCGCAGTTAGATATTTAATAAGTATTAAATAACAGTTCGTTTTTCTTTCAGTTTCACAAAATTATCGTCATTGAATTTCACGTCATAGCAGTTTAGAAACAATTCGAACAAATGATTAATTGATAAGAAAGAAAGAAAGAAAGAAAGAAAGAAGAACAAGGATATTTTGTGTATACTATAATGTTAATCTATGATACAATTTTATAAATTTTTTACGATTAATGTACGACGACTTGTATGTACCTGTTGCTACTCTAAATACGAGCTATATGTATGTACGCTGCTGCGGCGAAGGCGGCAAAACGCTGTCCATAGATCTGTGCTCTGAAGTTTAATTTGTTAGTTGAGCAGTATGCGGTCGTTTATAATATATACATACTTATATTAATGTCTTGCCCAAAGCTATACGATGCGCAGCGACAATTATTATTATTATTATTATTATTATTATTATTATTATTATTATGTCTTTTTTTAGAGCACGCAAAGCTGCTAGGATTTCGATATAAAAATTCCTAAAATTATGTTACGTTACGTTACGTTGCGTTATTTCGATAGGAGAGTTATTAATTATTTTTAATAATCAAGTTCAAAAGTAGGAATTACGTGATACCTTCGGTGATAGAATACGCTTTAAGTCAGTTAAAATTGTCAAGTATTTTCAGGTCATATATAAATGATAATGAAAGGAAAGAAAAGAAAAGAAAAGAGAAGAAAAACGAAAATGAACAAAAAAGAAACCAAATTATATGAGAGTAGAAACGTATCGACTTTTTCTAAATATATATCGTAGATTTGGCTAAAAAATTTTTTTCTTTCCAAACTCATAGGATATATACCATGTATATGCACATATATATATATATTTTTTTTCACTTAAACACCTCATAATTATCAAATATAACGTTCGTATTTTCGTATGGAGAAAAAAAAAACATTTCTGCTCTTTATTATTATTATTATTATTATTATTTTTGTTTTCTTTTTTATACGAAAATATTGAAATCTTTGGCAGATCGTTTTCATCAAATAAGATAGCATCATCCAGTTAATCTCGCAATGATAGAATTGGAAAAACACGTTCGATATGAAGATTTATTATAGATTTTAGCCAAACTACAATTATTATTATTATTATTGAATATGTATAAAGTGATTGGTGCATCTATGACGAGGTGCTATATAGTTTCTCGAAACTGTAATGAGGACCTGCGATATTTACTACTCAACTGACAATGCGGAAAAGAAAAAACAGAAAAGAAAAAAAATACTAATTTATTACTATGATATGAATGATATTGCTTTGTTTATAGGGCAACGAACTTTTGTGTGATATTTAGTTGTATAACTTGAAGAACAAAAAAAAAAAACATTTTCTTGTGAATTCTAAAGTAAATTTACAGGTATAACTCGACTTTGTAAAGTATTTAAATTGGAACAAAATTAGTTACTATTTATGTGAAATTAATGTTATGTTATATAAAGGCGTATTAAATAATTGTAATTGACTCGCTAGAAGAGTCACGAAATACTTCGGAGCTCCACTACTTACATAGTTTTGAAAAACAGCTCCGGAGCCAGTTTTTCTTTTCTATCAAATGTACATATATCTTATATTTTAATAAATATTTTCACACAAATTTTATATATCTACCATTTATTAGTCAAGTATTGTGTTGTTATTTAATCGCAATTAATTCTTTGAATTATTTATTCATTTTATTTTGTAACAAACATATTGCTAATATACATATGCAATGGCTTTGACATTATTCACACTTATTCTCATCAATCATTCAATAATTCGCTAATTAATTGATTATTCTCAGGTTTTTTAAACCACATTATAGAACTAGAGATCTTTCAGTAAAGTATGTAATGGTTTGTTGATCAAATGTACAAAAGTAAGAGTGAAGATAAAATAAATTCTTCATACAGATTCGGAAAGATCGCGATTTGGTTCATCTTTTGAGCCTGGAACGTCCCGAAGCTTGTCGTTTACTCGCTTGCTTCGTTACCACAATTTCAGCTTTCTTTAAAACCGTTGATTTCTCTTCATCTCGATTGTCCGTAGAATTCACAGTCATAACAGGCTGAGAATCTGGACGTTTCTCCGGCTTTTTCGCCTTAGACGAGGCTCTCGATAGGCTTTTCTTCGTCTCCGCAAGTTCTTCGGTTTCGGAAGTCGAAACGATGTCTGAATCGTCGATATTCTTGAGCTCCGAAGTAATTCCGTTCATCTGCGATCGAGATTTTAGAAGTCTGGACGAAGTCCTCGTTTTATAATTGTGAATCACGCCATTCGGGCGCCTCTTTTCTTCCAAGTCCGAAGTCTGGATTATATCAGAATCATTTAACTGGGAGCCATCTATTATTTCAAAAGACGACGAAGACGTGCTGCCCATATCTGACTGCGATCTTGCAATCGTCCGCGAATTTCGCGCCTTCTGTTTACTATCTTTAGTCTTTTTCTCTGCTGCTGCATTCCCGGGAGCTGGAAGATCCTGCAGGCTCTTTATCCTCTGCTTGACTAAGCTTTTTGGCTTCTCTATTCCCTCTAGACTTTGGCATCGTTCTATACCTGGGAAATCATCAGACTTCTGCTCAGTCTCGCTGCTCTCAGACTGAGATCTTTTGATCCTATCCGAAGTCCTCAGTCTCTCTTTCTGCTGGGTGTATTCAGGCTTTGGTAGCTTTGTCTGAACTTTTTTAATATCAGCAGCTGGGATCCTTTCAGGGCTTTCAGAAAACTCCAGTCTTCTTTTAGATGTCTTATCAATACTCGAAGTATCCGATCCTTCAGTATCGCTTTTAAATTCCTGCTTATTATCAATAGTGGTAAGCATCAACGAAGCCTGATCAGCATTCTGCCAAAGTCTCCTATCTCTATTGCTTATGAGTATTTCCTTGAATGATGTGACCAATTCATTCACCGCATTATCTTGCTCTCTTTTTGCCAATCGCGATTTAGCTCCAGCAGAAGAATTGGAAGACCCGTTGCATTTACCCCGCCGCCCATAATCCAGGGATTCAGTCTGTGGCTCTGTCTTAGCTCCCTGTTGTTCGATGAGCTCGATAACCCGCTGGATTATCTCTATGTCGCTCATTCCTTCGTTGTCTAATACTTCAGTAAGCTGTTTAGAAAGGTTTGGGAACAGTGCAGCAGCCTTGGTAATAATCTGCGAAATAGTTCGCTGGCCTTCATTAGTCTCCTCTGTTTCAACTGGACTCACTTCTGCATGTACTTTCAATAGCGATACTTCAGCGGCTTCGTTATTCGTACCGGGGGGATCAGGTGAGGCCCCTAAATAATCCTGCAACTTTTTTCTAGTCAGGAATTTCTGCCGTTTGTAATTCTTTCCGACCTTCGTCCTCTGGTGAGAAGATTTGGGTGACTCTGAGCCCTCCTCATCCTCATCTTCGCTAAGTATCATGCTCACTTTGGTCAGCTTTAGCAGAGGCGGTGTCTTGTTGCGACGTATAGTCTTCGGCTTCTTGACCAAAGGCTTAGAGGCTGGAGTAGCGATGGTGGACAAATCCAGATTGCTTGTAGTGTGCAGGAATTTTTTTATGTCAATGCTGCTGGCATCGGGAACTGTGAACTCTAAAATAACACAGGAAGAACCATGAAAGTTAATTATTAACGGTAAAATGAGCGAGAAAACGAATATACTCACTGTTGAAATCACCCTCTTTGAACATATTGCAGAACTGGTACTCCAGCACCAGTTCTTTAGCAGCTATGCAGACAGGGTGACCCTGGAGGTGAGATCTTTCGCAAGTGTTGACAGCATCTATAGCGACGCTTATCGCGTCATCGGATTGAAATTCTCTTACAAACCGGCTGAAGTCTAATAAAAGTAGAACGTATTCGACCGTGCGGTAGTAGTCCTTCCAGAGATGCAGTCTGCGCCCATTTTTCTCTTCGTTTATTTCTGGCCATTTGATTTCATTGCGAGCTTCAATCTGCAGCATTTTTCTACGCAGAAAGAAAGCCCCGCTAAAATGCTCCATTGCTTCGTTGAGATGTCCTTGCAAGAAGTATAGCTGAGCTCTTATGTGGGTCCCGGCTACTACGAGGTACTGGTAATCTACGCTGCTGCATTTGTAACAGACACATTTTTTGTGACTTAAGAATTCCGGGAGTTTGAATACGGTTTTTCTGAGTACAGGTGACGTGTCGTTAACACGAGTATCTCTGGCGCCTGGTTTATCCACTTCATTTGTCGAAGTTTCAGGATTTTTCGCCTTTCTTGATGCCTCGATGTACTCCGTCTGCAGGATGTACTCCAGGCCTTGAATCTTAACGACGCAGTCATCCAGCTGCATCCTAGAAAGATCTATAAAGCAGAGATTCTTCAGGCACTCGGCGACACGCATCGTCAATCCAGAAGCCTGGGATAACTTCAAGCGATTTATAACGTGGGATGAAATCTCCTTGAAAGATAATACACTGTTCATTCTCAGGGCCAAATTGGACGTGCATACGAAGAGTATATCCAAACTGTACAGCTGCTTCTCTCTGGCTCCGACTGAAATTAAAATAACAAGATCAATAATTCAGCTGAAAACTTCCATCCGCCTAGATAGTCTCACCCACCTCTTGGCTGTGGCGAGTATTCCATCAGTGCTAACAACGCATAAAGACATCGGACCATGTAGACCATGGATTCTGCACTCCGATTATCTTCTGAACAGAGAGGATAAATCCTTAGGGCTGTTTCGGAGCTCGATAAATACCCTTGGAGATTCTTATACGGGCTGATACTTGGGAGGGAAACAACTCTCTCTAACAATTCCGCCGCTTCTTTGTGCTGTATGGATAAAGTAAATCAGTGTTAATAGAATTGGGGATAGATAATGAACGAACAGAATTTTCATTCTCATTACCTTCCCAATGTCAAAGTACAAGTTCGTCAAACTGAGCCAAAAGAAGGCAATTGCATTGTCGGCTTCAGGTTCAGAGGAGGATTTCAATGTAGTCAATAATTCATGGCCAGTATTAATCCACTCCATGTTTACGTTCCTCAATGATGTGCTGCGGCCAATTACTGCAACGGTAGAAACATTCTTGACTAAAATCTGAAGAGTCGTTAATACGAAAGCAGAGAAAGATCCTGACCATGAACACATGTGCGTGAATCCTTAAGGTGATGAGCAAGCTTGTAAGCTAATTCCCAGGCCTTCATTTCCAGCGTTGTATATCTGTGGAGGCGACTATACTCTCCAACAATCACCAGGGTGCGTAGCGTCAGTGCCAAATACCATTCTTCAATGATATGCAGCTGTGAAGAGAATAGGGCGTCACGGTTATCGAGTAGTTGGCAATATTGCAAAAGCAATTAGCAAAATAAGCTTACTATGTTTTTATCGAAGCAAATGCTCCATTTATTCAAGGCCTGTTGTAGGCTGGCAAAAAGCTTTGAGTCTTCAGCGACGTTGATTTTCGTATAAGCAGGAACAACCGTGTCGTTATTTTTTGGCCGCCCTTCGTGAAACGACGACTTACTGGCCCGCAGAGCGAACTTTGCAGTCTCCATCTCTGCCTTTGTCTGGTCGGTAATTTTGTATAGATCTATCACAAATGTGTGAAAGTCTATACTGGCTGTCGCAAAGGTGTGTAAATCCCCGGGGAATTTATCCTCCTTCAACTTCCTAGTCGCCCTTTTCAAATATCTGGGAAAATTATCGTCAAATTGATAGTTTAGCAGATGATAACCCAGCAAATGAACACCCTGAGCATATTCCAAGCCTCCAGAATTGAGGATTTGGAGTTCGTCAAGTGCCCACTGCATAGCGAGAGACAAATTGCAGCGTGCTTCGTGCAGGCCCTTTAATTCTTGAACGCAAAGTTGGCTCAGATCGTAATCACAGAGTCTGACATCGACCCCGATCTCTGAAATAACGTCCATGTCTGCCTTGAGACAAGACAGCATAGTCATCTTTAAAATAGTCTGCGAGCTAGCGCAGGCATGTTTGATGCTAGCCCACATGCGAAAAGCCTTGCTGTCTGGATTCTGGTAGCTCAAAAGTCCGTGCAGAGCACACGGGGTCAAGGCCTCCCTGTAATTTCCATGATTGAAGTGAATGCTGCTTAATTTATGCAGCACATGGGACAGGGGATTCTTTATGCTGATTATGCTGTTCACCGCATTTATCCCTTCGAATCTAACGATGCACGAGCACAGCAGTGAGAATAGGAATACAGTTTCGTCATACAAAGCCTTGTGGATGGATACGGTAAGGTTGTAAATGTTTATCCCGCAGTTATTCCATAAACCAGCCCACTGTGCGCACCCAACCTCCTTCATCTCGAATATAGCTGCAACGTTATCCTCTAGGAGTTCTCTGACCAGCGGAAACATATCCTTCAGTAAGTCGCCAGCTGATATTTTGGACATGATTGCTAGGCTCCTTATGCTGACAATGGTTACAGTGTGGGTGTGCTTCTCCATGCTGCAACCGTTCTCATTACAAATTTCACAGTTGTTTGTCCGAACAGAATTCAGCACGAAAAACATCAGCTTTATCAGACCAAGGATGTCCCGCATCACATCTACGCTCAAAAACACCTTATCACCAGTGCCAATGCAGTGTTCCCAGTGGTCGAATAGAGACTGTAGTATGTAACCGGCCATTCGCATGTTCCAACAGACTCCTTTGCCTTCCCTGAAGTTCCTGATTATACTCAGAGTTTCTTTTCTGATTAGTTCCAGATTCCAATGTCGCATTTTGCCAGAGTTATCAACGGGCTTAAACAGCATAGTACCTATGTTTTTGTAAACCATAAAGCAGCCGTTTAGTTCTAAATCTGGCCTGAAAATAGTCTCTAAGATATCGCAGCTCTCCGTGAAAACTGCCTGAGCATTTTCTATGGATTCCGGACTGGCTGCAGCGTTTGTTGTTAAGTTAACAAATCTCAGAGCGTGGTGATAGACTTCGTACTTCTCTTCACCCTCCAGGACCAATTCTACCTTGTCTAAAAAGTTTCTCACAATATTACGGTGGCTCTGATTACCCTTCAGGTTAAAATTGTTGATAACAGGTTCGAGTTTATTCAAGTATCGAAATATCCTGCATAGAACATACGCGGAACGTTCTTTGGCTATGACTTCGAACACTCTGAGCTCATTGTTGAATAATTCTAGGAGCAGTTTGTGGCTAGTTTTAGTTAAGTTTTTCGGAAAATCTGCGATCATATCGAGAGCAGGCTCGTGCCATAAGTTCGCAATTTTTGGATACATGTCTAAGTGCTGAGAGGTCAAGCATTGAACAAGGTTACTGGGAAAAGACCAAGCCGTGACTGACATCGCCTCCGAATAGAGTTTCATGGCTATTAGCTTCCGAGCTATGTGATAGAGGCTGGAGAAGTATTTTATTAAATCTGGTATTTCTGTTAGGAAATAGCAGAGATTATTTGTGATATCAAATACGTATTTTCCGATTTGGGTTTGGGAGGGTTTTGCCCGATCTGCAGCATGCGATAAGCATAGGAGAGCTCGGAATATCATTCTGTTTAACTTCGGGTCTTGATCCCAGTCTTCTAAATCCTGAAATAAACATCAAATTCAAATAATCTTGGCTGGTTTTTTTTGTCAGGTCTAATTCTCTCCTCATTTAATAGCGAAGAATACCTTTGATTCCGTCGCGACAGTTTCCAACTTGTTTGACATGATCGATTCGGTCCATTTTTGAACCTTTCCATGAAGTTCCATTGTTTTCTGTGAAAAACCGTTGGAACAAATCGAATCTTGTTTTTTCTTGTTTTTTAAAGAGAAATTAGCGAGAATTACAATTCCAATAATATGGAAACCGAGCGTGGAATAGAACAAAAAATTTTGAATTTATAACCTCAAAATGAAGTTTTGTTTTGTGCAAAAATTAGTTTTTACTTACGACGGTTAGTGTCATGGGATTGATGCTTTTCGATGATATTGTATAGATGCGTTAGTCGACGGCTAATAATTAGAAAATATATTACAGTGGGAATGAATGAACTCTGTAAAGAACTCAAACTGTCAACAAATTCAAACTACGGACCGCCATGTTTGTTTACAGTTGTAGTATAGGGGAACCACGTGGTTTGTCGAACATGTATCGAAGTTTAAAAGGTTGTTTTACACAGTTTTTTAGATTTTCGGATTCGTTACTGCAGCAAGAAGCCACGTAGTACGCGATTCTGTGGACTCCGTGAATATGAATTGCTTATATTTAAAGATATCTCTTGGAAAAATGATCGTGCGCCTTATTACAGGCCACTGATGATTCAGGTTTAAGACGCCGCCTGTGAGAATATTTGAAAAGCTAAATTCGCGCAGATTTGAATGTTATTTGCTCCCTGTTCTATATCATTAAAAAATTTTCAATTTCTCTCGTTGATGATATTATTTATTGAATCGAAATAGAGAACTGTAGCGTCATGCCTGTGCGTGGTAAAAGTAATTTATTTGTTTTCATTAAAAATCTAGTTGTTGGAATGCAACTCTACACATGTGGTGGGTATAATATGTAAAACTACATACTACTGTATTTATATGTATATAATTATGCCTTATGTATATATATATATATATTTATATATATATATATTTAATCTAATATATACTATAATATATGCGTAATAATACAATGGTTAATTATATTATCGATAGTGATGATAATTATGGACTCTATGTATAACGGTGTGCAAATGTGCCATTTCATAAACGTAATATTAAATACGTTAGTCCATAATTAATTAATATTTTCTTTATTCATTTCTTTATTTATTCATTTATCACCGTAACTTTAATATTCATTTCAATATTATCCGGCTATTTACAAATATACAACGCGATTCAATTCCGATATCTACTATCGTACGACTATACTTCCGTACATGTTTCTTCAATTTATCAATATTATATCAAAGTATTTATATATTACATGTTATAACTTTACATATTTTATTTTTCATTTTTTTTTTTTTTTTTGTTCTTTTACTCATTTTAGAACGTTAATCAATAAATACTGCATAGCAGGCAACTTATTTTTAGCCTCAACTTTTCTTCGTTGAACTGCGTAATTTATATCAAGTCATGATCAAGCACAGTGATGTGTTTAGTCGCGAAATACTGTCTTGTGTTTAAATATAAAAAGAAAAGAAATTTATCAAACGAGACCTGACAATTATTCATTCATTGGCATATACCTTAAAACAACATATGGTACTCAACAGTACGCTGTTATCAATTATCTAACAATTATAGTCGTATGAAATTATAACACAAGCGTACTACTGACTTAACGATTCAAAACGCGTAAAAATTCCTTTTACTTTCCACACAGCCGAAAGTTGATTCCCCAAATTCAAAGCATCATAAATCATAGATTTGTGCCGCGTTTACCCCCTTTATTGCCAATGTATACTTGAAATAAGATCTAGGCACGCGTTTGAAAAGCAAGAAACGATGAGATTCCCCGTTTTTTAAAATGAAACGAGGAATATATCGGGTGCATTATTTAGCGAAATAATATAGACTCGTTGATAGGATATCACAAATACCTAAATATCTACAATTAAAGTAACTCAGGAAAACTGTCCGTTAATCCAGTTTAAGGCATTTTTTCAGTTTCTCTGGGTTTGTGAATTATAAAACGGCAAGCAAATTAAGAATTTTGATTCACGAGGCATAGATAATAGGAACGGGAAATTCGAACGCTTGATAAAGAAATGCTCATTAAAAGATGATTGAATTCGAAGGAGTTTGTAACAGAGAATTTTTTGATTGTCTGGTCGTGGTGGATTAAGTAGTTGAAACATCATCGCGATAATATAATATAATATAATATGATATAATATAATATAATAAAATATAATATATTGGCAAAAGGAACTGTAAAATAAATCTTATTCTGTGTGTTCATGATATTTAGTTTACTTTCTTTTTTTCTTTAAATTGTATCTTTCTGATAAATAAAGGACAACGTATCATACGTCTTAATATTTATACTGATATAATTATTAAAATGAAATAAAAGAATTCTAAGTAGTGAAAAATATAATTTACCTACTCGCTAAACGTTACAATACTACTTACAATTAATGATTATAATTTATAAATTACATAAATTTAGCAAGGAAGAAAGGAAGGAAAAGAAGAGAAAGAAGGACGAAAGGAAGGAGGGAAAACACAGATTACAACTTATAACGAGAATTATTCAGTGTAAGAATAAGAATGAGAATAATATTCATATACATACTCGAGAAGGAAAAAATCTCCGCTATAAATTGCGCAAGAGCCAATAATAATTAGCTGTGATACCCATTGTTCATAAGCACCCGAAACATAATCTCCCCTATTTGAGAACCTCGATAATAAAATGAGAAAAATCACAAGCCAGACGTTCGCGTCCCCAAGCAAAGAAGAAACAACATAAAAAAGAAGAAATCGTCGCCGAATTTTTGGCGAGTAAAAATTACTACCTCTTTGTATCTATACGTATTCACGATTCTCGTTACTAAACAATTCTGTCTTCTGATATCGAAAGAACAAAAACAGATTGTGATCATAAAACTCTTTGCTGCTTTGAGGAAATTCCTAAATATATGCATCAATATATAATAAATAATACAGAGCAAGAGCAAGAGTTTAGTTTAGTGACTCTGCCTCCATCGCCGCACCTTTAAACTTAACGTTCGATATATTACACAGGCTTAGAGATCAGAAGGCAAATTATCCAACTATTTATAATTGAAAAAACCAATATTTTAACATGCACAAAACTCTACTCTCAGTATAGTTATGGTCTGTACAAAAATTCGTCAACTCTCTCTCTTTCGTTCTAGGCACTTATTTGCGTCCAATTTTCAGAGACAGAGAAAGAAAGAGAAAGAATAAACAACCGAAAGAATAATCGAAGTGTTTAAAATGATGATTACCGGTAAAGACGCAGATAGCTAAGCCTATAGCCGAATATTTTTCTTGTTTCATACGAAAAGACTCTGAATCCAGAGTAATGATTACTTGCTCAGCGAACGGAACTCTCAATCTCTTTCCCGAAGTAGAATTAACTCCTGATTTTTCATATTGTAAACGAATCAGTTCCCCCTCACGTCGCAGTACTGTTGTTTGTTATTTGGTCTGGTTGTAACGTAGCTGCGTTATTATCTTCGACGCAAAGTCTCTTAGCATCTTTCTTAGTCTCGCTAGATCCAGAGCTAGATTTTCTCTTGTGACTTGAACTGGAGGAGTGTGCTTGCGAGGCTGATGAATCCTCCCTGTGTTTACGGCTGCTAGACAAGGACACTTTTCTGTGTCCGTCCCTCCCAGAGCTATGATGAGAGTCTTTTCTTTTTTCTGCCTTCCTATCCCCGCCATCTTTATTCTCCTGATTATCGCTCGGCGTCAATTTGCTCGACGTTGCCTGGTCTCCTTCCGTAATCCTCTCGCTTTCCTTTCCCTCAGTTTTACGATGCGGACTGTTGTGATGTCTGTGTTTTTTGTGCTCTTTGTCTCTCCTTTCTCGCTCTCTTCTCTCCTTGTGCCTTTGTTCTCTCTCCTTATCATCTCTATGCTTTCGTTCAGGTTCAATCTGGGAAGTTCTTAGGTCAGGAGACTGAGGGGGCTTTTCCTCTGGACGTTTAATTTCGTTTTCAACTACAGGAGCCGGAGTGATAGTCGGAGTCTGATTTTCCTCGGTCACGTTTATACTGGGTGGAGTTTCGTCAACTTTATCATTTTTTCTCCTCTCCTTAGCCTCGTCCTCAGCCATTTCTATAAGAGCCTTGACAGCGTTCTCAGTCGCACATTCCAGCTTGGACATAAACGCGGCCACGGTTTCAGCCTCGAGTAAACGACAGTATTTCTCAACCTTGCTGCTGTCCGTTGCCCACTTCTTTTCCGCTACGTCAAAGCTCTCCTTCTTTATCCTTTCCACCATTTCCTTGGAAGCTTCGGCGACCCCATCCCTCAAAGACTGACAAACTTCGTCCACGTCTGTCTTAGACTTGTATATAGCGATTTCCAAAGCCTTGTCAACAACTTCGGTCGCGTAATTTTTACCAATAGTTTGCCTGGTGGACAGAACGTCTTCCTCGAGTTCCACTTTTTCAATCTGGGTCTCATTTTCCTGTAATACGGAAGTAACTGGAGGATACAAGCTAAGATCAGACCGTTTCACAGTAGTCTTAGGTTCTTTGAGGTCAGTGGATTGACTATCAGAAACACAAGTGAGTGTATCCTTGCTAGAATTGCAGTTACTGCTGGTAGACTTTCCATGTCTTTGATTATGGTGTTCAGACTTATGGCTGCTACTACTGCTGCTGCTACTGCTGTGCTTCTTTTTCTCGCTAGAAGAACCGCTCGACTTTTTATCACGTCGGTGTCTGTCCTCGCGTTTCTTCTCCCCATGTCTGTCCTCCTTCTTTTCACGGCTCCGTTTTCTATCCTCGGTCATTTTATTGTGTTTACAAGATGTAGAACGGACATTATTACCACCCGATGACCCCTTCCTATGATTACTCGAAGAATGTCGTCCGTGGTCGCGCTTATGGTCGTCCTTTCGCTTGCTGTGCTGATCTGACTTCTTGAGATTTCCTTGATACTCGGCGGCCCTTTCCTTCGCCTTTTTCTCCTCCAGGGAATCGGTGCTGACTCTCTGCCTGTCCGTGTTCTCTTTCTGTTCGTCGACGACACACCCTTCTCCTCTCACACGATTCTTCTTCTCTTTAAACTGTTGCACATTCTCAGTCACAGCTCTACTATGTCTGATGTTAAGATTGCTCAATATCTCGGGGTAATACTGCTTCAATCTAACGTGCCAAGCGATGCTAGATACCGCGGATATGGTCCTAAACTGATGTATTATATTCCTTGGTAAAAAGTATATATCGTTATCGTAAAGGTTTATCCTCGCATATCTGATTCCCTGCCTTCTTAGCTGGTTGAGCTTCGCGTCTTCCACCCATTGCACGCACTGGGATATGGGAGGCTCGTGTAAATCCAACTGAAGCTTTTCCACTAGCTCTGTAAAATCCCCGGCATAAAAAGCCACTACGTCTTTAGTTATCCTGTTGTATTCATAAGGCTGACCGGCGTGGACCGCCTTTAATATTCCCACCGCAGCAGTCGTCATTCTGTCCAAGCCGTGACCGACGTGATCTGCGTGAGCTCTTGTACGATCCTCGAACATATACTCACGCGCTTCGCTCAGCCGTGGTAAATACTGAAGATTTCTAAGCTCGTTTATACCCGTTCTTCGACGCTTGCAGGGACTCTTGTTCATGTCTGCCGTAGGTACGAGCTGCTCGCCTGGCCTGATCCATAAAATTGGTCCGTCGTTCGACTCCTGGGGTGTCTCCATCTTCACCACGGATAAGGGACCCCAGGGCATGGTCTGAAAATTAAAAAGTCTTTCGATTCCTGTTCATAAAACTTAAGTTTAGCCATTTCCTTGTTAAAATTTCCTCGTTTTTTCACCCACCATTTTAAGGAAAGGATTTTCCTCAAGCCTTTGAAGAAGGTCAGGAAAATACCCGCCAACTTCTTCATGGACGGTACCGACGAGGCTTATTTGATGAAGAGGGCCATAGCGCACAGTTCCATTGCTAAAAGTCTTGCAGGCCTGTTCTTTGTACTGTTGCATAGTGGTCGTTTCTATGTCGCTATTCCGACCCAGGACACCGTTCTTTACAGTCAAAGAGGGATAGTTGTCTGCCATGTGGTCCAAGAGGTCTGGTAAATAGGCAGCCGCATTGTGGACTATTCCCATAACATGGTAAGCATTGCCGTTATCATCCTCGCCAAAAACGACCTGCGAAAAGAAACGATCGAAGATATTTAAGGTTTTTTACAAGGATTATCGGAGGACAGAGTTTCCCTAAGCACTTATCAACCTTGAAATACTCCTGAGCCAATTCCTCGACTTGTTCGGAAGTAAGAGCATCGATTTCGTCCTGATACATGTGTACAACACTGGCACCACCATTGGGATACGTTTCGACGTGGATGTACTTCTGGTATTTTAATCCGTCGAGATGGTCCTTGATCTCAGTGGGTTTATTCATAGTCTTACAGTTCTTGGTCTGAAGATTGAGCCTCATATTCTCTGTGTCCATGGTGGTCAGGCTCTGAGATATCGGCTTATGATTCAGGGGGAGAGTGCCCCGATCTCTGCGACACTGTACACCAATGCTTGCCCTCTTTATCTTGCTCCGTTTATAGCAGCGAGAGCAGTGTCTCCTTTCGCTATGTTCTCTACCACGTTTTTCCCTAGACGAATGGGAGTGGGATTTTGGATTTTCGTTAGTCGTTGAGGTCGGGGGGACAGTAAAAGACGCTGTCTGTTCTGTTGTGGAATGAATCTCGACTTTGACCTCGCTAGAAGCTTGAGTTTTGCTCTCATTCAGTTCAGGCTCTGCCTCAAGGGGATCAGGTGGTTCTTTTTTAACGCAAATTTCTGAGAATTTAGATTCCTTTTTCCCATTTTCATTTTCTTCGATGTTCGCTGGTAGTTTGTCCCTAGTTTGCGGGGTCGAAACTTCACAGGGAGGGTTTATCAGTGTTGGGCAGAAGGGTTCATCCATCAGCGGAGTGCCAGGGCTTCCGGCGTCGTTGCTGGAATTTTCCTTCCCACTTTTAACCGGGTTTAAATTAGTCGACGAGCCTTTTAGCTTTGGACTAGACGTCGTGGTTGTCGTTATCGTCGTGTCAGGGCTATTCGGGCTGGCAGGAACCCTGGGGGGATAGTCAGGGCTCCTTGGACTGCTGAAAATATCTCCACTGCTCTGCGGGCTTTCTCCATGCTGCGGCGTAATGCTGGAAGCATTTCCACACCCTTCTAACTTTGCCGGGAAATTGTGCGATGTTACAGCCGGCGATCCTTCGCCTACGTACGTCGAGTCCGCCTGATGAATAAATAAAAAGAAAATAGTTCAAGATATAGATATATAGTGTTACTATACGTGGTTTTATATTGTTTTGAAGATTACGAAGGAACTTTTGAAATACTAGCTTACGTTCATAGAATGGTGTAAAGAGCTCCTTGACGACTTGTTAAATTTGTTTCCGTGGTATGCTGGGAGGCCTGCCTCTTCTGTAAAACCGAAATTTCATTAGATATAATATCATAGTATGTTTATTGATTATAGTTTCTTTCTCATCAGCAAACATCAATCATAGATTGATAATAAAGGGCAAGAAAGAATTTTCAGGGGATTATACTGTCTCTTGTTATCGTCGCTGCGGTTTTCGAGTCAGAAGATTTACTTAGTGCTTCAATTCTAGGTGCTAATTCCACCTTTTCAAGTAGCAAAACAATGTGATTTTACATCATCCAGGATATGATGAATTCAAGTTTATGAATTCAGGGAAAATCTGTGTATTAACACCCATGCGTTCAAGTATAACTCAATTTCAAATTTCATTGCATCATAGCTCTCTGACCGGAGGATGAATTTGGTGAAATTGACTACGTAACGGTGTTCGACAATGAGCAGGAAGTTTCGCAGCATAATATTTTCTCAGAAATAAAGAGTGCCTGTTATCTTGATGCGAGTTTATCAATCATATGGTAGAACAGTGAGAGCCAAAGTCACATACACAGAATTCTGACAATTGAACAGCCTCAAGGTTCTCAGAAATATATACAGACTGTGAATAAGTTCGAGTTCGATTACTATGGTCAGTAAATCTGATCCCATATCCCGTCAACAAGATATAAGACAGAATATAACGAGTTATTCTAATCTTCACAATCTCTGACGCATTAGACATCTTTAAATCCTGCCAAAAACGTGACCGACACACTCCTTGATCAAAGCTTAATTCGCAGAACGAATTGGGCTAATAGAGGATGTTTTAACTTATCTAAAAGTAAACTCAGTGTGATGATTTTTACCATTTGTTTCCTCTGAAGGAGTAGTGGGTCCTGTAGATGTTTCCAAAACTGGATAATAATCAGACACGATACCACGAGCTGGATTCTGTTGGCGGGTAACGGGAAGCGGAGGTATTCGGGAGTTTGGAAGTTCGTCGTCGTCGCGACGCTCGGCTTCCAGTGGTCCGGGTGGTTCTTTTGATATTTTTGATTTTTCTAACCGCTCGAGGTCCGCCTCGGCGTCGTTTCTCGCCGCAATTTTAGTGGGCGTCCCGATGGACGCTATGATTGTGTTGGACGAGCGCGGGTACGACGCGCCGTTCTCGGTGCTTGTCCGCTTCGGTTTTGAAGGCTTTGAGTTATGTGGGTGTTGGGCGGGTACTGGAGACTCGGGTGTTACCGATTTGCGTGATTTAATACCGCTTATCACATCGCTTACTCCCGTTTCTACACTATTTACATCGCGCTGCTCATTTGACACGGTGTTCCCACTGTCCTCGGAAGCCATCTTGGATTCATGGATAACATTAGCGCCGCGGAATAGACGATTTACCGAGATCAGAAACGGATTCCATCGACTCGTTCCACAACTAGTTAGACCAAGGCGGCGCTGCTATTTGAAAAGAAATACTAGTAATTCAAACTGGAAACAAATTTCATTTGAATCGAGACATTGAAACGAATTTAAGACATTATCCAGGGATCTCGAACGCTTTTATTAACTTAATACAGTAATTGCATACAATGATAACGGTCTATTTCTCTAGTTTAGCCGAAGCCTCTGTTCTTGTCCTTTTCTTTCCGCGTTGCTTTCCGTGTCGGTTTATCGAAGAATCGTTAAGATGGCGTGACGATCGTAGAATTGAGATTTTGGTTAGCAGTATGGGCATGCTTGTTTCCCGTCTATAGTGACGAACGTGCTTACAGAGAACACGGCGGCAACGAGGATAAAGCGGCGTTTGTTGCGTTTCTTGTTTTACGCAAAGAGCAGCAGGCAGAATTAGTGGGAGTATAAAGCTGAGTAAAAGTAGTGACTTGATGAGTACAACAAAACGGCGTAGTACTGCGTAAATAAATAGTAGAAAGTGAACGGTGAACAAAAAGACATAAATCCTAGTTAGTGGCAGGAGGGTGAGCGGTGCTCTAGGGTGCGTGAGTTTAGTTAAGTATTAAGGTAGATAATAAGAGAAGAACAACATGTCTTCGCCAAACAAGAAAGTTAAGAAATTGGAGGAGCCAGTATCAGGCGACGGGGACGCTAGGGATTACGATCCAGAGACGCAAAAGGCGCTCGAAGAGATCGACGGATGTCAGAATCAAATCGATGGGCTAAACGAGAAGGCAAGCGACGAGATACTCGAGGTTGAGAAGAAGTACAACAAGCTGCGGAAGCCTTATTTCCAAAAACGAAACGAGATCATTAAAAGGATACCAAACTTCTGGGTGACTGCAGTATCCTTATACAACACGACATATTAACTGTTAACAAAACAAAAACAACTTTGTTGTCACTCTGTTGACGTTTACCATCTATGCCGGCGTCCGCCGGCTAACGACGCCATCTTGCCATCTTGTATTTCTTCCCCTACTCATGCCATAAATATCCTATAATATTATTACGTTTGTAAACTAGAGTAGTATAAAACCCCACCCTACCCCGAAACCACAACGCGTTACATTTTACCAAAAATCATTGTCATGCGTTCGCTAGAAACGTTTCTCTTTTGTTTACACGTAGACGCGCGGGAAGCTCCCCACCCCCCCTCCTCGCGCTCCGACTCACTGCCATGGTTATTAAAGTCCGGGGATTTCCCGCCCAAAAACAAATCTTTCGAAATTTTCAAATTTTTAAATTTCGAACGCGAAAATATGCCGCCGTTCCTTTTATCCTCTTATCAGGCTGCGATCTATGTTCATTCCTTAATCATGATATGCAGTTTGTCAATCATCCGCAAATAGCACCTATACTAGAAGAAGAAGAGGAAGACGCGCTTCGGTATCTGACAAAATTGGAAGTCGAAGAATTTGAGGATATCAAATCAGGGTATAGAATCAACTTCCATTTCGACGAGAATCCATACTTTGAAAACGATGTGCTGACCAAGGAATTTCACCTCGGTTCTTCTGGTGAGCTCAATTTTCAATATTTATTCCTTTTGTTACCCTACAGCAGATTACTTTTTGCCGAACAATTAGTCCACTTCTCGCAATACTGAAAGGGAATTAGAAAACAAATATTAAATGTTTTTGCTGCGATGAGACTCCTGCTTCTTTGCAGGAGATCCAGCGTCGCAAAGTACGCTTATCCGCTGGAAGGAGGGAGCGGATTTGACAAAAAGAGCTAGAGACAAAGGGGCATTGAAAGGAAGGAAAAGGCCACTGGTCGGACACAAGACTTTCTTCGACTGGTTCACGGACCATGGTGATCCGAGCTCTGATGATATAGCAGAATTAATCAAGGACGATATGTGGCCCAATCCTTTGCAGGTGATCTAAACATCGATTATCATCAAAGCCGGAACTGGATAAATTGACTATATCAGAAAAACTGAATCTCAAATCACAAATAATCACTTTAACTATTACAGTATTACTTGGTTCCGGATATCGACATTGAAAATGGGATCGAGGGCGATGGCGAAGAAGTAGACAGCGACGACGAGGATGATGAAGATGGTGATGACGGCGAAGATGCCGGTGAAGGCGAGGAAGGAGACGACAGTATAGTCGTCGTAGAAGATGATGTGGATGAGGAGGACGAGGAGGAAGAGGCCGACGCTGAAGGAGAGGGAGTAAATGACGAGGGGGATATGATGGTGGATGACGAGGGGGAACAGGAAGGTGAGAAAAAGGTGATTCTTTGAATAACGTAACGAAAATGAGGATGATATGTGTTTACATTTTGTTATTTTACCTTTTTCTATATTTCAGACGGCAAGGAGCCAGAGTAAGAAGAATTAAATGCTGAAAAGAACGTGGGATCCTTTACTCCGTGGATGGAACATCGGCGAAAGCATGATATACGATTTAAAAGAAAAAAGCAAAAAAAAAAAAAAGAACTAGTTTTGAAACTGAGTTGGCCGCATTAAAATTTCGGCCTCTCAGTACGTACATACAGACGCGTTGAAAAAAAACACCTGTCTGATGCCCTTATATAATAAATATTAAATAATTAACGTTAACGATAGGATAGGATAAAGTTAAGGGTCCTCGGGCGCCAGACAGGTAATTTTTTTAAAAACTTCAAATGATGATTACCTCTGTGCCAGAAATGGCCCCGCAACATCCTCTAGTTCCTTTCTCGGACGAGGCACGTTTGTTACCCGCGAGATATAATTCGCAGGTATTTTCCTACCGGTTGATTGGTTATTTCTTTTCTTTTTTTTTTTTTTTTTTCAATTATTCCCTCTTCGTTTTTGTTTCTCTTATTTTATTTTTCTTTCAATGAATTTGCCGAATTTTTTTGATGGAATTTTTAACTAGGAACAGAAAAATCAGGGCGAAATGCACGGGGAGGGATAGAGGGATAGAGGGATACAGGGATAGAGAGCGAGAGAGTTTTTGGTATAAAGCAGCTACCAACGTGCCTCGTCAGCCCCTCTTCCGATTTCCTCACCTTCTAATTTCCGAACTTTTAAGTACGAGTAATGATAATTAATGATATTTATATATTGACTTATTTCGAAGGACGTAAGGTTTTATTTGAAAGATTTTTCTTGTCTGGGCGATACAGTATGTTTGTATAATTAAATAACACATTTGAAAAAAAAAAAATGAAAAAAAAAAATGAAAAAATGAAGAAACAAAAAAAAAACGGAATATAATAATATGTCGTGTCTATTTTTTTAGTTATCTAAATTTCAACGATTTACCTCTATAAACACACGCGTTTAAAATATATAAAAAAAAAAAGAAAAGAAGATATTAAGGTATCCTACAGCTGGTTAGGTGCGGGATATGGGAGTTGGAATTGGAAAAAGAAAGAAACTAATGAAATTGGACAGTGGTTCTTTTCGCAGATTTAATGATTAAATTATTTTTTTTAATAAAAAAAAATACAAAAAAAAAAAATCATAATAAAGTTAACGGTTTGAAATACACATTCGTGAGCGAGTTTTGATTAAACCAACCACGCCACAGTACATCATATCAATCAATATACATCAAAAAAGAAAAGCATCCTCATTCGTTGCACGATGCATATAGCATCGATCGTACGCGATACAAATATCTGATTATCTAACTAGAATCAAAGCTGGGAATCGGGATTTTTTTTTTATGGAAAAGAACCAACGCCTGAAATATACATGAGATAAAAGACAATTAACAATATCTTTTTTTTTTCAACGTCTGCAGTAGAGAGCGATTCGAACTTTATGTATACGTTCGTCGCGATACAAGTTTGAATCGGATCGGTCGCACGCCTGCAGCAGATCTCAGATATGGAAATAGAAATGAAAAAGAAGGGAAGAAAAAAACGTGTGGCGTCCCGAGTCCACTTGACATAAACTAAGTACATACGTACGTATATGAGGCTCGTTTAATCCCGACCACTGGAGACTGAATGTGTTTCAGTGTAAAGGAACGAGGGAACGCAATCCAGAGACATAATTTTTTTCACAATAGTATCTCGACTGTTGATACGTATAAGTATACTATGTATACTATACCTATTATAAATACATATACGTGATACGGCGTATTTTAAATGCATGTCACGGCCATTATACATTATATTTTAATAACCGTCACTCCATCTGCCACTAAAAGCGCCTCCCCTTGATCGTTATTAGCTCCAGAAGGATCGAGACACTCGATTCATCGACCCATGCACGGATATAGCGATTTAATCAATATAATATGTGAATCCACGCGGTGTTGGAAGAAGAATTCGTACATTATTAACGATTGTCTGCATTGTAATATGACTGAATTTTTTGTACATAATTAATAAATTTCATTTGTCTATTCATTCGTTGATAGAAATTGACCCCTTATCATTGCGATCTCTTTACACCCAAAGATCTAACGCGTCGTTCAATGATCGTCGGAAAGATCTGAAATAGAATTGTTCGCAAGAAGATCATCGAACAAGGTGATCTAGGTATAAGAATTAGGAAGATCCAAAGAAGAGGAAACCAAGAGACTCGAGTAGCCAGAGGAGGGGAGTCCCAGAGATATCAGTACACAGAGCCAATAAGCGCATTGGAGGGGTTGCGGTGTTCGTAGTCAGACAACTCTGCAGCACAGAGAAATCGACTCTTCTCACTGCACTCGGCGCGTTTCCTCCGTTGACGGCAATACGTATATCGTGTTACGGAGTTTGTGATTTGTGAAGTGTTTCTATTTTGCCAATTTTGTTGTTTTTTTTTTCTTTTTTCTTCTTCTTTTTCTGCAATATACTAAACCTTTGTGGAATATTCTTCCCCGTCGAAAGAAATCGAACAGCTTGGACCGAAGAGGAAATACCCGCCGAAGATGATGGCGTCAGGAAATGCCGTCGCGTTTTGCGTCTGGCTTCAGCTTTTATTAGGCAATTTATTACCGATTCACATACTCATTCACGTATTACCACGTCTCCAGATTTTCTAAACCCAATTATACGATCAGTCCATCCTCTCCAGCATTTTCAACGACAATTACCGCGACTCGATTTCTTTACCGATTTTCGAGTCACCGACGTCTTAATTAATTGCGAAAAAGGCGAGACTGAGAAAAACAAGGATTCAGGCTGATCGTTTTTAATTCGCGTGCTTGGAACTGGCCTGGGGTCATTCCGGCGTCATCTAAAATCGATACGGTTTAGGTCAGACGGAGTTTGAATGAGGGCAGATCTATGCACGAAGATAAATCCCACGGGCTCTTTTTTTCTCCATACCGTTTCAGAGTTTGATACGTGGTTTACCGAACGAATGTAAAAGTACAATAATAGAATACCTATATAGAACGTAATCGAAGAACCAGTAAACTCGTGATACGCTCGTGTTTAATCACGGTCGTCTGATACCGTTGACAAACAGTATTCTTTCCATAAGGCCTGAACCAACTGATAGCTCTCGCAATGTGACTTGTGCAAGCGGCAGATTGATCCGAAAATGAAAATCTCCGCATGCCCTCAAAGCTAGTGCATATGCATCTATGCCGCTGCACTATATCTATCGTTATCTAGGTCTCATCGGAGACCTTGGACTAGTCTGTTTGCTTAGGTCAGTTTCCGGAACCGCCTCGCATCGCATGTATTGTAGCATAATAATAAGCGATTAATAAACGAGGTAGGAGGCACCTACGTAAATCGTTTATAAAAGCATTGGAATAAAAATGTAGCGATAACTTGTAAAAATTTGTTTTTTTTTTTGCGACATCGTAGAAACCGTAACGTAAGAGCGATCTGTAAATACAAAAGATAAGTTTTTATGTAACACGTGGCTGTTTACTTGTGTCAACTAATACGTTCGTGTCCTTGTACTCTTTTTATACATACCAGACCTTTATCTCTTAGACGCGAGTCTAATCACAAGTTTAGGAAGTTCGGGCAAAAGTTTAACTTATCTACTGCCAATTGCCCCGCAACCGCGAGAGGAAGATCTTCAAAGATAGATATGATATATTGCATCAGAGAACTGGGATTTCTCCATTTGAATATACAATATAGTCATGTATATATACTTATTCATAATATTGAATAATAAAAAGTCGTGAGAAAAATTGAGGTGAGATAGCCAATAACGTCGCGGTGATCTCACCGCACAGAGAAATTATATCAATGCTGGGGTAATTTCACGCGTGACATATGATTACACAGGCTTGAATCTTGATTGTCTCTAAATCGGATTCATCCGCGGGGTACTGCTCGCGCTATAAGTAGCTTTGTAGACATAGCGTCGTTCTGTATAACAAGAGATTACAGAATATCATAAAAAATTATCAAATAGTCGAACGATTTATGTCCTAGCTTTCAGTAGAGCTATTATAGGATCAGTATCTTCGTGGAAGACAGTATAGGTATAATATGATCCTTATCACTAATTCCAATTCCCGAGAACATATGATATCCCTCGCATCCTCGCATCATGTCATGTTTTATCAGCTCGTATAACACATGGCCGATTATTATCCTGCACAGGATTTATACTGGGAATAGAAATGCCGATGGAATCACAGTTCGAGCGTTGCTGCGGTTTGGGTACTTCTTGGGCCGCCGAGGGTCTGAGATGTGAATCTTTTATCGGACCCGTTTCCGGGGTGCCGACTGTTGAACAAGGCTTGTGCCTCTCAGCGGTCGACATTTGTTGCGTTCGATTGTATCACGAAAGGCAATGCGAACTTGGAAAGAGCGATGCTCGAGCTGGACTTGCGTGTGCTGGTAACTCGGCACCCGGTGGAGAGTACCACAGGGATTGCTGCGAGGGTTGTAAACTGGGTAGGTAATAGCTGCCAAGGCGTCAAAAGATCATGGAATCAGAAACAAGACGGTATCACGTTAAAACTTCTTCAGGTATCCTGACTGGGTCCATGGGGCAGGGATGTGCGTTCAAAAGATTTGCCTTTGGCAAGCCGTGGGATCCAGCATTTCTAGAATGTTGCCACGAGGGTTTGCCCAGCACTATTGAGCCCTTCACAGAGCCTGAATCGAGCAGTACCTCGTTCAATTCTACCATAGAATCGTCGGTAATTTCGTCCAGCGATTCACCGACTTCTACTAATTCGGACAACTGGCCAACTCCGGGTGAGCCAAAGACATTTCAGCCCATGCATTTGCCTTTTCGCCTATCGAAGAAGGGCTTAACACAGTATCGTTTGCAGAACTGGATGATTTTTGCCTCCTGATGAAGGGCGAGCTTTGCAGCGACATTTGCATACCGTCACCAGGGTCCTACAAATGTGCCTGTCGCGATGGGTTCACGTTATTAGAGGATGGAAAAACGTGCAGACAAGATACTCCCGATGACAGGTAACTCTCACGGTATGTTTAAACTGATACGATCGGATTGAACATATCGTCGAATTTCATAGATGTAAGAAGAACAACCCATGTGCACACCGTTGCACGGATAGTGGTGAAGCGATTATCTGCAGTTGTAATCCAGGGTATGTACTAGCTAGTGACAAGCATTCTTGTCTACCAAAGGAAAAGGAAACCAAACCGAAACCGGAAGACAATGATCTCCCAGCTTTCAGGTGTCCGGAAGGATACCGGTACAAAGCTGCCAATCAGGTTTGCGACGGTTCGTATATTCAGCCAATTTTATCGCCTAGGATAATTTATGACTAACTTTAATAACCGCTTACTAACCACGATGTTATAAGACCGTTGAACGTCCAATGTTCGTGATACACCTACCTTTGTTCCGTTATATATCGTTTGCGATTTTGATCCGTGTATTCGCTGCTGCTTTGCTTAGACATCGATGAATGTGAGCAAAATGTCTGTCCCGGTCGTTGCGAGAACACTGTGGGATCCTACACGTGTCTTTCTGGACCGACGAAGACCAGTCAATATAACAACGCCTGTCCACCTGGCTACGAATGGAACGAAGAGGAATTGCTCTGCGTTGGTGAGTCGGTGCACGTGATTAATCACTCTGGGTAAATAATGAACCCACTGAACGGTGGAATAAAATTTTTCCTAGATATTGACGAGTGTCTCGAACAGCCGGATACCTGCGACAAAGAAACCCACGTCTGCGTCAACACACAAGGAAGCTTTACCTGCCATCAATTGACTGGTACTGGTCCGAGATCTTGTCCTGCTGGGTTCAAATACGACAAACAGAATAGCCTCTGCAAAGGTATGGAGATTCTTATTCATGATCATCAGGGTGAATGTGCGTACTAATGTATGATATTTTCATATTGTGTCATTACACCTACTGAATGTTACTTCCACTCCGTATTTTCTCGTTCGAATCCGTATATTTTATGTGAATGGTGAATATTAATTGTCTGACGATCAGGAGCGTGATTAATATTTGATTTAAAAACATTTTAAACCATCGTTGACACACGTGAATCCTATCATCATATCATTAGACGTCGACGAGTGTGCCGAGGGTATTCATGGGTGTTCCGAAGAGACCGAAGAGTGTCGTAATACAGACGGTGCATATGAATGTGACGTGAAGTGTCAGCCAGGGTTCATATTCAGCATCAATCTCGGGATTTGTGCTGGTAAGTAATGCTTACCGATAATAATGATCCTAACAAACACCACAGTCCATAGATTTCGTGTGCTTTCAGATATTGACGAGTGTGCTAGAGACGGATCGAAACTCTGTCCGAATCCTGGATCGAGGTGCATCAATACACCCGGAAGTTACGAATGCGTGGATCAGAGGGTTACGGATTCTATTACTCAACCGGGGAAAGGCTGTGTTGCAGGCCTTAAGCCGATAGGTGATGGGACAGAAGGGTGTAGAGACGTCGACGAGTGCAGGGAAGGTCTTCATTCCTGTAATACTAGATTTGAGAAATGTGTAAACCTTGTTGGTAGCTACAGATGCGATCCTTTATCCGAGATTTCTAACGAGTCAGAAGTGTCGGAAGAGGAATTCGACAACTGGACATCTGGGTACAGGGAGCAGCAAGGAACCAGCCAACCCACCCCAGAAGACCAAAACAGATACACGACCGTTTCAGAACCCACCTGCCTTCCAGGGTACAAGTATAACGCCCAGACCGACCATTGTATTGGTGAGATTGGTTTGTTATCTTCATAACGGTCGCTAGTCCTAAGTTCCATCCAGGATTTAATATGATTCACAGATATCGACGAGTGTTCGACAAATCAGCACAACTGCACCGGACCTCTCTTCGAGTGTGTTAATCTCCCATCGAGTTACCGATGCGATTGTAAAAACGGTTTCGAATTAAACATGACTACGTTCGAATGCCAAGGTATGACGGTGATCTCTTAACTCGACAAAATATCGAAGTCTCGCTAACTTTCTTACTTCCCCAGACGTGGATGAGTGCAAACGAGGTCTGACAAAGTGCAGCATTGGTGAAAGGTGCGTAAACTCTATAGGAGGTCATCAATGTGCTCCGGCTTGTCCGATGGGCCTCCAGCCACATCCGACTATCGAAACCCTCTGCCAGGACATCGACGAATGTGAACTCGGGCTGCATGCCTGTCCAGCAAACTCTCACGTTTGCGTTAACACGAACGGTTCTTACGTCTGCGACGTAGCATCACCGTGTCCACGTTCGGGATACGCCCGGGATCAGGTATCGGGACAATGCGTGGACATAGACGAGTGTAGCAAGGGTCCTGGATGCCGGGAGTACGAGCGGTGCGTCAATTTGCCAGGAACATACAACTGCGTACCGCTCTGCAATTCGGGATGGCTGTTCAATACTCAGATAAAGAACTGCCAGGACGTTGACGAGTGTCTATTGGGGCGTCACAACTGTCCGCAGAATACTCACAGCTGTAGAAATACGAACGGTTCATTCGTCTGTGATCCGATTCCACCCTGCCAGAACGGTTACAGAAGATCACCGAACGGAAGCTGCGTCGACATAGACGAGTGCACTGAAAATGTTCACAACTGTTTGATATCTCGTCATCAATACTGCGCCAATCGCGAAGGCACCTTTGAGTGCATCACACGGTTCCCCGCTTGCGATAGAGGCTACGAATTCTCACTCAATACACAAGCCTGTCAAGACATAGACGAGTGTGATAGCAATCAGAATTCCTGCAGCGTAGAGAGGCACGAAAGATGCATTAATCTTCCTGGTACCTACAGGTGCGACAGACCACCGCTTCAAAGGCCACAACAACAACCAGCCTGTCCCACGGGATACAGTTACCAGCATCAATGGAGACGCTGCATGGGTATGTCGCACTTTTTCAATCTCATTTTCCTCACAGTTTGCGCATCTTGAATCTGGTGGTACTAATTCAATCATATCTGTTTCAGGGTACATTATACCGATAATAAACACACAGCCCACTTGTATCAAGCATGGAATGATATCGTTGCATGTTGGCTTTTTGTGCATGTGATTTATACGTCGTTATACGCTCGTACTCTAATCATGTTAAGGCCGAGAAGAAACCCTCATTGTTTCATGTAATCTGTAACCGTAATGTCTGACTAGCAATAATTTCCTACGACCAAACCCCCCTTAATCTAATTACCTGTTTCAAACAGACATAGACGAGTGCACCGAGGGGACTCACAAATGTGGAATAGAGCAATGTTTCAATCAACCAGGGAGCTACACATGTGCCCGTTCCCCAATTCCAATATCAACTTCCTTTTCGAAAAAGTGTGGCGCGGGATCTCGATACACGAGGTACGGATGCGAGGACATAAACGAGTGCACAGAAATCGAAGACGCGTGTTCGAGCAACGAAGAGTGCACGAATACATTGGGAAGTTTCGTATGCACATGCATCCAGGGATTCGTTCGTGACAACATAACGCAGGCTTGTGTCGACGTGAACGAGTGTCAGATCCAAAGTCACAATTGTCTGCCTACCCAACGGTGTGACAATACTCTGGGCAGCTATACGTGCGTGAGATTTCTGAACTGCGGTACTGGTTACACTCTAAACGCTGCTTCAGAGATTTGCGAAGATGACGACGAGTGCGCTTTGGGAACACACGACTGCCCTCCGGGATATCATTGCAGAAATACACCCGGGTCTTACAGATGCGAGAAGAACTCAAGGTACAGTGTGACAACGGTTACGTCGAAGACACAGAGGTTTTACAACACTATACCCATCACAACGCCTCGTCAACCGATCCTGATACGACCGACTAGCACGATTGGTCCGATTGCATGCCCTCAGGGATTCGTGGTGTATGGAAATCAGTGCATCGATTATAACGAGTGTGAGGGATCACAGAGCCCCTGCACTCCAGCACAGCGTTGTGTCAATACAAGAGGATCCTACAGCTGCATATCACGAATCAGATGTGGGCCTGGTTACAAGCTCGATGAAAGCGAACAGCGTTGTGTCGACATCGACGAGTGTGCCGAAAGAGTTCACGACTGTGGTTCAGGACAGACTTGCGAAAATCGTGTCGGGGGGTACATGTGCAGTTGTCCACCTGGCCACGGGGTCGGACCGAACAGGGACTGCGTTGACATAGACGAGTGCAGTATATACTCTGGTAAAGCGTGCAGTTCTAACAGCCGTTGCGAAAACACCGTTGGTTCTTATCGGTGCATTTGCAATTCCGGATTCAAAAACGTCGGCAAAATATCCTGCGAGGATGTCGACGAGTGCAAGGAATCGCCTGGAATTTGCCAACACAAATGCATCAATGCCTGGGGATCGTATAAGTGCGCCTGCAATCCAGGATTCAGATTGCATCTGGATGGAAGATCGTGCACGGATATTGACGAGTGCATGGAGTTCAAAGAGAACAACCTTTGCGTTGGAATTTGCCAAAATACTCCCGGGAGCTACTTGTGCCAATGTCCTAACGGCTATCGACTAGGATCAGACCAGCGAACATGCCAAGGTCAGTTCTAGCCCAAACCTCGTTCTCCTTAATCGTTAGGCAGCAATGAATCAGGACACAATCTCTGATTCCAGACATCGACGAATGCGAACAGGGCCAAGTCTGCAGAGACCCGAATGAGGTGTGCCAAAATACCCACGGGAGTTACAGGTGCAATAGAATAGACTGTCCTCCGGGATACCACAGAGACACCGAAAGGAAAAAGTGAGTAAGACATCTCGACGATGAAATGAGCGAGATATGAATGCTAAAACGTTATTTATTTTCAGCCGGTGTCTTAAAACGTCGAGGTATTGCCAATCAGGAGATTTCGAGTGTTTCCGTTCGCCAGCACATTTCTCCTACAACTTTATAACGTTCGTTAGTATGTTGCCTATACCGGCGACTGGTCAATTGGAATTGTTCACGATGAGGGGAAACGGGCAATTCGGTTCTACGATACAATTCCGTATGGAATTGGTGGACGTTAGAGCACCCCCCGGCATCCAGAGAGCTACCGAAAGTTCTTTCAGGCTTCGACGACCCGCACTTTCCCAGGCGGTAATTGCTCTTACCCAAAGCCTCCAAGGACCCCAAGAAATCGAGCTGAGACTCAGCATGGAAATCTACAACGGTGCATCGTTCGCCGGAAGTGCCGTTGTCAAGCTATTCCTTTTCGTTTCCGAATACGAGTTCTAAACAAGCTTTTGTAACATCAATGAGTCGGTACTTACGCTATGCAATATATATTTTAGGATAAGATTGATTTAAGCTAAATGAATTGTATAGATGAATTGATATTTTTAAAGAAAGAAAAGAAAATTTATAATTAGCAAAAAAAAAAACTGTTATCGGAAGAAAGAAGAGCGGAAGTTTTTTCTGGATTGTAGAAAAGATGAATGAAAATTATTAGTATTACAATATGTTATCTTTGACGCGTTTGAAAATTATTAAGTATACGTTCATTTTTCGCAATGTGAAATTGGTAAATTATATATAATATATTGGTAAGTATAATTATTGAGATTTTCACATATTATATGCCGTTCGAAACGATCTGTTTTATAATGACGACCTTCGCGCGAGAGCTTTACTCATTAATTAAATTTATTATCCGGCGTATAAATATACTATGTGTACGTTAGAGCGCGATAAGAAACTAAATACTGAAAGTATACAGACTCGACGTTTTATATAGGTTTTATATATTAATATAAATAACGCGATTCCGTAACTGAATAAACAAGATCGAGCGATAGTAAGTCGAGTATTTCTCAACTAACGAATATCATTGAAAAAAAAAAATTGTGTGTACATGATACTATACAGTTATTGAGGTATACGTATAATATAATGAATAGTGTAATTCTTGCAAATATATACATATATAATAATTACGAAATAAGGGTAAATAATAAATAAAACACCATAAATTGAGATCTTCTGTCTTATTATTAATTATTTTCAGCTCAGCGTTTCTAACAAACTGTTGTTATCAATATACCTGTATAATTTTATAGAAAAAAATTAGAATAAAAATTAAAGGTATAATTATATCGTTTACTATTATTAACCGTAATCGTTGGGTTTCATAATATGGTCAACGCGATATATATATATATATATATATATATATATATATAGTATAGTATATTAACGCAGCTATACTTATTATCTATAAGTAGAACAATATACCTATATGTTTAATATCTCAGGTATGATTTTCTGTAAATAATTATATATAATATGCATCGGAGCGCGAGATTTAAATATAAGGCGTAAATTTTATACAACATATATATTATCAATTACTCATCAATTTTAATCAAACTTATATATACCTATATATATATATATTTTTTTGTTGTTGTTTTTCGCTAAAAAAATACCTCACGAATTATACGAAATATTATCTACTATAGATAAGGCGATTTACACTCTTCCTTATGTCACCAACTCTCGCTGGAATATAATGTATGTGTGAAGACTTCTACCATTCTCTATAGCAATAAGTAATGAAAAGCGGAAATCGACGAGTAACGAAGTATCTAGAATTTGCCTTTTTTTCTGATTTGGATCGCCATATGATACATGTATACCATAATATTATATATTATATGCATATCCTTTTACCCTGCAATGATCTGCATATGTATATAAATATTTATATACATATATCTCCCGGAGTAAGATAATAAATATCATAGAACGCGGTGCAGAATTCGGTATAATGAATAAATTTTTCGGAATGAAAAAAAAAAAAAAATCTATGAACAGAAACGCGCTTTATAAACTGCTAATTCAAGTAAATATGCGATTTAATAATAATTTGAGGGGTCGTGGGTGGATATTATAATTTAAGATTAGCTATATATATTTTTCTCTCTATATATATATATATATATGTATGTATATATCCCGCTGAAATTATATAAATGACTTCGATAATATTATTAATATTAATAATAATAATAATAATAATAATAATAATAATAATAATAAGGATAATGAATAATATATACTATAACGCGCAACTATAATTCTTGGTGTGTAATAAAAAATAATAATTAATAATCAATAATCAATAATCAATAATAAATGTAAGTAACAGCCTGGAAGCAGCAGCAATATTCGGCGCTACTGCGGCGTGATGGCAGTGACGATATATCGCACGCACTCACTTAATATAATAATTATATTTCATCTATTATATAGGTATACGTTTTCAATATCATATCATACGTCGCATTTGTTATTTCAATTTTTTTTTCTGTTCATTTTTATTTATCTTTTAACTCTGTCATTGAGTTATTTATAAATCGGGGAAGATAACGTGATTGTAAAAAAAATTCGACATTTACTTTTCGCCGCACGATCTTGTCCCACCGGAAATAGAGATGAAGCGAAGAAGAAAGAAGAAAACAAAGAATTCGTCGCGATATTGCGATATATAAAAAAAAATATATACCAAGATCTCAATATCTCCGCGTTGGAATAATTTCTTTTCAAACGTATCGTACTACAGGATCTTTCCCTTTTTGTTTATTTTTATTTTTATTTTTTCTCATCATATTTATATACCTATATCGTACGACATAATTCCTATAATTACTTTGAATTCTCCAGTCGAAACGAAAGAAAGAAAAATAAAGAAAAAAAAAAAGAAAAAAAGAAAAAAAAAATATAACTCTAATAATATCTACGTCGACTAATCATCATCATAGTCTAATAATTAGGCGAAATAATTAATTCGACGAATAATTAAATTAGGCGGTCATGCTTTGATCCATTTCCGCAAATTCGCGGGAAACTTTACAGACGTAATGAAGTCGTTCGTAAAGATCGGCAGTGCATCCAAATTCGCATAGATCTTTGAGCCAGTAAGAGGTTGCCTGTCTGCTGGCGTCAATGTAGGTAACGAGGTAACCTTTCCCCTGAGATTCTTGGGACACTACCATCTTCGTGTGATCACGAAAGAAGTTCACTTGCAGCAAGGGTATAGTTAACTCCATAACTATCGCCTTGTCCGTACGCAACCAGCGCTTCATACGAGGAACGCAGGCTGCTCTTGTCTGCCTCGTATCGCGTGGCTCTCTCACCTCTCCACCTTGTGAAATAGGAAATGGTAAATTTATACAGATTTATAATGCCGGAAATGTGAATAACTCGTCGCCGAAATACGGGCGCCTACCTTCCGTCAAATAATCGTCCATGTAACGTGTGAAGTAACGGAGAAGAGCCAACTTCTTTTGCAAAGGTACAGACACGTCCTTTTCTCGGTTGTATCGAGTTATCTCGTCGTCTGTCGTCATGTACTCCACGCGTCTGTAATTAAGAAATGAAAAAAGTAACGAATTCAAGGAGCTCTGAAAAGGGTTTCGAATCGTTTATAACGGCGAAAGAAAAAACCTGAAACACGATCGACGTATGTATACCTTCTGTCGTGAGTGTAGCTCATCTTAGTGCTATCGTTGAAAAGAACACCGACGGATTTATCAGATAGTTGAAATCCCAGTCCATATTTATTAGAGTAGTCGATCCACTTGGTTACAAATAGCGGCATAACGTCGTCGACGGTCACAGGGTTCTTGACCGCACATGCGCAGACCATTTCCGTAATGCACTGTTCCATTGCCTTGTGCATTTGCGTACTTTGCATAATGACATCGCCCTTTTTATGACTCGGACAAAGTATAGTGCTCAGTCTCTGCTTGAACCTGGGCAATTTAGGCAATCTTTTAACGAGCCAATTGACCTTAGCCTCCTTAACCGACGACTTTTGTATCGTCATTGCCGAAACGGAGTGCGTCAGGCCTTCGACATGCGTGATTTGCGAGGCTGTAGGGGGGATGATAACGTGCGGTGGTGGCATTTGGTAGCAACAAGTATGGGGCAGGGAAAGAGGCACGTATTCCTTAGTGAGATAAGCGTGCTCTCTAACTCTGTCCAGCGAAGGCCTCAGTTTTGGGGTCGGTTGGAGTAGCCAGTGTATCAAGTCCTGACCGTTCTGGGTGGCTATAGACTCGTCGACTTCTTTGTACTGGTTGTTGCAAATTCTAGCGTAAGTCTCTTTCAGTTGGGAAGACTCGAACGGTGGTTGTCCGACCAAAAGAGCGTACAATATGCATCCGAGAGCCCAGACATCGGCCTCGTAGCTGTAAGCTTGTTTGTACAATACTTCCGGAGCTATGTAGTTCGGAGTGCCGCATATCGTTCTGTGCAATAAAAGGGAAGCATTATTTATATCGTTGAGAGTCATTTTGGGAATCGGGAAGTTTTTGGGACCGTCAGAGACTTACACGCGTCGACGTTGACCGTCGGGACTCGTCGCTAGACCGAAATCTCCGATCTTTACGACCATGTGTTCGGAGAGGAACATGTTCCCTGGTTTTAAATCACGGTGTACGACCTTCTGCGAGTGAATATACGTCACTCCCTCCACCATCTGCTTCATGTAATATCGAGCTTCGGGCTCTGTGACTCTACCTCGATATTTTAGCACGTGCATTAGGCTCTGTATAATTGCAAGATTATGGAATTAGGTATGGATATAGACGGTGGTTAAATCGATGTGATTAATGAACGGCGGGATACTATTCATCCTGTAGATATTTCAATCGGGAAAGGAAAGTCAGTCCGTTTATATCGGAGAGGAAGAAGTGAAACGTGGATAGAAATTCAACATTTATGTTAATTATGTCAAGTGAAACTGTGTCGCGCGGTTACAGCTATGATACTCTCGCTAATGCAATTCATAAAACACGTTTTTGGGGTAGTGATATCGCAAAGTCGGGACCGGATTGAACTTCCATGATTCGAATATTAGCGACTCACACTTTTTAGAAAGGATTTTCACAAAGCTGATTTAAAAAAAAACTTTCAAACGAAAGATCCAAGAGGCGAAATCTCCGAAATCGATTGAAATAGATAAAATGGGTTTCCCTGAATACATGTCTCGATTAGAATGAGCTATTTTTTTGTCTCCAGATCCCGAGGAATAGACCGAAATTTTCGGGGATTTCAATGTTCTGAACTCGAACGTTTCTGAAAATTCACCCAAGTCTGTAACGATATGCTGTGAGTATATAGGTATGAATGATTGTGCATACCTTCCTCGGGCAAGCTTCTAGGAGCATGTAAGCGTGCAAATTGTCTTCGAAGTAGTGGTACATCTGCACGACGTTTACGTGGGTCAATTTCTTGTGGATCATTATCTCTCGGGCGATCTGGAAACCGTTTAAAAAATAGTGTAATCAAAACTGTCGCGGATTTATCTCTCCCTAAATGCGTCACAGTGCCAAACCTTCTGCAGGTGTATCTTCTGCATTCGATTCTTGGGGATGATCTTACAGGCATATTGGCTCCCACTAGCAGCGTCAGTGAGGAGATATACTCTGCCGAAACCTCCCTGTAAATCGGTAAAGCGATCCGCGTGAATCAAACCAGTTTTTATAACACACAGTATTTTGGATATTTTTCTCCTTTTTTTTTTTTCTTTCGACAAATTGTAGGCGTCCTAAGATATTGAAAATCTGTTAATAAATAACGTCTTCTCGTATATCTACGGAAAAAGGATATTCGCTGATGGTGGTTGTGGATACGCCGTTCTGGTATTTTAAATATAATGGCCTTTTGCCAAATGGGCGAAAATATCCACGAGAGTCTGATCTTACGAAAATCAACCGCCAAGTCCCACACAATCGCGTAGACATTTAGTTACCTACTTTATATTTACTACAGCCAAGTCTACTCTCCTCGATGAACAGGCGGTCTTAGGTATTATTTGCTTTGCCTAGACTACGCAGCATCAACAGCAACAGCAACAGCGTTAAAAACCGGCTCAAAAAACGTCTCGGAGAACGCCAGCGTCGCATTTAAAACCCCGCGCTCTTCGTTCCGTAAGATTTTTTATTTTATTTTTTTTTCTTATTTCGCATCTAAACGTATAAATATCTTTTTTCTCAGAACTATCAGCCATGTAACTAACACGCAGAAAATCCACGGTGTATTATATAAATATCTACAATAAGTAAAAAAAATTGGCAACCAATCATTCCCGCGAATAATGAATAGCAATTATTCGATTTGCAGTCTGTAAGCATTTGTGTAGTACGTATACGTATGTCTACCGTATCATTAGTGTACAGAAGTTCTTCTAAACGCATCGCTAATTTTGAAACGTGACGTAACGAACAAAGACATACTATACCTAGACTCGACTTAAGTCAAGGCAGATAGATACTTACGGAACTTCGTATACGTTAAAACCGATTCTGATTTTATTAAGTTACTCCGGTTTATCGAGAGGCCAATAAATTCCAATCTTCAACCATTCGCCCCAGAAATCTAGAACGACTATGCTAGATACGTACGTGGGCGAATGAGAAATTGAAACAACTTGCGCTACGCGTAGTAGGTACTTGATATCACAAATCAATTGTACTCTCACGGAAACGACCTACAATCCTCTCTCTATCACTCTCGCCCTCATATTTTCGCGAAATGAACCTTTACTTCGCACTATTTCTATATTATATGCCGTATATAGGTAGCACAGTGTCCGCAGGAAGAAGTCAGAGTAAAGAAATCCGAATATCCGGTGGCAAATGGAGCCGTACAATATCTCCCGAAGGAAGCCTTTTCGCATTAGCTATTCAGGAAGGGAAAGGGGAGGTTTTTGTTCCGCTGATTGGTAACGCGAGAATACTGCTTGACTGCTCATTTTTTGACTCTCCTTTTCACTCTAGGGCGATGAGGATGAGGTCGGGTTTCGGACGTGCCGGAAAGTGGCCAGCTACAGGAATCGTGCGTGAATAATTATCCCCCAGGATTTCACACGGAGGTAGATACGTATTGTGTTTCCTTCCTGCCCCTGCCGCACCCCCCGTCACATCCCTTGCTCATAGTCAACGCCGTAAAGAAAATCCACGATCAGAAATAGCCGACAGTGATCAAAGACGCCGGATTGAATCATTGAACGTCCAACGTTCTATACACGAATCACTGAATTTCAATTCCTGTGATTCTACTGCCTCATTACCAACTGGAAACAGAAAAACTAGCCGAATAATCGACCATGACTATCCGTGGCTACATTTTTTCGCTTTTATTCCACCCAGACACGTATCTCATCTTCTGAATGGATAGAAGATGTTGGTTTAAGGTCCTGAGCTCTGAGCCCTGACCCCTCCGGCTCCCCTGGGTACGTTTATACTTTATAGGATGGTGGATGGTGTTTACTGGGACAGAAAAGAAGAGACGGATATTTCCGCTGTATTCATCATCACCGTTGTGCTCTTCGTATACAGCCTCTGAGATTTTCCCGTTCGAGGTGTATTCTTTTCGTCTTTCGAGCATAAAATCTGGCTCTGATCTTTCAAGGCTGTCTCCTCATCTCTGGCTGGCGATGAGCCTCGACAGCTCCGGAATGGAGACAACCTTGAAAAATTCTAGTCCAAGGCTGTTCTATCGGTATGACGATGTCTACGCACGTAGGGAAACCGATGATCTCTAGCGTCTAGCGTTAAAATAACGTTAAACGGCTACCCGGAGTTATAGCGGTCTAGAAACACTCTGTTTCTTATTCTCGAAGAATTTCCATCGCCTCTCATTGTCCGAGAAACGCGTTCTTCCTGTACAAAGATCTACTAGGATTCGGGGCAAAATGAAAAAGGATCTTTAGTCCGAAAAAAGGACAGGTTTTAGCTCGACAGGTCGGTCCTAGGGGCGCAGCAAATCGGCTGAACAAAGATTCCCCCTCGAACTTGCTATAGAAACTGGATGAGAGTGATTCATGGGCACTGGCCACCGAGCAAACAGCAGCAGCGAGTCGCAGGTGGTTAGAAAAGACTCATCCATGAATGCCTGCAGCTATTTTTGCAAACTAATCAGCGAGCATGGAAAGAAGTGCCAAACCGTTGTCAACGGCGAGGTGGAAGAACAGACTTACGTCCGGTTGACAGAATCATGTAGCGATTTTCAAAATTCCACAAATTTCTAGTCGCTTGATAAATAAACAAACGGAATATCCTCTGTCGTCTTTATAGTATCACATGGCGTTCTGCACCGGAGATCGATCGCAATCATGCATATCCCAGGAGATGTATATACCTATATACGATACAGGATATCTGACGTACATCTCCTGCATGGGTCGGTTAACCGTTTATCTCCTCGTGATCAAGGAGTGGTGGATCTGTGTCTTCGGAATTTTATGACTCAATGATTGACTGGCTGTAGGATTATGGATCAGAGAATGGGTTCTACGGTGACTAAAGTCCTCGGTGGATTTGTCCTTATACTTATGATTGTACACCGTGCATGGATCATGCATCGTGTATGGACGTATCGGTATGTGTGCACAATGGATTACGTGCATTGTGCAGAGAACAAAACCTCCCTCTATCTCTCTCTATCTATCTATTTTCGCTCTCTTTATCTCCAGACGGACATATCTCACCCCCTGCTACTCTCTTTGTCTTTTTTTTTACCTTTACTTCGTCGTATAATAAGCTCGGCTTTGATATACTCGGATCATTGAGAAAAGCCGAAAAGCCGAAAGTCTCGATCTCTTTATGCGACTCTAGTAATAAAGTACCGGCATCATTTTTCGTCGTGAGTTATCCCACGACGAGACGATATGCTAAAATGCACTGCGAGCACTTTTCTTTACCTCCTTTATCTGGTTTGCTTCACCGTGGAGTCGCGCAGGTGCTATAGCAATCCGAAAAACCTACCTGCTCTCTCTAACACGTTTTCAAAAGGAAAGAAACTAACAAAACCACCCCGGAAACCTACCTTCCCCAAAAACTGTCCCTTGTAATACGTGTTTCCATGAACAGGATCGACGACGTACTCGGATTCCTGATCACTCGAATTATTCCAAGACGAAGTAGAGGGTCCCTCGTTGTTAGGTGGGCTTCCGTGACTCCCTGGGCTTCCGGGACTCGCAGTACTCGACGGGCTAGTTTTCCTCGTCGGTGTATTCCTCGGTGTGTTAAGTGTAGCCCGTGCGTTACCCGCGCCTGAACAAACTCCGTTTCCGATCCCCGCTGCATTCCGTGAAGTATTAGCCGAGGGCGCGCCGTCGACGGTCGATAGGGAGGCAGGCGGCGATAGAGTCGGGTAGGGCGTTTGGCGAGGAGTTAGAGGTGCCGAGAGTGCCGATAGCTCGTTGCTGACTATAGTTTCGCTGCTTCCACCTCTGCTCGGCGGTGTATTAGAGGATCTGTTCCTGGTCCTCGCTGTCGATGAGTGTAGGTGAATATTAAGATGGCTAGTTTCATCTGGTGGAGGTACCGACGAGTATGAATTTTCCGTCAAGACTGACGAGCTGCTGTTCGCCTTGTTAATTCCGTTGATCCTCACCCTCGATTCAGAGTTCGCGGTGAGACCAGCGGGCGATGATACCGACGCGAAAAGTCCCAAAGTTTGACACTCCGACGAACAACCATCTCCCGTTGAGTTATTACGAAATCGCATCTCGCCGCTACTACTCGCCCACGAGGGTCCGGAGTGTTTGTTGTTAACGGGCGCTCTACGGGTTGCACCTGTCGTCGTTGTAGACCCGGGGTAAATCATCGAGGCCCGATTTACCCCCAGGGGCAAAGCGGCCGACGTCCCTGATGACATCGCCCGCGCACGACTTATAATCGAGTCAAAAAGAGTGTCGAATATTATCTCGATTGTAACTTCCAGAGGGATTCCTATACGTCTTATTATTTTATACCGCACGTATGGAGTCTGCGTGTGTGACGAGTACGACGACGATAGTTATCTCTGAATACGTCAGTGTGTATAATACCATGTATTATATCAAATAGTATTAGTCGGAGCAGGTTGGAGATTGATCGGTGTATAAACAACAGCGAGGGATTCTGAGCCTTTGTAGACCTCGTCCGTATCCCTCGCCGGTCTCGTTGTATTAATACTCAGATTTCCCATATTATCTGCATCGGACATGATGCGGGTCTTAACATTAACAATAAGAAGCGTTCGATTCTCGATAACGTTTGTCTATCGGTCCGCGACCACGCTCGATAAGGGTGGTAAACGATAAGTTCGACAATTTATCCGAGTCCGTGATTTCAGGGGTGACACAAGAGTCGGGGGAAACACATCTAGCCCCGCACTTGCACGCACCACACACTCTCGTCTCTCTCACCGCCCCAGCACCACGCTCGGTCCTCGAACCCACACTGCCTTCTGCTGCCTCCTATTTTCTATAAAGGCTGCGCGCGGCAGCCGCCTTCCCCGCCGCGTCCCTTGCCGCACTGCCGCGCGGCCGTCTCGTGTCTTCCTTGACCGCAGGGGCGAACAAAGGCTATCTGAGCCCGAGGATCGGTTGAGATTTGATAAATACACAAGCTGTGAGAAATCGCGTCAACTTTGATAGCTCTAGACTACTTGAGTATATTTTCCTCGAATACACTTAGAGCGGAAATGTAAAGATTAAGATCAGAGACTGTTGCTCATTATATGCAGGGTAATCACTCTATGAGCTCACAAAGTACATACAATAATAGTATAAGCGGAGGTCGTATAGTTGGAGACAATGATTACCGTCGACCGTAGTTGTCGACATCGAAAGTCGAACTGACTAACCGAACGTTTATCGGGCAGAATAACAGACTCGATATTTTTTTCTTCCTTAGGATCCCTTTGTACGTGCGAATTAACACTGTCACCTACGGAATGAAACCGTATATGGTGAGGTAATCACAACGAACTATGCATGATAATGTATGTTTGTACATTCATACATAGGTGTACACGTCTGCAGCGTTTACACCGATAAACATTGTTCAATCCTACGGGTAATCAAACCTTTGTAAACGAGTATGATGGTACGAATTAGGTGGGATTAAAACGTTTTGTTTTTTTTTTCAAGTTATTTATTATCGTCATTGTATACGCGTTTATACATGTGTAAAAGGTCTGCGTCAATTCCGTCCATGTTACGGCCCTGAGTCCGACAGTACGCCCCGTCGTCCTCGTGTCCGATCCGTCGTCTTTCTTGCACTCGTTGGTATTCTCGTTGTCTCTGTGTCTCCCCGCATCCCGTTCTGGCCCCGGTACATACACGAGTTCTAACGTAGTCGCTGCGAAGCCAGGGAGCCAGGCGAGGGCGCGGAAGAGGGATTGGCGGGGCGAGGCGGGGAGAGTTGTGCACCGGAGTCACCACGCTTTCGGTCATTCACACAAGGTGCAACTCTTCGAGGCTTGAAATGCGCCAAGTGCATACGTCTAAATATAGGCATAGAAAAAGTAGAAAAAAAGAAGTGAAAATAAAAAAAAATAAAAATAAAAAAAAAACTCACAACGCCGGGTAGGTAACATCGGCGTTTTATCAGCTATAGCTGCGGGTAACGGATAGCGTAATTTTTACCTTCCTACTATACTGCAGGAGATTGTGTAATGCTTATTCGCTGCAGCCTCGCCCACGTACGACGATATATGTATACCTGTAATAATTGTTCAATCCGTTTCGAACCTGCAGCATACTGTGGTTCATACTTATATACTGTTGGAATTTACGACATAAGAGTTAAAACCGAAAGCGTAGAGAACCCATTATTTATACATTTCTTTTCGTTTTCATTTCTCTACTTCTCTTTCTAAACAGGTCAAAGATCTCGTGCCTTATAGCTTTCAGGTATAGACGTAGTATAATGCATTAATCACTTGACCCTCTGAATCTATTTACATCGCATGGTATAATGATATGCAATGTCTTCGGGGCAACGTTTACCTGTACAACTACATTGCATAGGTTTCGATTGAATAATCCTAACGCATAATTCATCAGCCTGTCGTTATGCTGCGATGCAACACGGACGTTCGTTGAGTTGCATATCATTAGGTGCAACTAATATCTCGCATAGGCGTAGGAGTTGAAATTCAGCTGATACAATCTAATACACAAAAGGCAGTATCATGCGGATTCTTTTAATATTTACAGATTAGAATGTGTGGGCCTATTCGACCGAGTATGAGTCGAATAATTGAACAATTGCGCATTGACATAGAACGATTGGACGCAGTAGAGAGGGAATGTATTTAGAGATATGTAGAAGAATAGGCTAGAGTATAAAAATGGCCATGAGTGGATGTGTCAGTGACGAACGTCATCCGATCTTAACTAGTTCACAGTCCGAGAGATCATAGTCCGGATATTTAGTCACTTATGATTCTGCGACCGTGTGAGAGTGAGATATTCTAATTACTAGACAAGAAAATGTAACGAAATAAACACGTAGGTCGGAGTTAAATCCACGATGATCTTATCAACACGAACATAACCTAAATCTGACGTGTTTTTTATCGTTTTTTACTTCCTTTGACAAAAACAAAACCGAGATAGAAGCCATCGAATGAAAGAAAAATAAGATGTGCAATCGACTGTTTCGACTAATCAACACGAACGACTAGACTTAGCTGTTCAGGCTGAATTACGAGATTGATAAATTATGAATATTAAAATTAGCGGCGAGGAGAAGAGTAGAATAAAATCAAAACCAAAAGCAAAACCGAAGTCTACAGATAAAATAAAAGATGAACTCTTTGCTCAGAAGAGTAACGTCCGTTGGAAACAAAAGAGACGCTCTGATAAGAGAGTCTCTACAAAGACAGCTGAACGACAGCGTAATAGAAATGCAGGGTCTGACGCCGGAAGACAAGGAACAAAAATCTCCCGTAGGAAATTGCGAGGAGGCGAATACCCTCTGTTCGATATTAGAAGCTGTCTTTCTCCACGGCTTGAAAGACTCGCTTTTGAACCAGGTGACCGAGGCTCTTAGTGGTCCGGACCAATACGCAATGCCACAGCCCAGTTTCTGGGGACCATTACTGGTCTTTTCTCACAGGCAGATAATCGACCAGATTCAAAATCTCACTCAAATAACAACAGAAGTCGGTTACTGCAGAGCCTGGATAAGACTTGCGTTAAACGACGGACTTTTGTCCAGCTATCTTTCTTCCATAAGGAGAGACAACTCTGTCCTTAAGCCTTATTACAATAGAGCAGCTTTTGTCAGGGATACGGACCTAGTAGACGTTGCGCAGCGTCTGATAGAGAGCATTGATTATATCCGCTTTGATCTGGCCTGTAACACCAGCCTTTTAAACATCTGGTCAAGCACGCCGCTGTTAATGGCTGCCATATGGTCACCGTCTTTGAAATGTTGTCCGGTTTCTGCCGCGGTCGATGTAGCCAAGACTATAAGCAGCGAGTTAACACCGGATGAAAATTTTGACGGACTTGAAACGAGCAGCTCAATAGGCAGCTTGGGATCGATCAACTCTTCACTAAGCGCATTGAACAATATAGCATCGATAAGCGAAGATGATGCACTGAAGATCATTCTGGCTAAAGGGAACAGAGAGAATGGGCCGAGGTTCAATAACGGCGGGGAATCGGCCAGCGGAAAGACCAGGGAAAAGAAGGCGAAGGAAAAACCTGGCGAAAAAGAATCTAGGCCCGATGTATCAGGGGATGATGTTGCCAATGGAAGAACTGTTGATTCTGCGATAGAATCTGAGAGCACAGAAGAACTGCCTGGGGATGAAGAAGCCGGGGAGAAGAACGACGCCGCAGCTGCGACTGTGGGAAATTCATTGATCGGTAGATTGGGGTGGTCTACTTCTTTCGAGGACTGTGCTTCCTCGATAAATTCGGGAACCTCGGGCGCCGAGGCTCCCCGCACTCCGGCTGATGCTAGAACGTATGATGCTTTAATTCAGAGCTATCATACCGCCGGATATGCGGCCACACCAGACCTCAAAGAATTTCTTAACGGCTCTCCGCCCACAGAATCTACGCAAAATGATTCTGGAACTGAGCCAAAGTTGCCTAGAGTGATCGAGGTAAATGCTCCTCGATTAGAATCGGCCAAAAATAAAACACTTTATTCAGAACTGGACGTCGCGGGGTTTTGTCTCAGATTATCATCTTCGATATTCATTTCAACAGATAAAGCTTATTCTTATTTTCATTTTTCATATTCAAAGTAAAATAATCCATCTTTGATTAAAACATCCAGAATTTGGATAATTTTATCCTTACTTTAGAAATAATCTCATCTCTTGTACCCTCTGGATCGATTTTGCATTCTAATATTGCATTTACGAATTTCAGGAACCTGTATCCCGCTCCCTGGATCATAATCTTGGAAAATTAGCTCGAGAGAAGGGTCTGGACACTCAGAACTACAGTTGCATGAGCTGTGGACATCCGATAGGGATGACGTTCTCTAAAGCTCATGTGTGTTCATACTCCGGGGATTATTACTGCCCGAATTGTATGGCTGACGAAGAGTACCTTATACCATCTCGAGTTATTCATAATTGGGATCTAAAGCGATATCCAGTTTGCCAAAGAGCTGCTAGATATTTAAGTGACTGTCCTGCACTGCTTGACCTCAAGGTCTTAAACCCTAGGATATATATGGCGGTTGACGACATGGCTCAACTGCAGTCTCTCAGAATCCAGCTCAACCTGCTACGCGCTTATCTGTTCACTTGCCGTGAACCGATAATCGAATCTCTTCAGAAAAAAGTAGCGCCTAGAGATTATCTATACGAGCATGTCCATCAATACTCAGTTTCCGATCTCCCCGATATACCGAACGGTATTATGGCTCAGCAGCTTCAAAAGGTCATTGAATTCGCAAGAAACCATGTCACCAATTGTTGGCTTTGTAGCCAGAAGGGATTCATATGCGAAGTTTGTGACAATCCCAAAGTTATCTACCCGTTTGATATGGGTTCGACTTACAGAGTAAGGAATTGTCGTTGTAGAGTCCGAGAATATGGTCGGAATTATTAAAATGGAGAATATTTAACAGCGTTTATTTTCGTTTCACAGTGTGCTGCGTGCAGCGCGGTCTTTCACATCGAATGTATGAACGCCAGTAGTCCTTGTCCCAAGTGCGAAAGGAGGCGAAAACGTATGGACCTCCCGCTTCTGGATTTAGGGAACACGGAGATGCCGATTGCGCCTGAAACACCAGCACCTCTCTCTACGAGTTAATTAAGAATAGCTGATATACTGCTTTGCTTTTTGACTATCGATAATCAAATAATTTATAAAAGAACGATAAAGAGAAAAGAGATGATTTATCTTCTAAGGGACGTGCGTGTAATTTCGAATTAAACAAATTTCATATTTTTATGTGATATAACGTTGATGCAGAATTATTAATTTTACAGATTGGTTTGTCTCCGTTGATTATTCGACTGGCGTATTTATGATATTGCTTATCACTAAATTTTATAAATAAATGTATATTACGGTATAATGGTTTGTTCATGGATGTTATTCAATTATTTGTTTTCATAGAGAATCGATTATGTTATTATTTGTTGATACGTGAATTTTAATTCTTGACGATATGTAGTATGTATAAATTTGATAAATAGCATTTTCGTGCAACAGGAACGATATATAAATATGTATATGCTATTATAATAATTAAAACTTTTTTTTATTATTGTTTATTATTTTTATTTATATGTACAAAAAGTAGTAAAATATATAAATTTTTAGATTATTTAATAATACCCTATGTTTATAGAAATTCACTAATCATATACGTATATATAAGTATCATTTGTATTTATTTATTTAGTTTAATACTGCTGCTCTATTTGTACGGTGAAATTAAATTCATTATTTTGTTGAATAGCCAAGGTGTTTTCGTTTTTCCCTTTTTTTTTTCTTTCTAAAAAGTCGACGCCTTTTCATTCATAACTTACTTTTCGCTTATCTTTTTTTTTTTCAACATTTACACAAAAAATAATCAATGTCACGAAACTTATATATATATATTAAGATAATAATCATTATTATTGTTATTATCAACTTATTCAAACACCAATAAAAATCTAAAATATTTCTATCAGAATAACGACGTAGTAGAGCCACCAAAATAAATTAATAATATTGTCCGCTCGTTAAAAAGAAATTCGCTATTCTTCTTACTTTAATTTATCTTTTTCGATCTTGTTTTCTTTAACTGAGATTGAATTTTTAGAGAATAACGATTTTTTCATAGATAAAACGCTTCTCTGCTTTCTATACTTCATTGGTCAATTTTACGCATATATATTCGACGATATATTTGGAAAATCGAACTTCTCTGGTGAGTCTGCTTCGTCTCTAAAGAGAATATACCTAGATAAATACCTATTTTATTTAGAGAGCACAGTTTTAGATCCTATTTACTATTATATATTTGAACCAAGTAATTTAAGAGTCTCTAACAGAACTTTGATCCCTTAACTTCATTAATTAATTATGCTATCAAATCTCAGGGCGTATACCTATATTCTAATTAACATTTTTGACGTAGAAAACAAACTTTTAATTAAATTCAAGCCGATCATAACGCGGTCGTTTTTCTTTATTCTTTGTGTTCTTTGAGATATTTGAATTTGACGATAGAATAAATAAAGTTTTCTTCCTTTGTCTTCTCTCTTTCAGTTTGAAATGCTAAATGTTATTTAAATATTGTACTAAACTCCCAAACAAGACTAAAGAACGAAAAAGAGAACTATAAGTCTTATCACGTGACAAATAAGCGTCTCTCTATGTTCTTACTTGGAAAGTTAAAGAAATATTATTTTATTATTATCATCGATCATTGGAAGAAAAAATCCTAACCACAAGTGTAATATACTTCATTTGCTTTAGAATAGAGAAAAACCACGTTTTCGGCTAATAAACTAATCGCGGTCTATATTCTTCAGATACAATGTAACATAGCAGGTCCAACTTTAAAATGAATATAAATTATTAAACAGATCGTATAGAAGATGACGAATGATGAAAAAGAAAATGCGCGGGAGGCGATAATACAATTAATAATTTTACGGTCATAGCTCAGATAAATAAAGAGAAGAAATTCATATTCAACCCCTCTTTGCTTGTCTGCCTTAGTTTTTATCAATCTATCCCACTGCTGCTAGTGGGAGGATTTCGGAAAATACGCAGAAGGTAAAAGCGGCTTGTCTAAAACTGCCCTTCTAAGTCCGCCCTGCATAGTACCGGTGACACTTTTGGGTCTGGCATTGCCAGCCGACAGCGGAGGATTATTGTTCTCCGCTATCGTAGGCATTGACGAAGTAGTGGCTGCCGTTGGCTGCGCTTTACCTAATAGATTGCCTCTGTCCATGGGAGTACTGGTGCAAGATATTTGTCCAGTTTTATTAAACGCAGCCAAGCCGCTAGTAGTGTCTGTAATCCCGACCCCCATATTCCTCGCAGTAGTACGAGCGGTTTGATTTATATTTGGGTTTTGAACTATCGGATTACGCAGGAGATGTCCAGTAAGCGGAACGCTGGATTGCGGTCCATTGGTGAGGGAAGGACGAGCCTCGAATCTCGTAGGAAAGCTTTTGCTCGTCCTTGGCAATGTGAGCTGTACAGAAGGAGGGACCATTATCGGTTGTGCAATGGTCCCGCTCTGCGTCGGAGACTGATTTTCGGCCAGTCTTCTATTAAGCCAGCTGATAACTGGAATTAAACAAATATAGAATAGATTAGAATTCTTCTAGGGATTTTCCCAAGCTTTTTGCAAACGCTGTTTACCATTGTCGTTGTTTTTTATTATCTTATCCTTCTCTTCGACCTGGGATTGAAGCCCTTTCAACTGTTCCTTCAGAGCTTCGGCAGCAGCTTTAGCTTCCTTAGCTTCTTTAGCGCAGGCTTCCATCTTGGTGTCCAATTGGCCGACTTCCTTCTGTTTGGTATCTAAAAGGCGTTCTTGTTCAAGGGCGATGCTAGTCCTAAGTTTGAGCTTCGATTTAGTCGAGGCCAGCTCGTTTTGTAGTTTCGTTAGAATCTCATTGGCTTTAACAAGCTCGTCGCTAAGGTTTTTCAACGAATTTTGTTTCCTCTGAAGCTGGCTGTCCTTCTCTGCGATCAGGTCTTCCAAATGCTGCTTCTGCTCTTTAGCCGTCTTTATCATCTCTATGTGTTTGTTAACCAGGATACATTTGTCCTTGATTTCCTGCTCTAGGACAGCGACTCGAGTTCTCAAACCGTTAACAGTCTTATCTCTGTCATGATAGTCGACGTCAAGTTTTGAATTCTGCTTTTTCAAAAGCGACAAATCTCTCTGAGCCAAGCTAAGCTCCTTTTCAACAGCCTGCAGCTGCTTGGCCTGATCTTTATTGCTCATTTCTGTCGAAGAGAGCTTCTCCTTCAGGGCAGTATTCTGCGTTCTTAATTCAGTAAGCTCTGTGTTGAGCTGCTTCAAAATTTCTCCATGCCTCTGCTCTGCCTCAGCTTTTTCCCTCTCCCTTTGCCGCTGAAAGTCAAGCGTAGCCATCGCGAGCCTGTTGAAAAGATGCGATTCATAATTATGGAAGGAGATTTATTATCAGATATCCTTATTTCCTGGATTTCAACAGAGGTAATAATTTGGTGAGAAAAATGGTAAAAAAAATGAGCAAATTAGGGAGAGCTCTCGAAGAGTAAGAAAATTTCTTTGCTCACCTATCCTTCTCGGCGCTAATTTGTTGGGAGGTGTTGATCTGTAACTGGTTCATCTCTGTCCGATATTTCTGTTCAATTTGATCAAGTTCCTTTATCTTAGCCTCGAGTTTACTGGTGAGATCGTTGAGTCTAGTTTCCATAGTGACAGTGTCTCTGTCCTTCCTCAAACAGCTATCTTTAAGTTGTTTAATCTTCATAGCCATGTGAGTTTTGATGTCAGAGTCGCTAGACGGAGCGATGTTCAAACTAAGATGACAGAGATGTTTGAAGTTGTTCGTTTCGACGAGTTTGAAAGTCCAATCCCCAGCGTCCTCGGCCAAAAGCAGAAGAAATTTAGGGGGGTTTTTGGACACCGCAGATTGCGGTACCTGGCATTGTTCCAACAGGCATATTAACTGGGTAGCAAAATTGTCGAAGTCAACAAGTAGCCCTTGCTGAGCTTTAAGCACCTTGAAATCGTCGTCGTTGACGAACAAAGAGTAGAGAAAACACGGGTCGTCATCGTCCGATAGCAAGACACACAAACTCTGTAAAATAACGATAAAAACTAAGATATGAGTACGCGGAGATACGGACTAGGTTAGATCCCAGTTGTTCTGTTGCTATACCTTTCTACAAACTGGGCTAAGTCCGGCGTGTATCTCGACGTTGACTCGCAACTCTCTTTGACGCTCTTCCTTGTGTTTAGGCTTCACATAGACCCTCTGTACTCTCGTGTAAAGAACTTCAACGTTGTTTAACTGGAGTCCAGGATCACCGATCATCCCGCCCCCCGCAATGTTGTTCAAATAATTCATCATCTCGGGGCCGTTACGGTTTATTTAATTCACCTTATCCCCCGGCCAGAGAAATATCGACGACATATCAAACACCGCGTATATGCGTCCCATTTTTATCATTTATATTATTATTTTATAAAATTCTAGATTCAAATCCCTCGCTCTTCGTCACTGTCATTACTATCAGAACGACGCACGCGTACTGACGGTGCTGCCATCCCGACAGCACGCACATTAACTAATCTACCACCACCCTGTAGGGCTGAACTTAACGTCGAGAGTTTAAAAATAGAAAAACAATAATCAAGAAAAGTGGCTGAAGTATCATAACATCGTAGAAAATCATCGGACGTTGGTCGGAATTAAAGATTTACCCGACTATGGTTCATAATCAATCCCCCCTTTTGTATAACATCGCCTATTTCAGCCACAAAGAGAAAAAAAAATAGATGAAAAAAAGAGTTGAGAGATTTTCCCGCGCGAGTTTCGAGCTGATAATGCGATTGGTTGATTCTTCTGTCGCCAGCCAATGTGAGAAGAGCTCTCTCGTGACGTAACGAGTTTCGTCTTGGCTCCGCTATGTGGCTGTTTAGTCGCCATGCCTGCGCCATGCGGTATGATTGAGATTCCCGTTTGCGATGGGAGACGACGTTAGTATCGACGGTTTTCTTGCTCTGGTTGATAGTAGATGATATAAGTGATGGAATTGGGGCAGTGTCATAGTGCGATATGTGTGATATGGTGATTTGTGATTATCTGGAAGCGTCAGTTTGTGAAAATCGTTCCGATATTCTACTAGTGGAATTTATTGCACTTCGTACAATCTCGGACCTCGGGTGGGCGGTTGAACGGGTCGATTAACCAGCGGCAAGGTAAGAGCGCCTCTTGTTTTTAGAAAATTAGGCATTTTCTGAACCTGTAGGTATTTGCACCTATCTACATCCTGAAATAATCCTCAATAGACATTGTGTCTCGATTCTATTCTACGAATCATAATCATATTTGCTACCTCCCCGTCGTTCACGCGCGCATTTCATGCTAGATGACGTTTCTCCGGCGCACCAGCAAGCGCGGGGGTTCCCGTATCGTTCAACCCTCCGCCGCTCGCGGCACTGCTTCCCTTAAATCACCGCCCTTTTAATGTCAAGACGGTGCTGCCGCCGACAGCCGGTTTTAAAACCGCGAGATCTTTCCTCCAGCTCAGAAATCCCTCGTCAGATGACTCTGAATGTATTTAACGGTTGTTGTCATTTTCATGAGGCTAGTATAGACGTGAATTCACATTTTAGACGATCTAACAGCCGCCATCCGTCGAAAAAAGCTATAAACGATACAGAATTCATGCTTTAACCGTTTTAAATCGAAATCTTCTATTAGCACTACTCTGATTCGATGTTCTAAAGTACGTAACGAAAGCTTACAGATTAGCGATAATAAATACCCATTCTGTTATCTGCAAATGCGACTCTAGATCCTAGATATTAGAAAATTTCGTAATTTTTTGATGTTTCTTCCCGTACCAATATGCGAGGCGAATGAATAACCATAATAAAGGGGAGTTGTAGGCAGCTGTGAGCGAAACAGAGCCGGTGCAGCGTGGGTTATTACTTCTTCTCATTGTCAGTAAGGGATAAAACGCAGCCTGCTGTTTCGGGCGGGTCTTTCAGTCTGTATATTCAGTGTTCGGACCTTACCAGACCGAAGTAAAGAATAACAACTTGTAAGGCCAAACCATTTCCGGGCTCCACCTGCAGCCGCTGAACCCAACAAAGAAATCGCTGAGTAGAGGAGGCGCGGCACTGTTGCTGTTCAAGCAGAGGAGTCGAGTCGAGACGAGTAGTCGACGCAGGGCAGGTTTATTCCTGTAGCTGCAGCACCTGACCAGCATCTTTGTTGTTGTTTTTTTTTTCTTTTAATTCTTTTCTCTTTTTTCTTCTTCTTTTATTCCTTCTCAGAATTATGAGGAGGAGTCGATTCGAGTCGGTTAGAACTTTTCGTTCTATATTCCACTACATGTTTAAATCGTTCGAAAAAAATAGTTACAGAACTATATAGGTATAGGATTTCGAAAGACAAAGACGTTGAAAATTCTGTTCACACGATAATTCCCGGATTCTTTTTCCCCCGATATTCATGACACGATCTCCTACGCAGGTGTTGTTGTCGTGTTGAAAATAGTGACGTTAGTCGAACGCCTGGAGGTCAGTTAGTCGGCATCAGCATCAATAAGACACTAGTACACCTACATAGTATGAGAAGCGATAAAAAGAGGATAAGGAAAGGGTGAGCGAGATAGAGGGGGAAGATAAACGAGTCGGCAGTTTAGTTTTTCACAAAATCATATATTCTAAGCTTAATTTTTTATTATATACGCATATCTACATCTACTTCCCGTCGATACATACACCTACGCATTCTATAGTACATATACGTATCTTATATATAGAATCAACGAATTTCATTATTATTTTTATTCAACTGTTTGCTTCCGTTTACATTATAATAATAATTCCTTCCGCAAATTGGACTGCGAGACCTTCGACGCTCGTTCTGTATCATCATTTGCATTGGTATATTAGTTAACGATACTGTGTTTGTCTTACCTCTTACTTCCTAACAAGAAACGAAACCACCTCGTACCTACCTATACGCACCTTGACGCAACAAGCTTACGAAAAACAGTATCGAGCTACTACTAGATCGCCTTAGCAATTGATTTTCTTTCAAACTATAACGTAACACGCGTCTAAAAATATGCCGCAGTTAATGAAGTCCCTCAATTATTCAACCTCGTTACATTTTCGTTTCTTTTTTTCTTTTCTTTCTTTTTTTTTTTTTTTTTGTCCGGAGCAGAACGTATATCACGATAGAATGAAAAACGACATAATGGAAAAACTCGTAAAACGACGGACACACTAATGGCCAAAAAAACGTTTCTTCGTGTTATTATACATCATCATGCGAGCCGCACGAAGCGTAGTATTTTTTTTTTTTTTCTGTTTGTTTTCATCTTTTACTGATTTTATCTACTTCCTTCTTCTATATCTAGTACCTATGGACAGGTCCGAGTATATAAAGCCTGTATAAAGGCGCGGCGGTTGATTTGAGAAGGACGTACGTAGGCGTATACAAACCCATTAGTTTACCTGTGCACAATATCTATACGCCAAGCCTATAACACCCGACATCAGGCAGCAAGCAGCAGCAACAGCAGCAGAAATTCGTTTAATACGGCTAGGCATTAGATAGATTTCTAATAGGTATATTTGTAGCGCCCACGCCATAGTTTAATATGAACACTTGCCTATGTACACGGTGTTGCCAGTTCAGAGAAAATGAAAACAAAAACAGATAAACAATCGTTAAAAATTCATTTCGTAATGGAAAGTTCTCCGAAAAGTAGTTTGTCGATTTTTTTTTTTCTCTTAAAGTTGTCAAAGCTTTATCGCGTCTTAGGATAAAAGAAATCTTTAAAAAGAATCAGAAAATGAAATTTTCTAAAACATTTTAGTACGTCTGTTGCTATAGCTGTTTGTATACCATCGTGTTGGCAAGGCGAATTTAAAGCGCTTAAAGAGAGATATGTCAGGATAGTAGGTACTACCTATCTATAGTATACGTATGTATAATAATAAAAATGAGGATCGTTCGCCGCGAAGCGCCTGGGGAGGTCGGGCCGACTTGCGCCGCCGACTTGGCAACAGCGTGGTCGGGTCGGTTCTTCCCGACTCAACGCGTGAGGCTAACGAACGGCATTGCCAAATCTCAGGGGCCATCACCGAGGCTGCCTAAAGTAGCGAAGAAGGTGTAAGGGGAAAGGGGAAAGAGGGATTCCCTTCCATGCGACCGTTCGATAAAATTTTTCATAATTAGATTAGGAAACTGGCCGTTTTCCCGTCTTCGTCTTCGCGCGTATTAAGTCAATTATAGTTATAAACGTTAGGTCGTAGTTTGCTCTTGCAATTATCTCTACACAGGTATACCCTTCTCGTTTCTGTTCTTGCACCGTTACCATTGGCCGCGATTCTCGCCTTGATTTGCCTCTCACGGTTCGATCGTAACTCATTCTTTATTTTCTATGTTTTTCTCAGACATTATCGTCATGATCATCGCGAGGAAGGAAGAAGGAGACCCGTATATTTACTTGCTTATACAATTACAAAAAATAGAACCTAAAAAGAGATGATAGAAAAAAAAATAATGGGTTCCATATCGCGTCGTTAAAAACTTGATTCGAATACGTCGTCTCATTTTTTTTTCTCCTCGTTCTCTCCAGCGTTCGAAATGTGTTTTTTTTTTTGTTTTTTTTTTTCGTAAAAACGCAACTAACTTCGCACACTGCGTTAGGATACTAGCTGTGAGCTGTCATATCGGCTTTAATTCTTGTTGTGGTAACGAGGGGCAGGAGGAAGTAAAAGAGTAGTGAATTCGGATCGAAATGAATTTTATTGCTGTATACATCGTGTAGTATTAGATATACATATATGATCAGATATATAGTTTTACGTAAAGTTTTCGGGTGCTTTCGTCGTTATACATGTATGTTCTACCATCTGTATCTATATAACGTAGTTTCCCCGAAGAAAAAAGAAGAAATAAATAAAAATAACCGCACGAACTAAGCCCGCATGCAGTCTAAAAAGCCTTTCACCAATCGACACAAAATGGCGGACCTGAAGCACTGTAACCCCAGTGCACTTCCGTTTATTATTTAATACATAATAACGACAATATTGATGATGATAATAATAATAATAATATATTATTATTACATAACAAGACGTGGTCCGGATCGTCGAACCTCATACTATATTGAAAAAGCATGTAGTTATGTATGTATCCGCGTATGCAAAAGAGAAATAATAATAACAATAATGACAATTCGTACTATGCAACTCGAAACAAAAGAAAAAGTTCTCTCGCCTTGGTTCCACCGACTCACGAATAATGGAACCTCAGGTTTTGAACAGAATGTGTTGCGAGTTTGGTTTCCGCTTGGCAACAACGCAACGCAACGCCGTTTGCCTCCTTTACTCCCTCCAGCCCTCCCTCCCACTCGCTCGCTCGCTCGCTCGCCCGCCTGGGTCGACTGACCCTCTCGTGTTCGTCGTACCGTGGCTCCGACTGAGCTCACCGAGTCACGGCCTGGCGATGGGACTATACTTAATACTTTTAGAAACGGAGACTGATACCTATCTCTACCTACTCGCGGTGTTACTACAAACTATGATCATCACACGCGTTGCGTTGCCTTGCGTTCTTCATCCTCTCTCTTCTCTTCTCGTATTATGTTTAGGCGACGATCGCACATAACATTTATACCTATATGAGGCAGATTATTTCATCCCGCATGTTGTATAATAACCGTAGCAGACTATCTTCTTCAAATCTTTTTAGTACACATTTTTGTTCTCATCTTTACCATCGTTTCTTGTTATTCTCGTTGTTTTTATTCTTTTATTTTTTGTGATCTATCGATCGGGACTAACGATCGACGGTATGACCACAATAATAACAATAATAACGAACTTTAAATACTTAAAGTTCAAACTTCGGAGAGGGAGCGCCGCGTTAATAGTTACATAGCCTTATGCGATTAGTTCGTTCAGCGTAAGTATTATGACTATAAACCCGGCCGTACCCACAGACATAATAGGCCTCCCTCTCCCCCTCTCTCTATCTTTATTTCTTTCTCTTTCTCTTTCTCGAACGTCTGTGTTTACAAACTGAAAGATCACACGAATATATGCATAGTATACATTTCTATACGCGTATGTCTTCTTCAACATCCCGCAACGTCCATATGCGGGACGGGATCCTCGTATCGTTGGATTAGATCTTATTTCATATATACATATATAGCTTCCGGTCGTTTTATCTAATATACAACGTACCAAATCTAGTACCCGAAGTATATCCCTGCGGGTTATAACTACTTTTCAAACTAGCTTATACATATACGTACAGGTATAGCAGCTGTACACAAGATTCGTTTCTTTCTTCAATCTTGTCATCCCGCGCGCTCGCCTACTCCGCTGCCTCTGAACACGCTTCGCTTGGCTTTCACATCATCAAATGTTTTCTCTTCTCCCGTTAGATCTGTGCTGCTACTGCAGCAGCAGCAGCGGCACTACTGCAGAATGAATTGAGTTTATCTTATCCTCGTGCCGAACGAGTCATTTTTTTCTCCATCGTTTTGTTTCCTCATTTGTTTTTAAACCGAAAAACAAGACGAAACAAAACACTTTGCAACTACCTAGTCCTATCCGAGTGTGAGAAAATGTATAATCGTCGCGTCTATCGAGGCGAGGCGAGGCGAGGCGAGGCGAGGCGAGGCGAACCAGGCCGGGTCAGGTAAGGTCAGGAAGTGAATCGTTCCAGTTGAGAAACGTTCAGCTCGCTCCAACGCCGGTCTATATACACGTACACATATCTATACCTATATAGAACACTAATACACCTGCCTACCTCGACTCCGCATCATGAACACCCGTTATCACTCCTTCATCTTCTCATATTGTTACGGCTCCAGTTTGCAGTCATATAAGTTGTCTAACGCCGCTATATAGCATATCTACGAGCTAAAAGTAAACCAACCGGGGTCAACCCTTCCCCCGGTTCTCTTCTTCAGTATATGCGTACATATGTTAGATAAAAGCGTATTCAGTAAGTCGAGGCATCGCGATAGTTTCGTGGTAGTATACGAAATAATGCATGCTATAGTAAATATCCAGACTCCACGTCGTCATAGGGTGGTGAAGAAGAAACGTGGCTCGGCCAGCTGTCGCGTCTCTTCTCGCAGTAGCGTTTTGTTCCACCCCCTCCGCTTGAACCACCACACCGTTGCGCCGCGTGGCTCTCTGTCCCTTTCCTTCCCTTCTCTTGCCTTCTACATCCGACAACGACGACGCGCCCGCGCGATCGATGTGTTTGTTCTAAACGTTACGTTGCGTTTTAACTGACAATAAACGCACGAAATTCGTATACATATGTACTACAGTAGTTTGGGAACACAGGACTCGCTCGGATAGCTACAATTCTCTTCACATTCAACCTCTCCTTGCTTGTTATCATCGTTATTTTCATTGTTATCGGTATGGTTATTACTCGAGTATAATGTATAAAGTTGAATTTAAATTCAATTAACGACGTTGTAGAATATTATTTTATACGCGGACGTATAATTTGTTTTTATATACAACCTATGTGTAATGTAATGATGAATAGAAAAGCAAAAGAAACGAGTAACCTAACCTATAACCTAATCGTAACCCTATAATCCTAGCCTAACCGATTCATCGCACGTTGCGGGACGCGCGTAATCAGTGATCTACTGCGCACTCTGCTCTGCACCGCATGGAACCTGTTTCAAACCCCCTTCCCTCCCTGCCTTCTTTCTTTCTTTCTTTATTCTTTCGGTTGCCGTGGGAGACTGACACTCGCTGCAGGCCACGCTCTCGACTCGATTGCCCTGTACCTCCTATAATAACAATAATCCTCTCTTTTTCTCTGCCCACGAAAAATTCTACAGAATTTAATTAATCAAGATAAAAGTAAAAGCGGAATACGGAGGAGATTCAGATGGAGCAAGAAAAGCCGTTTATGTACAATATAATGATGAATAATAAAGTAGTAAAGCAAATAGATTGAGGAAATTTCGTATGAAATTAAACCTATAAACCCGGGCTGTTGCACGATCGGTTAAGCCGCGCGCGCATGCGGTATAGTGTGTGGAATTATAGAGATGTAGCAACATATGTGTATACCTATAGTTTTCCGCGTATAATATACGTATACATATATAGTTTATCGAACGCTGCAGAAGTTATAATTAAAACACTATAAGTATACGTATAGGATCTATATATATATATATATATATATATATATAACTATATTGTATATATATATACATATATACACTGTTTAATATATAACATACTTTATTGACGCGTACGCGCGATTAACGTCAGAGTTTATCAACTCGGCTACAAGTATATGTATATATATATATATATATATTACACATATGTATATATATACATAAATAGGAATGTAAAGTATGTATGTGTATAGCAACCACAGTGGCAACAGTAGGTATATAATAGACGACGACCTAGAAAATAATATGACTACCTAAACTATTTTGTACGTAGAAGCCTCTTTAATCGATATATAGATTATAATATTGACGTTAGAGAAAACCCCGAGCGGAGTGCCTATAGCCGCTCACGTGCTATAAGCTACACGTCCTCGACTTCGCGTCGGTCGCAGTTCATTTCAGTGTTCAAATATACTTACATATCGTATACTTACACGATATAATTAAAGCGATCGCTAATATATATATATGCAGTATTATACATACGTGTTTATAAATATATACATATATATATATATTATATATATATCTATGTTTTTAAAGGCCAATGCTACCGAGGCGAACGACCCCCAGAGTATGCTATATCTATACTATCGTATAAACAATTGTTTAAAAATAAAATGAAGAAGGTAATAAACAAACTGACAAGGAAAGAGAAGAAGAAGAAGAAGGAGAAATAAATGAAACAAATATAATATGTCGTTCTTATTGTAATTGGCGAGCATATATGTATAGGATAAGTCGTTTTTAGAAAGTATAAACAAAATATATATAACAGCGAATGATATTTCGACGGTCTCTATTCTTCGAATAGTATATTCATATATTATAATACTATACCTACAGTTGGGTTATAAATTAATAAATATATTACCCACATATATGTACCGTAACGAATTTAACCTAATTTATTATAATAAAAAACGCCAACTATTATAACCTCAAGCGAAGACTATATACGAGTGCAGTACTATACCTACTGTATGTAGAAAGCGGGGACGCGTCACTCGAGCGAGACACAATAAGAGGAGCCCGCCGCGTGTCAAGAATCAGAAAGAGGGAATATAATAACAATATTAATATGCCGTAGAAGGATCATTTATTTATCCTCTTCTTATCTCATTCTACGAAAAAAAAAAAAAAAAAAAAAAAAAAAAAAAAAAAAAAAAATGAGCTAAATATCTACATATTTTTTACCTCTGAACTAAAGATTTTCCCAATCTTTTAACTTGTAAGTCTACTTTTAACCATCGCGGTTCTTCTCTTTCAATTCTATACTACACCGACATCCCAACGACGCGACGCCCCGTTTCAGTTAATTTATAAGTACCAACGACGATGGTGTGCGGTGATGATGATATTTTCGCTCGTGGAGAAACCCTGACCGCGTTTACTCGGCTATACTGCAGCGCCTCGGTATATATATATATATATATATATATATATATATATATATAGTAGATAGTTTATATACACTAAATGATAAGTGAACGTAGTATTCATCCGTTCATTTATTATTATTCATTTATTCATTATATTATAACTCATCCTTATTCCTTTTTTCTCAGCTATATAATTTACCTATATTTTATATTCAATCAAAATTATTCATACCATCAATTCGCCCAACTAGCTACTGTACCTACCTACCTGTATAATATTGTTAAAACTACGGGAACGAAGTTTCTAGAGTCTTTATCTTACGCTACGGTGTTGTTCGGGGGCCGTGAAATAACTCGAGTGGAACAAATCGCACCGCCGTATACACTCCGCGCTGAATGATTCGAGGCCAGACCTGCACACCGGGGCGAGAATATCGTCCGTCAACCGAATCGCTAAGAACTGAGTCAGTGACTTACATCGAACACTTTTACATCTTTCCTCGCGAGAAAACAAAAAGAAAGAGGAAAAAATAAAAAAAAATAAAAAAAAAAAATAGAGAAGGATTCATAATAATAAAATAAAATGCAAATACAGGTATATTATGATCGTATCTGAAATTTTTATCATCTGCAGCTATATGGCTAGTATCGTGTTGGTTTGGACATAAAGGAATATTAAGGGGGTGGTTAGTCGGGGGAATAATCCAGGGGGCGGTCTACGCTGTTGGGTTGCTGCTGGGCTACGGGCTACGGGCTGCTGGCTGCTGGCTGCTGGCTGTGCGGTCTGCAGGCCTGGCCTCGACAGATGTTTTCGAGGGCGGTCGAGCCGAGCCAAGTCAGGCTGGTCGGCGTCAGCCTTCCTTCCTTCCAGCCCAACCGAACCGAACCCAACTCAACTCAACTCAACCCAACTGCGTGTGCAGCACCACGATTAAAAAGGTTTCCCATGTTGCCACATCCTCCTACGATCTCTTTGTGAGCTTTTGTGCGGGCTAGAAATACCCTGCCGATCCTGTATGCTACTTCCTACCTTACGCCTTATATACTTACTCGAAAGCGTATAGAATTTCTTTATCGTTAATTAAGCTGGAGGAAAGAAACAAAAAAGGACAGTATTCTTTCGTCGGTTCAGTCAAAGATTAGAAGTCTAATTTCTTTCTTATCGTGCGAAAAAGCAAACGTCCGTATTTAACTAGATATGGCGATTTTCTTATGCCACTGATCATTGGAATTACTTCGGATTTTCGGATTTTGTATACCTAGAATATACCGAAAGTGGGTGAAGATTCGTTGAAATCAGTATTGAAATTCATTTCTTACTATTTTTAAATAAAGTGTAAGAAAATAACGTTTCGTTAGCCCATGAGAAAGTTCCTAGGTGGATATTTTTCTTTCGATATATTCCTATCATCGTTCTCGAATCTTCTAGCGTTTGACATACAAGTTGGATCGTATAGTTACTGTCGACTCGTACTCGGGACTGCAGGACGTACGATTAGAACAGAAAGAAAGAGAGAAAGAGAGAGAAAGAGAAAGGAAATACAAAATTGAATAAAAAGGGCGACGCACTCATGAGTGGTATAAAGGGCTGGGGGCAAGCCCCGTGTTACAGTGTTGTCAAATTTCCTCCCTCATAGACGTATACATAGGTAGCGTGTTCACATATGTTATACTAGATTAGAATTTTGAATTACAGAATAAAAGTTTAATCAACAAATAAAAGTATAAATAAAAAATGAAAAATAAAAACCGTTTTTCTCAATAAATTCACGAGGAGTTCCGCAACCTTCGTACAATTCTCATCGAAAAAATTAAATATAAAAAGTTTCTCCTTTTCCGAACCGTTGATGGGAATTATTAAAAATTCATCGTATTTACTATACCTAATATATATATAAGGGTAACCGCGATTACCGCCTTATAACGGAAACCTCAGCGTATAATATACATCTCAAGGTAAACTTTGCCTTGCAATAGGGCTGCAGGTGACTTCACAGCGATATAACCACTAAAAGTGTATACAAGATGTAGTCTAGATCGATTATCATCTGTTTTAGTGTAGATATACTTTTTACAATTCGAGACTAGCGAATTGATATCCGTGTATATAGTGTATGTTCTACTGCGTCGCAAATCAAATATGGTATTAAAAAACCAGACCGTTACAGTATATAGTATTCGGAATAATGATTAATCAAGTAAATAACGTATTTACGCCTTGTGTAAATTTACCACTGATATGAATATAAATATATATATATATATATATATATTTGATATACACATGTATTTTACATGTAGGTATATTCAATTCAAAATACTGTGACAATGAATGCCAGAAATATAAATGTTTGTATGTTATTTGAAAAAAAAATTCAAGACGAAAGACGAGTCTCAGTTAAATACGACGTAGTTACAATACGTGAACGTATCTTGAACATTTTTCTTTCGTTCTGTCCGTTTTTCATTTGCTTATATAATAATAATAATAACCAACCAAATACATATATACATATATACGTATGACTATTAATTAATTCACGAAATAAAAACAAGTTTGAATATTTTATATCGTACGTACATATATATATGTATTATATGGAGTATATATGTACACGTTTATGTAATGTATTATAAAACGACTGCGTAGAAAAAATTTTCCGTCAAATTTATCAGAGATCTCGTTTAAACGCATGTATATCTGTAATGAAGGTTTGTTTAAAAAGCGAAAAAAATAAAATAAAAAATTCAAGAATGTAACACGAGTATACCTATATATGGAAGAGGAATTCATATTCTTCGACAGCTGTGCGTCAGAACGAGTTCTTTTTTTGCCTTTTACTTCTATCGGTTTTTCTTCTCCTTTTTTCACTAATTTGACTTAGTCTGGGGAAAAAAAAAAAAAAAAAAACAGGTTTCTTAGAACGTAAACGTGAACGCGTTAGTCGTCGTCGTAGTCGTGGAAAATTTAATTTTTAACATTGCATATAAATACATCTGAATAAGAAAAACTTGTTATACTGTGAAAAGAAAAAAAGAAAAAAAGAGATAAAAACAAAAAAGCACGTCGTGGTTTCTATTTTTTGTTTTTCCACAATTTCTTTTCTCGTACCGCTAAAATTCTATTTATTTCTGCTGTATATATATACTATATATAAAAATACGTGAATACATACATGTACCGCGACACGGGGTGTAAAATCCAACCCCCTCTCCCCCTTATTATACAATCCTTCGTCAATTATTTCGACAGCTGTGAGGTTATGGGGGGGGGGGAGACAGAAAGTGCGAAGGGAAAAGAGTAGAGGGGGGAAATTTCAGGGAGCGAAAGCTATAGAGCTGGTCTATCGTCTGAACCCGCGCATGCAGGGTCTGAAGCAGTTTTTATTGTCTTGGAAGGGTTCGCGCGGAGAATCAACCCTCTGCATTATAACAAACTATGTACTATGCATGTAGTGTGTATGTGATATACCTATATGTATATAGTTTTGTGCAGACGGGTATTACGCAATAGTTATATACCCTTGTATAATAGGTATATATAGATATTCACGTACTTGTAATCGATAAAGTTGAAATTTTACTTTGTGGCTTTTTATGGCCGATTTTAATATCGAAAAAACAAAATTGAATAAAAGACTAAATAGAATGTTATCGTTCGTTGTTTTATTTAACGCGGAATTCCATATCTCTATGCGACTTTAGTTCATAGTTTCGAGAAACGTGCAGTCTGAAACGCAGAAAGTTATAAAAATAACACGGCAAGAGAATTTGAGAAAATAAGTCCTGGGTCACCTATACCGTAAATCTCAGTGTGCACGTTGGTATAATATACAGATTTGCGTAATAACTATCCCCGCGTTTACATACAACGATACATCTTTTTATACAGGTAAAATATAATAGAGATACATTTTTTGTTCGTTCAAATCATATACCTATCCCTGATTTAAAAATCGCTCATTGTCAGTCGAATGGTATAAAACCGATAGACGTGTCATAAACTAACAGCTGTAACACGATCACGTGGTATATAAAATGGGGTGTAAATTGCGAATTATTAACTATGAAAAGTGATTGATCCAATGACAGCTCGTTTAGAGTAATGGCAAGCGCGAGTGTCTCGCGCAGCAGTAGCCACAGAGGCAGGCAGAGGCTGCTGCTGTCCGATGCAGACGACTACGAACGGGCTTAAACGATGCCATATATACCTATGCACAGATATATATATACGACGGTTAAATTCGTAATTTGGACAATTTTGCACCGCTAAATATACGATCCTCGACCTCGTCTTTACCGCCTTGACCTTCAGTCAGTGTCGAATGTCGTTCTGCACGTAGTTGCGATACTTATAGCTACGGAAGATTCGATTTCTTACATGATGTGACTGCAGGAGGCTCCAGCTCGAGAGTCGGACTCGGACTCGGTGTCAAAAAGATGCGAGATAGCGCAACGGTCTTCTTAAAAGTTTAAACGACTTTGACCTATATATTTTACCGATTGCACAGCATTCGTCCATCCATACCACGCGCTACGTTTATTATAAATTTACGATACTTGTGTCTACGTATATATATGATGTATACCTACTCTGAATGGATTCGACCCGTCGCGGTCGTACCGCGCTAAACTAGATTTCAAAAATTTTCAAATTCGAAACTTGAACCCGGCCCTCTATATAGATGAATAATAAATCGAGTCTCGAGTAAATTGTGAGAATTCTATTTTCAGAAACTCTCTCCGCTCCGCCGGTGTACATATAACACAGTATTCCTACGTCAATCCCAATCTCGCGCGGTTTTACCATATGGCCACGTGACCTGGAGGTCACGTGGCCTTCATTTTCAATTTCTGTAGACGATAGCCTCGTACCGACATCATATATATATATATATATATATATATAGTATATATAATGGCATTATCTAAAGATAGAAGTCGCTTTGTCATCTGTATAATATGTACAGAATTCTCGAATTGTCGTATAATACAGTAGATAGGTAATATACATGTACGCGACATATTTCCTTGGAATTTCTATATACTATATACTGATTATATATACTATACGTATACCTAGCTGGGTATAAAGGTATGAATTATAATACTGCAGTGTACCTATCGTAGCATGAAGAACGTGACTACTTAGAAACGTGCAACGGCCACGGTGGTGGTGCGGTGAGAGTTTTTCAATGTCGCGTTAATATCTATATATCTATATCCATAGTATATCGATGTACGGCTGCCAATTACAAGAACAATGAAACCCCAGGATATAATAACAACAACAACACCCTATAATAATAATCATGATAATAATAATGCGGCGGGTTACGAAACCCGAATGAATCCCATGTACAAATTTTGCTTGATGTACTATATATACCTAGATATGGAATCGGTTTTTCATTAATGTAAATTTATCTACGAATGCTAAATATCCTTTACCTATGAATTAAATTGGCGAAACATATTTTTGAAGATAATGAATTTTATGAATAATTATATAAAGGGTAAAAAAAAATAGAGAGAAAAAACAGGATCAGATCTTAGATAGTTGCCGGGTTTATTATAGTCGTCAGTCGCGCGAGTTGGCATGAAAAACCCGATACGTACAGACGCACATACGTCATGTCTATCTCTAATCAACTAGCCGCACTGCTGACGTATATGTACGTATATACACAGGGTGATTCAGGTTGAGCGAGGCATATTTCGAGGATAGATTCCTTGCGGTATTTTAAAACTAAATTTCCTTTACCCCAAATTCGTGGGACCGATAGTTTCCGAGCTACGGAAGATCTTAGTCGACCAATCGCAGTGCTTATAGGTAACGCGGCCATTAGTATGAGTTGCGCAGTGCCCCGTCTACGCGACCTATAAACTCTGCGATTGGTCGACTAAGATCTTCCGTAGCTCGGAAACTATCTGTCCCTCGAATTTTCGGTAAAGGAAATTTAGTCTTAGATTTTCGCGGGGAATCTACCCTTAAAATATGCCTCGCTTAATCTGAATTACCTTGTATAAGGTGTAAGGTATAAGGTAGATATATAGATACAGGCTGCTATATATGCGTAACTATTTGCAACAGCCGAGTTCGCAGAGTTATATGAAGTACCGCGGTATTAACGCTAAGTGAAGTGAAAGTTTCGTCGAGTACGATACCTACGAGCGGAAGTGCAACTATATACAATACATACACGTATATACCTATCTACCGGGACTTTTATTACACTCGCGTATATATATTTTATATATCTACGTATATGCATGTATATATATATATAGTTGTAAAGTCTCGTATAAAGTATATACGTATAATCGAGTAACGTAATACGGCTAAATTTGTTATAAATAACGCGTAACCAAAAAAAAAAAAGAAAAAAAAAAAAAAACGAAAAAAACAACAACCATAGATATAAATTTATGTCATAAGCCAATATATGATATCGATACTCGTATGTATAGAGATATATCGTGTATAATAAATAAATAGAATAAAACTGTTGCGGATCTTTGCGGAAATTATTGAAGAAAAATAATTGAGATAAATCGCAAGAGTGCATAAGATCGACTGCAATAATTATAATTAGGTTTTTTTTTCCGACCACCTATAGCCGCGCTCGTTTCTTTGTGTAACGCCCTGTACAGTATAACAAATCTGGAATCTTCTCGTCTGGGTTTTTGTTACTGTTATTATTACCGTCATTATATTCATTATTATTATTATCATTGCTGTTATCGTGATAAAAACTGGTTTTAAGGCCCCGCTGCTGTAGGCGTCGGTGCTCGACAAGCGGGTTTAAGACCCCGGGGGCACGTCGTGTCGCGTCGCGTCGAGTCGCGTCAGCCCGATTCTACGTCAGAGTTGAGATAAAATTTTCTAGAACTTCAGACTCTGTGTTCAACTCCTGCATGCAGTCGGACGCTATATTTATATACACCAACGAAATATTAAGAGAGAATGAATAACTTAAGTGGAATAAAACAGTCGGAAAATAACTCAGTGTTATAAAGTTTCCGATTATTGACCACTGGCGGGGTTTGGGAAAATTTTTTTACTCTTCTTTTCAAAACTAGCAAGCTCCGATTCCTTCGTATGGAAGTAGCCTCAGAAAAAAAAAAAAAACCGCGACACTACAGGTACTCGACGATTAAAAACATTTTTCTGAATAAATTCACGGACAGTTTAGCTACTTTCGTTTAATTTCTATACCCGAAAAATGGAAAGAGGAAACGACTGACGCGGAGTGACGAATGCGTATTTCTTGACGGTTTTTACGGAACACCTTTTCCCCACCTTTGATACAGGAGTTCTGAAAAATCGTTGGACCTTTTTTCGACGTCTTTCATAACTCGAAGAAATCCTGAGCTCCTACGTAATACGTGAAACTATATACGAGGAACGGATCAGTTCGGGCATTATTCCCACTGCGCAACGCGTTCTTCTAAAAATTCGAGTATATTCCGAACCTAAGAACTCTGCCCCCCTATATTCGCCTACCTGCTAAACCACCCATCAGGCTAACCCAGTCATCGTCGGACCGTAACCTTTGAAAATATCGTCTGGGTCTAGTCAGGTGTCTGTAGGTCGGTATAAGGTATAGGTACAGGTAGTTCGAACCCCTGTAACTTCTCAAAGAAAAGTAAATCCCTAAAGTCCTTCAAAGAAGCCCGTAAACGTTGGCAGAATTTTTCGGTCTACCTATATACTTATACGTCGTCTTAGAATTACTGCACGAGTAGTGTTTGGCTTATCCCCCGTATTCCTACAGTAACGAAAAACGGCCGGACGGACTATTCTAAATGTATACAATCACCGTGTCCATGTATGAGTTATTCATATCTTTCCTTCTAGTCCTTTTTTTTTTTTTTTTTTTTATATATATGCTTTATTCATAGTAAATGCGAAAAGGTTTTCGCCCACTGCTGTTGTACAGGTAGAATACAATGCGAATAGAAGTTTTTGTTACAGACTTGCACAGCTGCAGTTATAATTGTAAAAAAAAAGAAATTCAAAATAAAATTGAACTCTCGAATTTTCGGCGCGCGTATGAGTATTCTATAACGGTCGCTTAGTGCGGGAGCGTCACTCGGTAAGCAATAGCAAGGTGAGTGAGTAATTCCTGGTATAGAAAATTAGTCACCGTGGTTATAATAACGATAATAATATAGCCGCTTCTATGTATTACACTTAACGCTGCATGGCGAATATTGTGCCTACTTATACCTACCAGTGCGTAAAATGGGGAAAACTAATACCGTAACTGCAGTGTATTGCAGCTCGGGGAAGCGTGTAAGTCTTCTCTCTCGCATATACGTGCAACGAATGCGTTCGTGCGTGCGTGCGTGCGCATCACCGCGTCAGAATACAGTGTCAAAGTCCCGTTTCAAGGCTCCGTGCAGGATGATCTTCGTTTCTGCAACAAGGCGGTCGTATCCATCTAACCTAATATTAGTACGAGGATTTGGAAATAGCGTATGATGTAGATAAAGGGTTTCGGACTTGAGTATATGACCTAATATTTATCATTTCTTTGGATAATAACACGCTGCTAAAATTCTAGTCGGTGTATAGTACAGGTTCTAGACACTAGCTGTTGCGCGAGCATTATAAGTTGCTCGGAGATTAAACACCCACACGTATGTTTATCCATCCATTTCATCCATCCATCTATCTATCTATCTATCCACCCACCCACGCTTACTATACACCCATGCACGCACGCACGTGCACGTGCACCTATATCTACCTCCTCGGCTTTTTAAAGCGAAGGAAACCGCGTCGACGGGATGAATGAACCGGTCAAAGAACTCCGTCGGCGTTTTGTCTCCGACACACGTGACGACTTACCTTCTACATTTTCGAGCCGTTCTTTCGTCAGGAATTAAGAAATAATTGTATTTAAATATACGATTTCGTTGAGCTATTATATATCTGCGTTATAATATAGATTCTCATTGGCATATATAGAGTTGATCGGTAAGTATATAAAAAAAATAATGCAACCGAGGCAAAGAACGAAAGTTGAGTTATTGTCGAATCGTATGGAAACCCCCCGATTCTGGTATAACGCTTGAGCCACGGGGCGATGTGAAAATCACCAGTAGCAGTAGCAGCAGTCTCTTGTTTTCGATGCAAAGTAGGACGCGCACGATATGCAGAAGAGAGACGGCGCCGGAGGCACTCAGATACTCGGAGTCAGTCATGAATTGGTATCTGTGTGTGTGAGAGTCGCGTCGGCGCATTCAACGTCTCGATATATTCATAGTAGAGGATAGAGACTTTTAAACTACATAACACACAACCTATACCTTCGTACGTCTACATATATACGTCAGAGCTTAGCTTAGCTGATATAAATATTACTTTTTTTCTTCCGGCTTCTTAGCAACGGGCGTCGGGCGTTGCGTTGCGTTGCGTCGCGTCGACAGCCCCTGCAGCGACTCTACATACTACTAACTCGCTTGTAGACGATCGCCTTTCGAACAGCAATCTCTCCGTTAAAATACTTCTATCCTGGGTTACCAGGTTCCCAGGTTCCCTTACATAAAACCTGCTCCGATATCACGACGTTATACATATATTTCTATACTACAAACTGGAGTCTTGCACTTCTTGAAAAATGGCGTCGCTCGGCCTGCCTCGAGGGCTAACCAACAGCTAGTAGTATAGCTCCCGCCGCGCCGCGTCATCGTACAGAATTTCCTGGCGACGCGACGCTTCGCATCGCATCGCATCGCATCGCATCGCATCGCATCGAGACGCTTTCTACTGTCTACACGGTACTCTAAACATCGACGCACGCACACAGCTGCGCGTCGACTTCCCCCTCTCCCTTCCTCCCCCGCGTTTCCCTTCAACACCGAGGGGAACGGTTCGGCTTGTATGCGCGCGCAGGTATTTTAACCAGCTGGGGTAGGAAACGATGCGTTTTTATTGGCTCGTGTGTACTTCCCCCGCCATACGACCATCGAACAAAGAGACGAGGCTACTTCCTGGCGCAGAGTCCGCTGTCGTTTAGAAAGTCGTCGGTAGTCACAGGGTGCGGTTCGCGAGTTCGGAGGTACGTGAATTACGTGCCGTGCGTTAGATTATCAACCATCATAAATGTGTTTGACGATCTTTTGAATAGCAGAGGAAGATTATTGAGACAGGGAAATAAGTGGAAAGCTTTTTTTTTTCTTTTTTCTAGTATATGTATACAGATACATTATATAGATACATATAATCTTATCTATATATATATATATATATATCTATATACAAGTGTGTGGTTTTCGATCATCCGCGTTATTTGTGAGATCACTTAAATCAGAAATAAATAAATATAGTGAAAATAACCGCTAAAACATAAAAGAAGAGCGATATAATAATCACAGTAATAATAATAATAACAAGAAGAAGGAAAGACCGATTTTCTCGCCGCCAGGAACCAACCAGCATCGATCGCACCTACCGCGTCGCTTGCGCGTTCGTCTTCTCCCCGTATACCAACCAATCCGAAACCTCTCTTCAGGGCTTAGCGCCACAGCAGCAGCTGCTCTCTACGTTACCCCCGACACATACACACATAGAGAAAACTGAAACCACCCTCGCCTAACAAGCCGCCATTTTGAAGCTCTATTTGTTTTGAAATAAAGAAAACTTCTTAACTAAAGGTTTCGACAAATCTGGGTAACGAAAGGAAGACCAGTTTTAAAATACGAGGAAGAGGATCTAGCGATATAAAGAGACTAAAAACGTACACGATAAAAAAGTGTATATTAATAGCGCCAAAACGTCGCTTAAAGGAAATATCACCGTTAATAAAACAACCATTGAATCATCATGAGGTTAGAGATCGTGTCCGCGGCGGACTTTCTAGTACATTTATTACGGCTTCAAGCTGGCCAGCTGTCCGAACGACAGCTACAAATGTTCAAGTCGTCATTATCCGAAGTACTTCGTAGACGATACAGAGACCACTGGTTTCCAGACCGGCCAAACCGGGGTTCCGGATACCGGTGTCTTCGTATAAACGGTAAAATGGATCCGGTGATAGCCCAGGCTGGGGCGAACGTCGGTCTGTTACCGACAGTCCTTCACAATCTATTCCCAACCGAGTTAACGATGTGGATTGACCCGGCCGAGGTTTCGTACAGGATCGGTGAGAACGGCTCAATATGCGTACTCTACGAAAGGACGGAGCCAGACCCAGAGGAGGCGTCGCAGCAGTTCGAGACATGCAAGGATTCTTTGTTCATGGAACACACGCAGTTCAGTGAACAGATCGCGGCGTTTGTGTCCAGTTGAGCCACTCGCCGTTAATGTTAATGAAGAAAACCCTAAAAATTCAATACTAAGAGTTCAACCCCTCCACTACCCACCCTTAACCCCCTCGCATCGATCATCGCTATCATCATTTCATCGTGAATTATAAAACGTAGTATATGTATAAAGAAGAAAAACACAAAAGTCCTTCAATTTATTATCTATCGGCGAAAAGAGAAAAACAAAACAAACAAATCGCTGCAGCGCTCTCGACCTGGAACGAAAAATAGAAGAAGAAGAAGAATAATATGAATAAGAATAAGAAACCAAACTGAACTGAACTGAACTGAACTGAACTGAGACAAAACTGGTACATAGAATCAATGGCTCAAGATTAATTAATGATCTCAAGTGCGAAACACTCTTTCTTAACCATTTCTATATCTCTCCATCTCTCTATCTCTCTTTGATGCGGTGTGAGAAGTTTTCAACGATCGGAGAAACGGAACACGTATCTTTATCAACGGAGAGAAATACTAACAGACGAGAGAAAGAGGAGGAGGAGAAGAAGAAGGAGAAGGAGAAGGAGAAGGAGAAGGAGAAGAGATGGTGAAGATTGACAATATACGCGTAAGGAGTTGTTTCGATTATTCTTAACCGATGGTTGGTTAAACCTTACAGACTATACTTGATCCGAGACTGTGTATAAGACCGTTGTCAAATGATCCACCTGCTACCCACCCATCCATTAATCGATCCATAGAATTGTTGAAATATTTGTCCTAGCGGCATCACAATCGCACATAAATGAAATAAAATAAAAATTAAAGAATACACAAATATAAATACAGTCATATAGAAACATGTAAACAATAGACACAGACAAATTACACAATTATACACTGCACATAACTAACTATAATAGATACATGTATGTAACATACCATAACGCACTTTCGAACTGCATATTATACATAGTATAATGAATAATAAATTCATTGATTTTCAAAGTGTGAGATTACGCGCGTTCATGTATGCTTACGTATATGTGTGTATGTATGTATGTATGTATGTATGTATCTATGTATCTATGATGCATGTATGTATGTATGGACACGCGATAAAGAATAGAAAACGAAAACGAAAAATTTTTATTGTACGTGTATGTATATCATCGATGAATAATAATTGTAATATGAATAAGATTATGACGACGTGGTATGAAGAAATAATATGAAAAAAAAATTGTACATTATATTATATTATATTATATTATATTATATACTTTTAGAGAAATAACTGTGATGATTTTTTGTGTCTTTTTTCTATCTCTCTCTCTCTCTCTCTCTCTTTCTCTCTTTCTCTCTTTCTTTATCTTTCTTCGCGGTTCGCGCGTTTTGTGCGCGAACTAATCAATTTAAAGGATACGATACGATATACCAGGGAATGTGTGTGTGTGTGTATATATTTATACAAATATATATACACACAGACACACACACACACACCTATATCTATGCTATTGCAAAGGATCGATATAGGTATGTATATGTATTGTACTACCATTCTATATTCAAGACAGTATATAGCTATCTATCTACCGAAGAGAATTCATTAATAGCTGCACAGTGTGACGAGAGAAAGTATAAATTTTCTTAATCTGTATCCTATATACCTGTATACACCTGTCTTTAGAACACATAACAATAAAATACGATACGATACACGATACACGATACACGTATGCGTCAATCATACGTATTGGTGATTATTACTTTGAGGCTGGTTGCAATTTGAACGTAACAAAGAATTTAATTGTATATACAATATAAATAATTATTATAATTATAATTAATTGAGAAGAAAAAAAAGTAAAACAGAAAAGAAAACACAAAACAAAACGAAACAAACGAATGCATATTATTATTACTATTATATTTATTTTCATTCCGAATTATTTTTCGATTTGAGAATCGAGGAAATCCGTATATATGTATATACACCACCGTATTCTACTGTACTGTACAACACCTATACATACATATGTTAGGTTTAAAAATACTGAAATTTTAGACTTTATATATATATATATATATACTCTTATAGCGTTCGGCGTTTAAAAATATTATCTACGAGCGTGTAGTGAGTGTGTGTGTGTGTGTGTGTACTCGTATGCGTGTGTTTAGACCATATAGTGGAAAATATTGATGGTATAATGGATACACCCTATATCATGTCTGTGATTATAATAAGGATATAGATACGATTTAAGCAATCTCTTCATACAAAATATCGTATACATATATATATATATATATATGTGTATATATACACGTTTCATGTATCGATATAATATAATATCTTTTGAATACTATACACATCTTATGTGATTTGCGGTCTTTTTTTTCGTTTTTTTTTTTTTTCTTCTTTTCCAAAAACCACACTATTCCATTCTTCGTCCGTTCAACGTTATAAAAAACAATCAAAAACGAACACTCACACTCTCTAGCTCTTCTCTTCTCTTCTCTTCTCTCCTTCGAAAGTTACAAAATTATTATAGTTTTAAATGCCGAACGCGGTGTGTGTGTGTACTTTTTTTGGTTTTTTTTTATTATTATTTTCCTCACGAACGAAAATTACAACCGTAGCAACGGATTAACAATAATTCTCTACCGACCAACCGTCGAGATTCGAGCTAAACAATTTCACACAACAATAACAAGAACAATACTGAACACCGTGTACCTAATTGCTGCCAGAGATTCCGATATTCGTTGTTTTTTTTTTTCTATTCATTCATTTACCCTATTTTTTGTTTAATCAAATTACAAGACACGAAAAAAATGAAAAAAAATAATAGAGAACAAAAGAGAAAACTCCCTTCACGAATCTATATCGGACTTGTAATCCATGTATTCTTGTACGTACCTACATATGTGTGTAAATATATGTACGTATGTAACACTGGATAGTATAGTGTAATAATAATAATAATGATAATGTGTATTCGAGGGATATACATACACGTCGATACACAATATAATAATATCACTAAAGAATTGGAAAGCGTGTGAATGTATGTATGTATGTATGTATGGATGTATGTATGTATGTATGCATGCATGTATGTATGTATGTATGTATGTACGTACGTACGTGTGCATATATGTTACAAAGTACTTTGTATAACTACGATAGATTAAAAAAAGAAAGAGAAGAAGAAAAAATAAAAAATAAAAAAAATAGGAGCCCTTCAGGAAGAATTTGTACAAAAACGGCTGGGATACGCGCCAGCAAGTCTGTGATTTTAGCTTGGTTATAATTCAGTATTTTTTTAAATAAAAAACAAAAAACAAAAAAAAACAAAACTTAAAAAAAAAAAAAAACGAAAAAAATAAGAAGACGTCGAACGAAGTGAAGGAAGTTGGAAAGAATGAGAGAAGCAAGGAACAGAAATAAGAAAAAAAAAAAAAAAAAACGAAAACGAAAACGAAAACAAGAAAAAAAACAAAATTGAAATAAAAAAAAAAAAAATAGTAAAACCCACTAACCACATAACTGCGCACGCGGGACAAAATCAAGAAAAAAAAAAAAACGATAGGATGTATAACACATATATATCTATATACTATATGTGTGTGTGTGTGTGGTGAGTGCGTGTGTGTCTGTGCATGTGTGTATATATGTATACTAGATAAAGCGAAGAAGAAGAAGAATTAGTAAGATAAAAGAATAGAAAAAAAAAAAAAAAAAATAGTAAACGCGCAGAAGGAAAGAAACACAATTATAAAAAAAAAAAAAAGCAAAAAAGAAAATCAATCCATGAACGATAATCAAAGGAAACGGTGATAACAACAACAACAGCAAGAACATGAACATGTAATAACGATGATTGAAAGTACATTTGAAATATATTTATACATGTATGTACATGTATGTATAGAATATTATATTGAAGCAAGAGAAAAGGAAGAAACGAAGGGAAGAAAGTATATGAATGAAAGAAAAAGAAATGAGGGGAAAAAAAAAAAAAAGAAAAAAAAATTGTAAAACTCTTGTACAGAGACTATACTTCTACTTCTATTACACTACCTACTACTACTATTACTATTATTACTATTACTACACTACATATATATAGTATAGTGTGTATATATGTACATATGTATATATATATACACATACTACTATACTATACCTTATGCTATAATGATATAATGATATAAAGATTGAACTTTCGTGATAATTGTATAAAATAAAAAAAGAAAGAAATGAAAAATAAAGAAAAATTAAAAAAAAAAAAAAAAAAAAACCAGCAACTGAAGCATTTTTTTTTTTTTAGAAAACTGAGTATCCGTCATAATTATACAACATTACAATTCCATAATGAAAACGAAAACTTCGTTATCGCACAGGAAAAGAAAAAAAAAAAAAAAAAAAAAAAAACGATAAGAGAAAAGCCATTCTATATATTATACAGCCGGGGCGGGGGAATATGTGGGTGAAATAAGATACCACAGAGAAATTAATTAGCTCCTCATTCGTAACACATCGCGTTTTATTCAAGTTTCTTTTTCTTCTTCGATCGAATGATTTGTTTTTTTTTTTTCTCTGTTTTTGTTGTTTGAGAAGACATATTTCGAGATCCGAGAGTATATAAACGCGCGGGATAATATACACACCGTACGTATGTATTATAGTTAGAGAATGTGCAGCCAACAGCAACGTGAATTATTTTTACTTCTTCGTCCACGTCAAATGAGAAAAAGAAAAAAAAAAAAAAAAAAAAAGGGAAAAAAAAAACAGGAACTAATCACGACACATTGTGCGATCATAAAAATTAGCAGCGTGATATCAGCCTATAGTCGATTAATTAATTGTGTTATATGTATACACGTATACTCTCGTAGATCGTTCATTCATACATATACATGTATAACATATACCTAACAAGGTACTCTATATATTTAGCTGTCTGCAGTAGTTAGTTTTGTCGAAAAGTATTGTGCGCAATATTAAATGCTCGTATTATTATTGGCTACCTTAATTCGAGGGTGTTCGAAGCAAGCTGCGGATTATCCATACCTGCACTTTCCAAATACATGTGGTGTGCGGCATGCGATTGAGACTGTACTGAATCTTAGTTAATATACATGCATATATATGTATTTATATCACACATATATGTATATTCCATAAAGATGACAAAATAAATAAATAAATAAATAAATGAAATTTAGAAAAAAAAGTACAATTTTAGTCGAGAATTAAATTCAAAAAATAAAATGAAATAAAATGAAAATAAAGGACCAAAGGTGAAACCCGCTGCCAACGCATCGAGCACCGCTCCTCTCTCTACTCTGTATAGGGTAATGATATGCTATACATATATACCTATATGTACATCACGATGCACAATCACTCGTTACATACACAATTATGTGTCTAAAATATATCTAAATTGAATTGAATATGTATATCTATATATACATATACATATACATATACATATGTGTAGGTATGAGAATGCAATGAAGAGTGTAGCGAAAAGTATATATACTCATATTAAATCGCACGATTTGATGATGAATAATTCTGATATAGGTATATATGCACTATACCGTAAGAAATGAATATTGAATACTGTACACTATATAGCGGTACATAGTATTTATAATTGAATGAATCATATATATATAAGTAAGAAGGAAAGAAACTGACTATACATAGATGATATACTATACTACTACTACAAGCTATACTATACTATACTACATACATATTATACACGAATCCCTATATAAACTTTTAGTCTCAATATATATATATATAAATATTATTATTATATATTAATAATAATATTAATAATAGTAATATCAATGTATAATTATATTTAGTTGATAGGGTCTATATGATTACAATTTATAATAATAATAATAATAATAATAATAATAATAATAATGATGATGATGATGATAATAATTATTATTATTATTCACTGCTTGTACATAATATTACCTACATAGGTCGTGAGCTCGGGGAAAAGTGAAAAAAAAAAGAAAAAAAAAAATCTCTTCTGAACAATATGAAAATGAAATGAAGTTAATATAAAAGTATAATTTTTTCGACGGTTTTTTGTACAGAGTATAATAATAATAATAATAATAATAATAATACAGAAATTCAAAAGAAAAAGAAAAATGAAAAAAATGAGAAAAAAAAAGAAAAACAAAAAAAAAAAACGAAAACAAAGCAAGAAGAGGGCCTCGTGCTTATGAAATTTCATGAATATAAAAAACACAAAAAATAATACACCAACGTCTATTATTTTATTCATCTATTTATACCCCAGTAACCCCATTATAGTATAATATTTCTTGAGAAAAGAAAAACTAAAAAAAAAAAACAAATCGTTACATACGTATAATGATAATTGTCCCCCTCTGCATATTGTATCATACAAAAGTTAAACAATTCTATATCTATGTAGGATAGTTTTGTCTGCGAAAATTTGGTGCGGAAAGTAATGGATATTGGCTCATGTTTATTTTACGTGGGAAGTAAAGTGTACGACGACGACGACGATTATAAACGACTACGCTGTCTTACTGGCTATGAATTATAAATTTTTGCAATCGTAACACGCGATCGTTAAACAATGGCAACCGTTTCTCAACCGAATCATACGACTATGTAAGTATATATATATATATATATTGCAAGTATAAGTTTGTCGAAACGTTGAATGGTTATTCCGTATAGCAGCACTTGTTGCGTCAGATGTCGCCTCTCTTGTTATTCTTAATCTTCTTCGTTTTGCTCTGGCACCACGAAGATCGGTTTGAATTCGAAAACCTCGAGCATCGATTAAGAGGCTCGCATGCGATCGCGAACCTCAATATCACCGGATTGTCCGATACCACCTTATATACATATACTCTCCGCTGTTTTAACTCGTTACGGGATTTACCCTTTTAAGGAAAGCTGAAATACATACACACACACACACACACACACACACTCATATCTACTTCCATCTCTCGGTACTTTCTACCATTTTAAAAGCCGGCTCCGAAACGATTCTGCTGCCGCAGCAGTGCAGCTACGATTTGAATTCACAACGTAACACATATAACAGAACATATAACACAACGTGGTTGGCAACGGGACGCGTCGAGGTACAGGTTAAGTGGAAAAAAAGGTATACGTCCGTACGAACGGCGGCCATCTTGTTCAACAAATCCGCATGAGTCATTCCCTAGCTCTTCGCTCTCCGCGCCTGCACTCTTTACTCTACTATATTATCAATGACAAGAAAATAGGTGTCTTGTTTATCACAGTTGTATCTTCCTTATACTTATAACTATTATTGAATATGAAATTATCATCGTTAACGTCACCAGAATAGAAATAAAAAGAAACATTTGTAAAGATTAATGAGCTCATTGTCTGACTTATAAAGTTTGTAAATTGTATTGATTGCAATCAAACGCAGGGTATGTTAGGTATTATCTTTACGCGTTAAAATATTTCAAAAATAACCAATACCTACGCGTCAGGGTTATGTTATTGTTATTTTTATACACGTTCAGCCGCGCGTTGATATACCTTATCTTCTTTTTTCCGTATAGCTAGCCGTGCTACAGTCTTTCAAGGCGTTAAATATTTGCCGATATTTTATCTTCGCTTCATACAAATACCTACAATGATCATATTAACACACGAGGCCGAAAACCCCGCGGTGTATTATACAAGGCCTATGCCTGTTTATACACATTTTACATGTATACAGATATAACGTGTCTCTATATTTGCGTCTCTGATTATTCTCGAAGGGGTAAATATCCACTGATTAATATCCTGATCGTAGGATGATAACGATAACGATTATTGATTATCGATTCATCGTATCTTTCAAAGAAAAAGATACGAACGCGGGGTATAAATACGATTTATAAAACCGATTTTTCTACCCCGCGTCAGCACTTCGATCTTTACTACGATATCTAATATACAATGGGTAAAAGAGTCTTGAAAAGTTCTTACTATATGTGTACGTGTATATATACCTATATCGTCGAGAAATCGTATTTCAAGACATATTTTCAGAGACTCTATATGCGACGTTTAGTTTATTCAGTCGTGTTTACGAGCCGGATTAAAACGCGTTGCCCATACATTATATACGTGTATAAGTCACGATAAGTTATCTACGCTTTAGCGTATTTAAAGCCAATTGACATAATCGTCATAGGTATACGTATACACCCTGCCTTTGGTCTTTATGTACGCGATGCTTTCGAAATCTAGACAGCTCTTTTATGTATATTATATATATTATATACTATTACGTATACCTATATACACGATAGTATACGTAAGTTAAGTTTTGCGATAACTGGCTCGCGGGTCAGATTTACAATAACAAAACTTGCAAAAGTTTTACAGTATACGCAGTTTCTGCACCAGTAGGTATATATATTAGATATATATGATGTTTAACACAGAAATATCTCCTCTCTGATATATATATATATATATGTATATATATATATAAAGATATATAAAGAGATATCGCGTTATCTGCATAGCACATGCGTATATAGAGAAACTTGTCGAGTTTCAATACATCGTCCCGTACCATTCGTCGTTACGAATTTATTCATAGAACCGATCATTTCCGGCATATAATAATCGCCAGAACTATATGGTATATCGATATAGATATTTTGTCGAGTGTTTTATACCTACAGTCGTAGATAAAAATGGAACAGAAACGATTACAAAATTAACACGTGTGTAAATTTGAGAAAAATCAACACGCAGATATATATGTATATATATCAATTCAAACACTACGGTCTTTGAGTAAGCAGTACTTGTATCAAAAACCAACTATCTACCTTCTATAAAACGCTATTGAAGTCCAATGAATTTTTCAAACTATGGAGATTATATCTAGATCTAGCATATATAGTACCTATCCTATACGTACAGGAGTTTTATTCGAGTTTTTTCTTATGAATAAAATACGAGTCTGTTCTATTTTTCGTTTTTTTTTTTCTTTTTTTTTTTTTTGTCTCTATTCTTTTTTACTCTTGTTTCATATATATCCACATTTTGTCAGGGTATATAATACACATAGACGTACTATGTATACCCATATGCTTTCGAGAATTTAAGAAGAGAAAAAACAACGTCGAGCCTCGATCTATCGTCTGTTATACCGTAGGTATTCTATACTCTATAGAAACGTTATAATAAACGCGTGATTCGGCGACTTTACGGGCGTCGGCCATCTTGGTGCGCGTAACTCGCAACTCGCAACTCACAACTCGCCCCGCTCTAGCCTCTCCACGGTTCGCCGGGTCCCGCTCCCTGCCTGCCTGCCTGCCTGCCTGCCTGCCTGGCTAGCTTGTCTGCCTGTACTCATTGCAAAATATTTATTCGTTAAACAAGTCCATTGGGTAACGAAACCTTGCGAATTTATGCTACGTTAGGTATATAGATATATACACTATACACGTGTGTATGCGGATATATATTTATATATATGTATATTGTATATGTATATAAATATATAGTGTAATACTTTCAACATATATAACGATCTTCATCGTGTTATTCTTTTTTCTTTTTCAAAGTTTTATAATACCGCGTAGATAACCGATTTCTATATCGATTTAATGCGCAAATTAATGTGGTTATCATAATTACTTAACGTTTGATCATTTTCGTATTTCAATGCTTCCATGGACCAGGACGTCTCCAAATATAGGTTCCTATCCTATTTTTTCTTCCTATTGCAGTATAGCTTCTAAAAACTAAATTTTTCACGGATACCTATATAGGTGTATAACTGTGTGAAAATTTAAACACAGGGGAAAATTATTTGCTTACGTAGTTAGTTAATTAATTAGTTAGTTAGGCAATTATAAAACGTTCGCAGGTTGTCGTGCGGGCATATGGTGTCGTGGATATTTAATGGGCACAAGCAACAACGCGGTGGGAGATATAATTCTATGGTTATAAATTATTACGATCAATAATATAACCGCTGCTGCTGCTGCACGTTTGTACTTATAAGGAGAACTACTCTCTCCGAAGGATTGCAGTGCCTCGCGATCTTCGAAGGAATCGGGGGAAAAAAAAAAAAAAAAAAAAAACGGAGAGAAACTTCGTCAAATCGACGAGAAAAAATGTCATAGGCGGTAGATTCGGTACTTAAAAATCCCAAAAACAGAAAACGAAAGAACGACCCCTGATGACCTAAAAATGATCATCTCTGTACTGCACTAGGGCAGACTGCAGGATAAGTGGTATAGTAACCCACAGCAGCATGCGAGCAGTAGTCATATAGGTATAAAGCTGGTGTACCTCTGTAGGTATATAGAAAGTTTTATTTAGGAATAGAAAACAAAAAATCTTCACTCGAATTCTGTCGGTATTTACGACTATATACGAGGAGCAGCTGCAGCACACTGTTGATGACAAACAAAGCGATCGATTCGAGAGCGGAGAGCCGAAGAGAAGAGTAGAGGAAAGAGAGAAGAGAGAAGAGAAAAGAGAGAAGAGGAGTGAGTGCAGCCTGGCCTGGTGCTTGTAGTCCCATGCCGCCACTGCCAGGCAGCCCGTAGTGCATAAGGCTAGCGAAGAACCAGGTTGTCCCGCGGGTCAGCCTCGGTTATTGCCCTGCTGCTGGTGCTACTGCTGCCTCCCTGTGCACAGTCTTTCACATTACGTATGTTTACATATGTGCGATCATCTGTGTGGGTCTCTGCGTATGTATATACCGACCAAGAGGTTCGAGCGCTTCCTATAATCCACACTGTTAAACAGTGCAGCAGCAGCAGTAGCAGCAGCAGCAGCAGCATTGACTCGGGTCTCAGACACCCAAAATGCCAGTGAACTCACGGGAAACCGGGCCATGTGTAACATGCACCTCATACTTCCGGCTGATTTCTAGCATACGTAACGGAAGCAGACACTCGTCACACGTGAACACTCGCTTGAACAGAATAATACTTACGGTTCGAATGATTTGTACAGTTTTATCGATTCTTCGTAGATTTTCTTGAATCAACAGTTGCCATATAGCGAACGAATCATATCTCTCAATTCGAGACTGAAAAATCCACGATCGAATCTAAGACTCCTCTATCTACACCGTATAGATTTTGTAAATTCTATTTTAAATTAAGATTCCAGACCGGATTATTTCGTCCAACAAGATCGAGCCGTGAAAGGGTCTAGGTGAGGTATAAGCTTCTCACGCTTTGGCGTTCTACAGCGTGCTCACGGTTATACAAAGAGTGGTTTATTCCGCGAACTCGATTGAAAGCTCGTTCTCCTCTCGCCTACGGAGGTCTTGGCTGTTCTCTGTTCGCTGTTCGCTGTCTGCTCACCCGGAATCGCCCGTATATATACCTACCTTATACCTCTGCTCGTTGTTTTGCTGCTATAGGTAGGTAGGTAGGTAGGTAGGTAGGTACGTGACATAGCAGGAGAGGGCAAGCCTTGGCCCGGACGATAAACTTTATCTGGTGGTTATAGCTCCCGAGTTGACATGAGTAGGTAGGTATCGCGCTATGACTATACAACTACACGACTACGACTAACATAAGAGACCGAGGAGAAGAACAGCGATACGTGTTTGTGCGCTGCACTAGCGCCTTGGGCTCGTTGTAAATTCTCGTTGTTATTCTTGCGCTGTATTTTTTCTCTATTATTTTAATGACAAGCTATTCATATTCTTGTCCAGCCTCACCGCGCTTCTATATACCTGACGACGACGTAGCGAGCGATGGAACTTGGCTTTTGAATTTATCGCACGTTTCAGAGCGACCGAAATAGACGGTCGTATGTGTATGAATACGTTACAAGGGACTCCGAAAACAAAACGCAATATTTTTCGTCTTTCCACATCTACGTATATACCTACCAAACTAAAAATTCTTTTATATTTTTCTTTTTTATTTTCTATCAGATCTGACGAGGATGCGGTCATGATCCCGAACGAGGAGAACATCTCTGATGGACTAGAGGGCGACGATGTCGAGGGAAAAAGGTCTAAGGACGACGACGACAAGGAAGAGGAAGAAAAACAGGAACCGGACGAGACTTGGAAATTCAAAACCGAAAAACAACGCGTGGAAAATGACCGGCTGCATCTAGACGGATGCGTTTATCGCGGCGAAGGCAACGCTAATGTCGTGATTGCTTTACCCCGCGTAAGAACAATATACACATGTATATGCGAACTTCATAACTGTATATACCTGTAATAAAAAATCGTATACTTAAGAAAGTCGAGCGTGCGAACAAAAGGGATAATCGGAAACTTTGATTATCGGACAGATCAGGTTTTCGCTCGGCGTTATTGTCTCTTTTATTCCTGATTCATTCAGATCCATACGATTATCTGGTAAATTACGTCAACCGAACCCGCGCGAGCGGTGTAAACCTTCCGAGTAAAACGCGTAGTTCGGTGACGTGATATTCCGTATCGCGGTAATGGTGGCAACCGCTATTTCCACTGCGCAGCAAACAACTCCCGCTATAACTGCGGTAATTAGTTGATTATACAAATTCTAGTGTATATGTGTATGCGGCGCCACCGCGAGATATACGCCACACATGCTACGAATGTCCAAGAAAAATCACGCTCCTCCGTCCAACTCTTTTTACGATATACGTATATAAAACCAGTTGGATTCGATTCGTCCGAATTTCAACAATTTCGCCAAATATCTTGGCCGTTTCGTAGAGAGCCTCTTTTTTTTCAAATCTGAGATCGATATGGTTACTATATGGTCAAAGAAATTCGTTCAAAAGCGAAGACTATAAGTTGGATGAAGCATATATGCCTAAGAGTATAACGATCCCATGTCGAGAATTAAAGAACCCTGACTGAAACAGATGTGGTCCACGTGTTGCTCGGTTCGTTAGAAAGAGGATATATGAAGACCCGTGGATGAGACTCCCACGAATACGGGGTATAAAAGTTTTTGTCGTTATTTTTCGAGGGGATCACAACGCGAGCGGTTTTTACCGCATATAAAAGTATTGCGTCACGAAAATGACGTCTAGTCGATTATTTCAGTTAGTTTTATTCATCTACGGTATAAATGAGTGCAGCATGTCCTCCCGCAGTTTCAGATTCGCATAATCATTACCTACCATATCGCGAACTCGGCCAATCAACCGACTTTAGACACTGCAGAGTCAATACCAAAAATGGTAGTGACCAATGAACAGTGAAATTAGGACGATCCGATTTTGCTGCTGCAGCTTGGAGCAGAGCAACGTGTTGTAGGTATAGGTGGGTATACACTGAGGGTATCGTACCGTAAATGCCTACTTTCTATAGATCAAAGATCGTGGTGCCTGCACGAGATTCTGCTGCACTGTTGAACTAGCTGGGATAGTAAGTAGATCGAGACCTGCAACTGGGATTAGCTAGCGTTCACTCAACGTTACAGCTCTCTAGTTCGATTAGGTATTTCATTAGAAATATACAAGGCGATTCAGTCCCATATTTTGAGGGTAGATTTCCGAATCACCATTTACACAATGAAAAAAAAAATCTAAGGCGATTTATTGTTTAACGAAATCAATTTATAAGCTAGCTAAGCTGCGCTGTATAGAAACTGGGTAGGCCACTGCGTTAGCCCCACTATTCCGCACTCTTCGTAGGTATGACTAACCGAGTAATAGCGTATATCTATATACGTTAACTTTCTTATGTACATATATATTTTATTGGAAGATTTCTTCAAAGTTTTCTCATTATTATTGCGTGCACTATAATAATATATATATATAAGCTACGGTATAAGATGAGGAGAAAAGAGAGAAAGAAAATACGCATGAAAGACTAATTATTTATTAACAAATATTATTTATTGTTATACACAGGAACGGAAAGTCCTTCGTTTCCGGAAATCCTCATCCGCCAGCGAAGCCTCGCCAGACGGTGGTCGTGCTCGGACAACCCGAGAGATCGAGTTCCTGAAATACGTAATTTCCGGGCTTCTGGGTCGTTACGTAGAACCCCCGGAATCCCTCCGCGTTACACATGAGGAGATGGTCAAGGTGTCCGAAGCTATTCATCCCCTGAGACCGGGTGAGAAAATTTCCTGTTATATAGCTCGATTTTTATATATTTTTATTTTCTTTTTTCGTGTCTTTTTTTTCCTTCAATTATTATAGAGCGAGAGAGAGAGAGAGAAATTTTTTTTTATCCGTTCGATTATTTTTTCCCAGAACATCGCCGATGTAAGAAAATCGTCGAAGATTACGGGACCATCTTCACGGACTACGCTTTCATACCCAAGAATATCACCGCATCGTTACGAAACTATTCAACTGGGCCAACTTTCTGTGTTGAAATAAAACCCAAACAAGGATTCAGACAGGAGTTTGATGAACAGTTCAAAAAATGCACTTACTGCCTCACTCAGTACTACAAGGTAAACCATATCATGCAGGTATTATTATTGAATACTTGGATATTTTTTCAAAATTTCAACATCATCAAATTGACGTATAAAAGAACGAATGATTTCAGTTAAAAACCGGGGCTATAAAATCCAGAAGCAATTACTGCCCGTACGATTTATTTTCCGGCGATTATGAACGGATGAAAAAATCTCTTCGCAGTCTTCTCCAGTCTCCTCAGAACAATCTAAAGATATTTAGAAACGGTGCGGTGGTCTATGACTATAACAGCGATCCCCGGGACGTGGAGAACGTTTTTTACGAGTGGTTTAACACCGGCGTATATCGAACTGTCGAAGAAAAAATTGAGAAGTTTTTTCAACTTGTCATAACTTCGTTGTTGAGGGAATTTCCAACGGGGAAGGATTACGGAAGGAGGATCAAAACAAGCCTGGGATTATCGCCCTACGATTTTAAAATACAGCCACGTATCGATCAAGACATAGTTGCTAGGGCCAAAAGGATTCTTTTCTTCGATCCTCATGTAAGTATATCCTTGGTTCTGGGCTTGTACATAGTTTAATATCGTTTCTTTGCCCCATAGGACTGTAACTTCGCCAGGAACTACGATATACCGCGGGGTTCTGTGCTCGGGAAAATCTTGGACATGCAACAGCTGCCTTATCACAGTTCAGACGTCGTCTACAAGGTCTATAGAGACCATTTTGAAACGCTCAATGACGATATGATCTATTCTCAGATCATCAGAGCTCACAGAGGGGAGAATAAAGTCTCTGACAGTAAGGAAAAGGTGAATTCAGTTCGGTGGAACCTTTTCCATTGCATAGATTCCATCAATCTATTGATATCCTCTTCACAATTTGGATAAATCTTTGTTTAGCTGATTATGGCATTCCTTCGCTTGTTAAAGTCAGGCTCAATCCTTTCCATAACTTATTCTTCTTCCATTAATTCAGAAAAAGGCGAACCGCGATGTCCTGGTGTCTCCAAGAGCAGCCGACAGCTCTTCGAACATGCTGAAATCGAGGCGTAGAATCTCTGACAGTAATGGCAACGAAAACCACAAGTCCACAGATAGGGTGCCTCGTCCTGTGGCGAGCGAAGCGACGTTAGATTTCCGGAATAATAATAATTCTGTAGAAAAGGAGACCAAGGAGGAAATAAAAGCCTCGATAAGCATCCAAGAACTTGAAGTCTTGCAGAATTATCTCCTGGTAACAACCGCAAGGGATTGTTCAATCCTAATGGCATTCCAAGAAGTTGATTCAATGTAAGCCCAGAGAATTTCACCTCCTACTTCTCTCTACTTTTCGCTTTCTCGATCTTCCATACGTGAAAAGGAGAAAAAAATCGTTGATTCGTGAATAAAATTGTTTTAGGGATGCAGCTGACATTCCTGCCGAATTTATTATCCGGGAAACAGAAGGAGTTAACTTTCTGGTCAATATTGGAGTCCTGGATTTAGACCCGAAGTCTATTCACTGCATTGAGAAACACAGACAACGGGACACCAACGTTCTTCTTGCCGTGACAAACATGCTCGAGAAGGAACTCGACTTTAGAAATGAATTACCGTTCAATCCGGCTTGATTCAATTTATTCTCGCCTGTTTTAACTTCTTTACATTCTATTAGGGGCAAGGAATTCAGAACGAGAAGATTAGTATTATTATCCGAACGATATATGAACGAGGAAACATGATCTCTGTGAGATTTCGTTACTTAGGCAAAAGCCTCGACTGACAGAATCGAGTCTCTGTACTCAACTGCTGCATTGATATGCTGATATATGAATATCTGTACAAAACTAAACACCAAATGGTGGTATTTTAGTCGTTTAATGAATTATAAATAGGGAACGCGTGTGATTTTCAAATATGAAACTTGTCACTGCCTTTTGTTCGATTGATCGTTTATCAATCATTGATCAAAAAACAATATCCTGCATAGCGTATGATCAAAAATAAAAAATACACAATTATTCAACTGGTTTGAGTTAACTAAGTCTCTAATTCGCTTTTTAGAGCGATTCTATAGCCTTCAAAAATACTTATTCAGCAAGTTGCTCTTGGCTCGAATACTTTATTACTTTAAGAAACTATAGGCTAATAAATATTTGGTACTATTGTATAAACTTATATTAGGAATTTATAATTAGGTATAATATGAGATATCTCGTTCCTCTGATCAAACTTATCCAATAAAAGAAAGCTTGTATTATCTAAGTATTATATACACATAGTATTTTCGTGAGTCAGTTCTCACCGGCATGTGAAGAGAAAAAAAAGATTTACTGGCCAAATTGGTCTGACTGGTATAATTTTTCGCCTATTATCTTCTAATTTCTTCTTTTTCTATATGAATTTACAATAAATCGTACGACTCAACCCCCTCGCATTATCATTCAATACTTTTCCCTTCAATTCCTCTTCTCTCAATTATTCCCCGATTCTAAATGTTTCGTTAAAGTCGCAGTCTTCTTTATTCAAACGAGAATAAGCACCGTTCGCAGTGTCTCGGTTCTTTCGTTCGAGATGGCGTTACGTTCATTGTTAGTCTCAACAGACTATGCCTCCGCGGTGTAAACACATACCGTCATTCATGCATACATGCATCGTTCGACAAGCCTGAATCGAAAGGTCACGCGTATCGTCGCTGCCGGTATATATCGGTCTGTAGTTTGTTGAACACAGACCTTGCCGACTCTGTCAGGAACGGCCTAGCCGGGTTTTCGGCTGAAGTTATGAATGGCGCGGTTGCGTAGTGGGGCGCTAAGTATATTCGATCTGATTGGTCGAGAGAGGGGCAGATCTCCCCCACCACGAGCAAACCCTCCTACCCTCGGAACTCCGAGGTTCCCTGGCACAGTCCAGTTGATGTTCGTAAATGGCGGCGATCTGATGTGAGCGTGTATTAGGGGTCCCCGTGGACGGAATCGTGATGACGGACTACTACTGTCACTGAATACCTAGAGGCGATGGGCACTCAGAAACCCGGCGAGTGGGCACATCTTCTGATCGCCCGTTTCGAGGACCAGGTACCCAACGACTTCCACACAACGTTTACGATTCACCCATTCGCGATAAACCCCACCCGCCTTTATTTTATCAACACCCACCACCGCCGCCGCCTCTCCTCTCCTCCATATTACCCAATACGCTATAATATACATGTATACGACACGATCCCCCCTCCCTCTCCCATCTCTTTCTTATTTATTACTCTCTCGTTTCTCTCTCTCTCTCTCTCCATCTCAATTTGCATTAAACACAATAGACAATGCCGATAATAGCGTTGTCGAAAGTCTTTACTGATCCCAGAGCTACGATACCGGGACAGGGGGACATAAACAGTGGAAGAAGATGTTGTAAAATGAATTTATCGCAGCATGCAAAGTGTCTCGCATTGACATATACTAAAAATGCATATCGTCATGTGTGTGTGTGTTCCTCGCGCATACATCCGTTTCTTTTTTTACTACCCAACACCCGCTCCCTAATTTCCCCGCCGACGCCTAGGAGGCTAATGCCGGCGCGTAACACATACATGCTCTTTAGGTTCTTGAATCGATATGCATGCGTTTAGGTTTAGGTTGGGCCTCGAAGTGCCTTGGACTCAATGAGCCGGATACAATTCATGATAAGAGAAGAGTATTAGCCAGTTTTTAACCTTCGATGCGTTGCTCGCACACATCATCTCTACTGTTCTATCATCGTTACTCTGAAGCGTTTCGCACTACCTTCTCCTTCCCCTTCCGTCCCGGTCCATACGATTGCCTTCGGTTTCTCACCAATCGCCAATCACCTCCGATACGCTTCTCTCTTTCCCTCTATCCCCTCTCTCAGATAATATGCGAAAACGTGCGCCGCGCGCACCTTATAGTCGGCGAATTAACTGTCGCCCTACGATGCATGAATGGAACGTCAAAGTTACATTCACTAATGCGATACGAATGAATGATAAGACGCTGTAACACGCGCGCATACAGATACATCACACGTTCTTTCATGGATATATATATTTTTTTTTTTTCACCAACCAACACACTCGCCCAGAGTAACCATATCTGATTATTTTACTCGTTATATCATACACGGAAAATACATTGACAGATATTTTATATCTTTCGATGAAATTAAAAAAAAAAAAAAAAAAACGTTTATTTCATTTCCTCAATATTAACGTTATCTGCGATCACAGAGATTAGATTGATCCAATCAGATATCACCTTTATCATACAGGAAACGCGATCAATGTTACAGTCATTCTTATCTTCTTAATTCCCAGCTCCCGTGCCGTGCTGGTCCTCAGACAACACACTCAAGAATAAACGAAGAGAAGAATAAAAAATGCTTGATACAAATATCACGGTATCGATTCTCCCTGGTTATATCTGGTCTGACAAAAATGCTACAACGTGTGAACGAACTGGCTCCTTGCAGCGGCGGACAAAGGTCATTTCACTTCTCTGACCAAGATCGTCACTGCTATGAATCTATTATCATTGTTTTAGACACACTCGAACGGTGTCTCAGCAATCAACCAAAAGATACAACTAAATTCGATGAAACTATGAACGTCAAGCTTCTTCTCAGAGAGATTTGCCAATTCATTGGTAAGAGCTTTCGCACAATATCAACAATAAGTGATTATTTCTGATTATTAGATTTACAAAATGAATAACTGGCCTTTAGGAATGAGAAAGGTTCATTAAACGTGATGCAGAATTGACTAATACATAAAAATGACTATGAGATGAATTGAATTTCAGATGTACCAAATGAAAGTCCTCAGCACGCGCATCTCAAGAACCTCGCTAGCAAAGTTCTATTTGCATTGAGTCTAAACTTCTTCAACGCAGTATTTAACAGGATTTCAGCCCGTCTTCAAGAGTTGTCTGTATCTAGCGAGGAGAATCCCGATTACAGCGACATAGAACTGATCCAGCATATCAACGTCGATGTACATAGATTGACGAGGCTTTTAAATGGTACGGTATTAGAACCAACTGATTCTACCATATTCCAGTATTTAGAATTCATTGCTGATCAATATAGTCATTAAAGTCCCCTCGGAGATCTTATCTGCATGACTACCACCATGAAATATATCAATTCACCAACTTGCTAGTGTATTAGTTGTGTCCTTTCCCAGTTTGGCATATTAATACGTATCAGTTGCAACAGAAACGATTCAGAAGTTCAGGCAGCTGAAAAAGTCCGCGCATTTGGTGCTAATCAACTCGTTGGAGAAGGCGATATGGAATTGGATGGATACGTACCCTCACGAGTTCGCCGATCTTCAGAAAAAGCCAAACGATGATTTGTCCAAGGTGTGCGGGGAGCTTTTCGACATTCTCGACACATTTGCTGACAACAAAAAGGGCCGCGCGGCAGCAGTCTGGCCGCTGCAGATAATGCTGCTTATTCTCTCTCCCAAAGTCCTCGAGGAAATAGTTAACGCAGATTCGGGGGCTCCTTGCTCTCCCAGACATTCTAAAAAGAAGCAATTCATAGACAGCGTAAAAAGAGGGCTGGGAATGCACGGAGGATCCAGCAGGCAGCTTGTTGAAGCGGCTGCCGTGACATGCGTAAAACTCTGCAAGGCCTCGACTTATATTAATATCCTCGATTCAAACAACGTAGCTTTTACTTTGGTACAAACGGTGATAAACGACCTAAAAGCCCTGCTATTTAATCCGTGCAAACCCTTCTCCAGAGGGCAAAACTACGTTGCTCAAGACATAGATCTGATGATCGATTGCTTCATAAGCTGTTTTCGTATAAAGCCGCACAACAACGAGGCTCTCAAAGTATGCTTGAATCTGAATTTCCCTTCGACTTACCAGTTCGTGCTAGTCAGTTCACTTTACAAGTGAGTATCTTTAGATTTTCGTTGGTTTAGTACTTGAATAAAGTCTGGAGTTACTTTTATCACCAATTTGAGATCGTAAAATGGAAAAAAAAAGCATTGAAATACGACATTCGATGGAAAATCTGCCTCATATTGAACCATCCTAACTTTCAGAATAATAACACAGCCGAGATTGCCATGGTGGCCGCAAATAGATCTTGTTTACTCGCGTAGCGCAGAGTTGAGAGCGATGTTCACCGATACTCTGAACAAGGTTGCTCAGGGCTACATATCCCACGCTCCCTTGCGGATGATTCAGAGTCTGACATTGAAGGGGAAGGAGCAGGGCAAGTACAAAGATCGTGGAGAAGACATATCTGGACACAGAAATCTTCTGCTATGGATGGTGCGGCTGATCCACGCGGATCCGATGCTCATGTTAAATGTAATTGGCGTAAATTATGACTGGACTAATTTTATGACCCACATTTTCAAGGCGGAGACATAATACGGTCATTTTTCAGAGCCAAGGAAAGGCCGGTCACGAAATTCAGAGCTCTACTCTAGAGCTCATTAACGGATTAGTTTCCTTGGTGCATCAGCCGACTATGCCGGACGTTGCGCACGAGGCCATGGAGGCTCTGCTGGTCCTGCATCATCCGGATAAAATCAAAGCCTGGAATCCCGAGGCGCCAATAAACACATTTTGGGATGTTAGTTCGCAGGTGTTATTCTCAATATCACAGAAACTCATTCAACATCAGATAGTCAACTACACAGACATACTTAAATGGCTGAGAGAGATACTGGTGTGCAGAAACGCTTTCCTATCTCAAAATAAAGACTATGCAAACGTGGGGAGCCAGATAGCGATATGCAAACAGGCTCACATAAAGCTGGAGGTCAGTGAGGTCAAGCTGAATTAACAATCGTGAGATACTACGTACTATTGTCTCATTATCATCCCGAACAGGTCGTTTTCTTCATGTATTTATGGAGCATAGACATGGAGGCGGTCCTGGTAGCAATGTCCTGTTTTGCTCTGCTCTGTGAAGAAGCGGATATCCGTTGCGGAAGTGACGAGGTAGCTGTTACCTGTCTTCTGCCAAACTACCACTTGTACATCGAGCTCGCTCAGGCATCGACGATTTTAACTACTGGTAAGTTTTTACCTGGCTAAAAAAAAAGAGTTTTCTCGTTCGGCGCTGAAGATCTTAAGATAAACTCCGTTTTTATAACAGCCAGCGGAGAGAGTAGGATTTATTATCATGAACATAATCACGGTGAGTTTTCTGTACTTCGTTTACTAAATCCCCCACTCTTACATCGTGTTTTATCCTTCCGCAGGTCGAGCCGCTCTTCAAAAACGGATAATGACATTGCTGAGAAAAATTGAGCACTGTGTTAACGGCGTGCAGCCTGTAAGTCTGTCTTTCATAAGCCCGGCAAACATTCTAAACAAATAAAGGAATAAACAACCGTGGTTTCCTTAGGCATGGGAGGAGACCTTCAGAAACTGGGAACTGGCCTGCCGGCAGCTATCAAACTACCGGAAAACAAAATCTGAGGATCCTCAGGCAGAGCCTTCGCATCGCAGCACAGGGAAGCGGCGAGCATCTCACCAGAATTCAGAACATGAATTAGAGGAGCAGATAAACGAGTGGGCAAACATGACCGGTTTCCTCTGTGCTATGGGAGGGGTTTGTCTCCAAAGGCGGTCTCCTAGCAGGCCCGTTTCTGGCTTAGTATCAAACTCTGAACCAAAGAGAAGCAACACGTTGGCAAATCCAAGCCAAGAAGTACAGTACTGTCCAGTGACGCAGTTCGTCTTTAATCTATTGAGACTCCTGATATGTAACAATGAAAAGTTTGGAGCGCAGATACAAAAGCATGTAAAAGAGCTGGTCGGACACGAGATGAGCCCAGCTTTGTACCCGATTTTATTTGACCAAATAAAGAGCATCGTTGAGAAGTTCTTTGACCAGCAAGGGCAAGTCGTTGTGTCTGATTTGAACACCCAGTTCATTGAGCACACGATATTCATAATGAAAAACGTTCTGGATTCGAAGACCGATCAGCCCTCTGAACACCTGGGTGTAACTAGCATAGAGGGAATGATGCTGGCGATCGTTAGATACGTGAGACACCTGGATATGACGGTACACGCTATTCATATCAAAACTAAGCTCTGCCAGCTAGTAGAAGCGATGATGAAACGGAGGGACGATCTAGCTTTTAGACAAGAAATGAAGTTCAGGAATAAACTAGTGGAGTATTTGACTGACTGGGTCATGGGTACTAGTCATCAAATCGCTCCGCCCAGTGGGGGAGACGTTACTGTTATTACAAGGTGAGTAGTCGTGGTTAGTATCGCGCAGATTTAAGTTCAGGAATAAATTGTCGAGTATGGAATAACCATTACACGTTCAGATTGTATCTTGTAACGTCAGTGGGGTAGTATTTACTCTAGGGATTTGGACCAGGCCTGTATGGAGGCTGTAGGGGCCTTGTTGCGCGGGCTGCCCCTTCAGCCAGAGGAATCTGACCGAGGGGATCTGATGGAAGCTAAGTCGCAGCTGTTTCTCAAGTACTTTACACTCTTCATGAACTTGCTCAACGACTGTAGCGAGTCGACGGAAGAAAAGGAGGTCGTTTCTAGACAGAGAGTTACGGCGGGGAAACTCAGCACTCTTAGAAACGCGACTATACAAGCTATGAGCAATCTGCTCAGCGCTAACATAGACAGCGGCCTAATGCATTCTATATGTAAGAGTTATTTAATCATCCAGATATCCGACCTACTCAAACAACTAACGATGTTTAAATTCCAGACTTGGGCTACAACAGAGACCTTCAAACTCGTGCAGCCTTCATGGAAGTCCTGACAAAGATCCTACAACAAGGCACAGAGTTTGATACACTAGCGGAGACCGTATTAGCCGATAGATTCGAACAGCTAGTTCAACTGGTAACAATGATAAGTGATAAAGGAGAGCTGCCGATCGCTATGGCCTTAGCCAACGTGGTAACGACGAATCAAATGGACGAATTAGCCAGGGTTTTCGTTACACTATTCGACGCGAAACACCTGCTGTCTCCCCTACTTTGGAACATGTTTTACCGCGAGGTCGAAGTATCCGATTGCATGCAGACTCTCTTTAGAGGAAACAGTCTGGGCAGCAAAATCATGGCCTTTTGTTTCAAGATATACGGGGCGAGCTATTTACAGAGCCTTTTAGAACCATTGATTAAACCTTTGCTCGACGATCCGCTGACAAGCTTCGAGGTAGATAGCGCGAGAATTGATGCCAGCGAAGACATAGAACAAAACGGTCGGAATCTGATCGCTCTCACACAGAAGGTCTTCGACGCCATTGTTTCCTCGGCTGATAAGTTAGCTTCATCTCTTTTAATCTCTGCGTTATGAAGATCAGAGAGATTCGGGTATATTAAACACTGGGCTTTTAACTCCACAGATTCCCTCCGCAGCTGAGATCCATGTGCCACTGCTTGTACCAAGTTCTGAGCAAGAGGTTTCCTCAGTGTCCACAGAACAACATAGGCGCCGTCGGGACGGTGATATTCTTGAGGTTTATTAACCCGGCGATAGTTTCTCCTCAAGAAATGGGAATCGTTAATAAACAGGTTCCTACGCCAGTTAAGAGAGGGCTGATGCTCATGTCTAAGATACTTCAGAACATCGCTAATCACGTCGAGTTCAGCAAGGAGCAGCACATGCTGCCTTTCAACGACTTCTTAAGAGCCCATTTTGAAATAGGCAGGAGATTTTTTATACAGATTGCATCTGATTGCGAAACCGTCGACCAGGCCAGCCATCCTATGTCGTTTATATCGGACGCCAACGTCTTGGCGCTGCACAGACTACTTTGGAACCATCAGGAACGGATCGGGGATTATCTCAGCAGCAGTAGGGACCATAAAGCTGTCGGAAGAAGACCGTTTGATAAAATGGCCACTCTTCTCGCTTATTTAGGACCTCCGGAACACAAGCCGGTTGATTCTCAGTGAGTTCGCGATGGAATTTATCCACTGTTTGTCTTAAAAATAGGCGACTAATTAACCATCAGAAAAATTTACTGCCTCTCAGAATTTGTTGTACGGTAACTGCAAACAAAACTTTTCCGTTTTAACTGATCAATCCTTGAATATTGCAGCCTGTTATTTTCCTCTTACGATCGATGGTCTAGTATCGACATGTCGTCCACAAATTTCGAAGAAATAATGGTAAAACACAATATGCACGAAAAGGAAGAGTTCAAAAGTATAAAGAGTCTGAACATCTTCTATCAAGCAGGAACCAGCAAGCAAGGATATCCCGTCTTTTATTACATTGCAAGAAGATACAAGTACGATCTGAACCAAGACAGTTAGCTAATCATTAAAACAACCCCTTCGCTCTCACTCAACTCCCCTATTTCTTTCAGAATCGGAGAAACGAACGGCGACTTGTTGATCTACCACGTGATACTGACTCTGAAGCCATTCTGCCATTCCCCTTTCGAACTGGTAGTAGATTTCACACATACATGTTCCGACAATCGATTCAGGACGGAATTCCTCCAAAAATGGTTTTACGTCCTGCCAGAAGTGGCCTACGACAATATCCATGCCGCTTATATCTATAACTGCAACAGCTGGGTCCGGGAGTACACTAAATTTCACGATAGGATCCTGGCCCCTCTGAAAGGGAACAGAAAAGTTGTATTCATCGAAGCCCCAGGGCGACTTAATGACCTGATAGATTTAGAGCAGCAAAAACTACCTGGCGCTACTCTCTCTCTGGATGAGGACCTCAAGGTCTTTAATAACGCTCTGAAACTCTCCCACAAGGACACAAAAGTTGCGATAAAAGTCGGTCCCACCGCGATACAGATAACTTCTGCAGAAAAGTGCAAAGTGTTATCGCATGCGGTGCTGCTAAACGACGTTTACTACGCCTCTGAAATAGAGGAAGTTTGTCTAGTTGATGACAACCAGTTCACTCTTACGATAGCCAACGAATCCGGCCCTCTTTCATTCATACACAACGACTGCGACAGCATAGTTCAAGCCATTATTCATATAAGGAATAGGTGGGAGCTTTCACAGCCTGATTCTGTCACCGTTCACCAAAAAATACGGCCTAAAGACGTGCCTGGAACCCTGCTTAACATGGCTCTCCTAAACCTCGGGAGTTCGGACCCGAATCTTCGCACTGCTGCGTATAATCAACTCTGCGCATTGACGGCAACTTTCGATTTGAAGATAGAGGGTCAGCTGCTGGAGACCTCGGGCCTATGCATACCCTCGAATAATACGATCTTCATTAAATCAGTCAGTGAAAAACTGGCGACTAACGAGCCACATCTGACCTTGGAATTCCTTGAGGAATGCATACAGGGATTCAGGGTCTCTAATATTGAGCTTAAACACTTGTGTTTGGAGTACATGACTCCTTGGCTAGCAAATCTCGTGAGATTTTGCAAACCGTCAGACGAAAGCAAGCGCCAAAAACAGGTGACACAGATATTAGAAAAACTGATCACTCTCACCATAGAAGAGGTACAAATGTATCCTAGCATACAGGCCAAAATATGGGGCAGTATTGGCCAAGTTCCCGAGCTCATAGACATGGTATTAGACAACTTTATCCATAGAAGTGTTAGATACGGTCTGGGAACACCCATGGTCGAGATAATGGCTGATACAGCGGTTGCTCTGGCCTCAGCGAACGTTCAATTGGTGGCTAAAAAGGTGATAGGAAGACTGTGCAGGGTCGTAGATAAGACCTGTACCTCGCCGACAGCTCTCTTAGAGCAGCACATGATGTGGGACGACATAGCCATCCTGGCTAGATACTTGCTGATGCTGTCTTTCAACAATTGTCTAGACGTCGGCCGCCACTTGCCTTACCTTTTTCACACAGTTACTTTCCTGGTTTGTTCCGGAAGTCTGAGTATGAGGGCATCGACTCACGGCCTAGTGATAAATATCATCCACTCGTTATGTACCTGCACAAAGCCATCGTTCTCAGAGGATACACAGAGGGTGTTGAGGCTCAGTTTGGACGAGTTTTCTCTCCCTAAATTCTACCTCTTATTTGGCATCAGCAAAGTCAAATCTGCCGCTGTTACCGCCTTCAGATCAAGCTACAGACATTCCAATGAGAAATGGTTTGGGAATGAGAGGAGCTTGTCAGGAGGACAGGACAGGGAGAGACTGGCTCTCACCAGTCTCGAAGTAATCACAGACGCTCTGCTCGAGATAATGGAAGCTTGCATGCGGGACATTCCCGACTGCGATTGGCTGCAAACTTGGACTTCCCTTGCCAAGAGCTTCGCTTTCTGTTTTAACCCGGCTCTACAGCCCAGAGCTCTGATTGTTTTCGGATGCATAAGCAAAAGCATCACCGATCAAGACATTAAGCAATTATTGAGGATACTAGTCAAAGCTTTGGAGAGTTTCAACGACATTATTCTGCTTGAGGCTATCGTCATGTGCCTAACTCGACTCCAGCCACTTCTCAGACCGGTGAGAACTTTTGGTTCCCCTAATCTTCCCGCTCAACAAAGCAGAATACTCATAGCTGTTTTTATTTGTTCAGGAATCTCCGATACATCGCTCTCTCTTCTGGGTCGCAACATCTGTCCTACAACTGGATGAAGCTTCCCTTTATGCCTCTGGACTCGCGCTACTCGAGCAGAACCTTCACACGCTAGATTCTCAAGGCACGTTCGACGACAAGGTAATGGCTTTGATGTGGAATGGCTGAGCACTAGAAGAGAACAGTTTTTACCCTGAAATATGTTTCTTCTCCAAGACTTTAGAGCAAGTGATGATGTCCACGCGGGAACCTTTGGAGTGGCATTTCAAGCAGCTAGATCACGCCGTCGGCCTATCTTTCAAAACAAACTTCCACTTTGCTCTCGTCGGCCACCTCTTGAAGGGATATAGACATCCGACTCCAACGACTGTCTCAAGAACTGCCAGAGTCCTCACGATGCTTTTAGCCATCGTTGCTAAGCCCCTAAGAAGAGATAAGTTCGAGGTGACGCCTGACAGCGTCGCTTATCTAGCTGGTACGAGATATCTTGTCTTCAGAGTACAGAATCAAAAGAATTGCTCCTTTTAATCCGTTTTTTTCTTTTCCAATACTCGTAGCATTGGTTTCTGTGTCCGAAGAAGTCCGGAGCAGATGCCATATCAGACATTCGCTGGGTAGGGCAGTGACGGAATCTGGCAGTACCGACTTCCTGGATACATTAGTGCCTCACAATGCTGTAAGTTCTGCTAATTCTGGTCCTTGAAAATGGATTCTGGATGTTAATCGCCTAATGGTTTTTTCAGGATGTTACCAGGGGGATGACGAACCCTGCTAATCGAAGACAGAAGTCTTGGGATCTCTTAGATCAATCCGCAATCACACAAGCTAAACAGCAGAAACAGCATACACCGCACCAGGTAAGTTTCACACTTGTTTTAACGTCATTCGGTCTCTTCTATCCCATTCTCTTCTATTCTATTCTATTCTATTGAATTTAGTGTCTGTGCAGTTGTAATTATTTCAGTTAATTGAGTAATAAACTTGTTTCTTAGACTTCCACAGATATTTGATCTGCTGGAAGTTATTCGATCATAATGATCTTGTCGATATCGTATTATAGAAACATTCCTGTATTAAATAATCGTACTGCCTGCTGTAACATCAGTATTTCTATTAAAAATCGTTCTAAATATGAATAAAAATCCTATCTTTTGCTCTCTGGCAAAGTGTGAGCATGATGTATACCTATAAGTAAAACCAAATTATTTTTCCTCAATTTGATCTCGCTATCTAACAATAAGATTTGTAGAAAGTAGTTTAAGCATAGATGGAATTAATTTCTACAATGTAGAATAGTTTGTTATTGTAAATCGTTGCGTAACTTGTATAACTTTCTGTTCCCTCTCTATATTTTTTATCTGTCATCTTCGTATGCCTGTCTCTGTGTCTGCACCGGGTGTTGAAATTCCGTAATATGTACTACTAACATCTTACAATGAAATGAAATAATGAAACAACATCAACAACTAACAAGACTGGCCGAATTTTATTTAAAACGCAGAGATCTTTCTCCGTACCAACAACCAAGGAGGCCAAGCCGATCAACGACTCAGAACCCAAGGTGCGTGTTACGGCACAAGGGTACATCTGTGCTCATAAATCATGTTTACAGTCACTTAAAAGGCTAAATTTTTTAAATCTTGGTCAGCAATTCATCCAGAATGAGTTCAAAGACTGCTAAACATAATTTTGAGTCACCCAGGGCCTCAAAGTTCTCTATTAACTCCCTTTTCTCGTATCCTGTACAGAATCGAAGTGCCAGAGTCAGTGTGAGTAACGAAAATAACGTTCTACTTGATCCCGAAGTGCTGACAGACTTTCCGACCCAGACTTTGGTGCTCACCGTCCTCGCTACCTTAGTAAAGTATTCAACGGACGAAAATGAGACGAGAATTCTCTACCAGTACCTCGCCGAAGCTTCGGTTGTGTTTCCTAAGGTCTTTCCAGTGATGTGAGTCAAACTCTGTACGAATTTCAGCCATTTCGTAATCTATCTACAAGATGTAAGCATTTCTTGCCTCTTATTCTAGCCACAATTTATTAGACGCTAAAATAACCAGCGTTCTATCCTCTTGCCACGACCAAGTAATACTCAGCGCAGTTCAAGCCATCATTCAGAACATGATAGCCTGTGAGGACACCAGCCAACAGCAACTCCACTTTTTACAGAGCTGTGGTTTTGGCGGTTTGTGGAGATTCGCCGGCCCCTATACCAAGGCAAAGAGATCTCATTTAATCAACGAATTTTTGTCCTGGTTAGCTAATCGACTAAACTAATTAAATCCACAGTGCAATCCCACCGCCGAAAGTGCAGAGCTATTTGTCAACTGCTTAGAGGCAATGGTTGAGACTTGTCTGCCGGTCGAAGAAGGCGAAGGCATGAGTAACAGCGATCAAACTTCGAGAGACGAAGGCGTCAGCGTCAGCGATAGTCAATATCCCAGCATGCTGGCTGTTAGTTCTGTTTCGAATATCAATGTGTCCGCTAACAGCTCTACCAGTTTAAATATGGCCAGTCCTACAGAGAAGGAGAGCGACTTGCTTAGCACTACGTCACTTGATCGCTACCAGTGAGTTTAAAGACGAATTTATGTGGCTGGCAAGAGATGAGATTAATTGATTGATGTTTTTATGGTTTTTGCAGTAAAAGAGGAAGGAAGGGAAGCCTTACACCGGGCATTCTCATTCCCGCAGGCAGCGGCGATGGAGGCGGAGGCATTCCACTCACCTAGCAATTAGCCCAGAACCCTGGCGGGGAGCAGGGCTCTGAACAAGATAGTCAAAAACTGCAACAGCTGATCAGGCATGATGTTGTTTTACTATTTGAACCAGGAAAGCTGGATTTCAACATGATTAAACGATTCCAGCACGATTTTTCTCCTGTAATTTGAACAGGACTTGTTTATGGTTTAGGAATCCGAATATCCTGGGCCCCTGTTACTGCTGTTACATGTCCAGCCAGATAAACCCAGCGCCGTCCACCTCACACTGATAAGTCGATTGAAATCGTCGGCTTAACACTAGTTCCGTATTTTTTTATAACTGAAATTCGCATCTCTACCTCCGCGTCTGTTTAAATGTTTGTAAATATGAATTGAGAGGAGTCGGTTTCATAGATTATCGTTCGATGATGCTAAAAGACGACGGAGGAGCGAGGAATTTCTTACACTTACAGAATCTATGATATAGTAGAAAGTTAAGCCCAGCTTAGAGTCTATTATTTACTCATCTATTAACGCAAAGAATTTTCCGTATAGCTATAACAGAAAATGATATCTCAGAGGCTTGAGCCAACTGATTGTTTGCATATTTTGGTTTCATTAGTTAGTTTTCAGAATAGACAAGGATAAATTGATCACCAATTTACTACAAGAGTACAAAATAAGAAGTGAGACGTCAGACCTCGCGCGTAATTCCTAAACGGCATAGGCATACAGACTATACATATATATTTTTAGTAATCAAAAGAGAAGAAGAAAAAAATAACACGTGGAAAAGGTAAGCGAGCTACATATGAACAAAGGTGTGCGAAGCTCAAAGCTCAGATCAGCGATTTGAATCAGTGACTTCAGTCTGAATATATAATATAATAAACTATAAAAAATGTTTCATCGTCACTTTTTAAACTCATATTATTATATTTACTGTTGTCTTTAATGTTCAATATATATGTATATGTATATATATTATATATTCAGACAGTATATATTATACAGTGTGTGCTGTTCAGAGAAAAGCTTTCAAACTAGCAAACGAATTATCTACACTTTTATTATATACAATATCGAAAGTTGATTTGCAAAGCCTAATTAAACATCGCTGAATATTTCTCATGCAGTATTAGTTGCAGTATGATTAGACATTTGATAATAAATTATTGATTTCGAAGATTTTGGATGTTTAATTATAACTCACGGATCTTCTTTCAGATTTTTACTTTTAAGAATTGTTCTTCTAGTTCCGGTGACAAAATTGATCTATGAGAAATGTAATTAGACATCTAAGATAAAGGAATTTTAAACTGCGATTAATTGATTTTCTTTATATCTAACTGTAACACAGATTTGGCTTTTTTTAAATTAAGAGCAGCAAAATAATTAGATATATATAGCGACCATTGAACAACGAGTGAATATTATTTATACTATAGTATGATAATGCGGTATACCGACTACGTTTTACCAAAGGGATATAGTGTAAACAATCAAAGATATATAAAATTAGATAGAATATGTATAGTATACGTATAATAAAGAACTAAGCGTAATGTTTGTTTTACATATCACTCTGCTATTATATCTATTAGCGAGCTAAAAAGGTGTAAAACAATCCGTACGATTATCAGAGAGGATAGATAACTGAAAAAGAAGATGAGAAAGAAGTGAAACCTAAGGTTTTGGATACCGAGGAGTAATTTCAAAAATCTTTAGTTCGAAAATGACGAGAATGACGGTAAAAAAAATAGCGAATTGCTCTTCGCTTTTGAATAAAGGAATGAAAGAAAAGGCTAAACTATTTTATAACATGAATATAAGAGACTATGTACCGATTTTATATTTTCTTTTACTTTTTTAAGGTAAAAAGACTTGTCGATCTCTGTTGAAGAATTTCTTTACTTTATCCTCATGAAGATTTGGAGAATTAGTAATTGAGAGAATTGAGGGATAAAGAAAGAAAGAAAGAGAAAGAAAGAGAGAGAGTGAGTGTGAAAGAGAATTGATAGGATTAATGTGCAGGGATTTTATGGAATAGTAGTTTTTTTAAAAACAATCAATGAAATTGTGACAAACGATGATGTCGTACGTTGTTGTAAAAGCATAGTATATTATATACATAAAATACAATATTACATGTTAGATAAATATATATACATATATATTATACACACACACACATACACACATACATATATATATATATGAAAAAATAACGATTGCTGAATATTTTTTATTATATAATGAAACTAAATATTATGTATAATTTAATACAAATATAAGCAAGTATTCAGCGTAATTAAATATATATATATAGTATGGAATCGGCGCGGCTTTCCTCTGCATGCGGATTCCATTTCTTTGTATTATACATACATACATAGATATGCATATACAATTATTATTATTATTATTATTATTATTATTATTATTATTATAAACCTGAATAAAATTAAATAGACGAAATAAGTCGGGCCTACGAGTTCCAAAGGCCTTGTGATTAGGTCCGCTTCTCTCTCTATAAATGTGATGATGTATAATTACTATTTATTACTACCTAAGATTTTTTTAAAATATTAATAATATCATTATTATTATTGTACAATATAAATTTATTATACTTATTATTATTGATTAATTATTTTTTTTTTTAAGTAAAATTCTACTGGTGATTTTTTAAGCGTATGGAAATTAAGTTGAACCACACTTATAATATGCGCTGAAATTATACCAAGTGAATATTGTAAATTACTTTAATAATAAAAAATAAATAAATAAAAAATAATAATGTCTGGTTTATTAGACTATAACCATTTTCAAGTATTCAATATACGCAACATTCAGTTTGTAGCAATTCGTTCATAAATGTTAATCAATAGTTTCAGAAGAGGCGGGAATTTCTTCATTCAAATATACAACGGAGGCTCGGCGGGTCGCGTGTGGTGAGGCGTTAGGCAATTTTCAATTCACGTTGTACAGAAAAGAAAATTTACGTATATTATGTATTTTATCAATTTAACGAGATTAATTAATATTGCAACAAAAGGAATAACGGATAATTTTAAGAAAATATTTTATTCGATTACATTCTTCGATATTATTTTATTTACATTTTTTTCTATCGACTTTATATTCTATGAACCTAATTAACATCGGACATATTTAGATTTAATCGAACGATATATCCGATAAACATGAACGTCGCCGTAAATCCGAATCAATAACCACAAAAAGACTACCATAATTTCGAGATTCATCGAGATACTTCGAGATTAACGAACTTTTTGAATTTTGCTAACGCGACGTCCAGTATTATTGTTTATCCGTCGGTTATTGGCTAGGGGGTCGAAAGGGGTGGGGCTTTCCGATGCCTTCTTCAGTCTATTCGCAATTCTTAGACAAGATTGTTGTCTTGGCGGTTAATTGACGACCGCGTCCCCCGGTTTATCCTCAAAACAATAATAAGTTTTCTTTCAGTACCTCGGCACTCGTGTGATCATACGGTAGTACAATTTTCCAGTGTCTGTGTGAACGTGACAAGGTAATAAAGTCAGTTATCGCTACCGCGGGTTGAAGATTTTCTTCCAAATTCTAAGTTTGTTTACAAACGGTCCGGTACTGCCCTTGCGTGGCGTCCTTTTTTCTATATCATGTTTTGCGGGCCAGTGAAGGCATATTTAATCACCGATTATCCGAAATTATGTGGCGATTGATTCGGGACGAAGAAAATTCGTGATTGAAGAACCGAGTGGAAGAAATGGTGAAAAAAAGCGGTTTTTTTTTCTCAAATAGTTACTTTCCGGAAAAATCTCATCGCGTATTTGCCATCGGAAAAGAGGCTTAGAATCGAAAAATAATCGGTTGAAGAAAAAAAAAAATGATAAAAAATCAATTTCCGCGTAATGGATCGATAATTGACCGTGACCGCGTTTTTCGACTATAGGTACGGTAGAACAAGCTTGATCGATCAGCACGTCAATTTTCTTTATTACCGACCCGTCCTGATTTACCCATCGCGCATCTCTGTTCTTTTTCAAACAAGAGATCGCGCAATTCAGTGTTATAAGTTATATGATTTATACGTTTCGGGTATAGAGTTTGCAAGGTTCAATATATTTGTCGTACAGTGCAGTGTCTTTTTTTCCAGATCTAACCCACGCATATTGGAATATAATATTTCACAGTGAAGTGTTTTTTATAATTCTACCCCTGCCATTTATTGGAATATAATATAAAGCAGTGAAGTGATTTTCATTCTTGTCCCCTACAATGAATATAACAGTGTAGTATTTTTTGATAATCCTATCCCCCTATATTGAAATATAATATATAAAGCAGTGCAGTGATCTCAAATCCAATCCCCATTTTATGAAATATGATATATATATCAGTGCAGTGATCTTAAAATTCTAGCCCCACGTATATTTGAATATAATATTTAACAGTGAATTGTTTTCTATAATTCTACCCCTACCATTCATTGCAATATAATATAAAGCAGTGAAGTGATTTTCATTCTTATCCCCTATAATAAATATGACAGTGAAGTGTTTTTTGATGATCCCACCCCCACATATTAAAATATAATATATAAACCAGTGCAGTGATCTCAAATCCAATCCCGATTTTATGAAATATAATATATGTATGTATATATATATATATATATATATATATATATATATATATATCAGTGCAGTGATCTTAAAATCCCAGCCCCACGCATATTGGAATATATAATATAAATAAAATATAAATATAATATGAATATAAAATTCTTCGGCGATCATCAAAGAGCGAATCTCGAGATTTTCAAAATCATGTGGTAAGTCTTCGTATTTTGAATTATTCTTATTTAGTGATACATAATCTTTATACCTACAGCAGTTTTCCGTCTTATCGACGGTAGGCAGAACTAGGTCGATAAAAACTCTAGCTATGATAAAACAGATTCGATCTTAGAGTCTCCAGATACACCGCCGGATGGCGCCACCGGTTTTTTTTTTTTTTTCTTCTTAGAATAAGTTTTAAAGACTGTCTACTACCCCAGTGACTCAATCGCGAAATATTTTTCCCGCGAACCAGAGCCGGGTAGAAATTTCCCAGAATCCCCCATTTATAGTTCTGAATAATTTCATTTATTATACATTGTCACCTCTAAACGAGCTCGCAAATTTCTCCGAAGCCATATTACCGACAAATTGAATATTATTTAAAATAACAACTATTCCACGAATCCTATACAACTGTCGACAGATTTCAGAACTTCTGACTTACGTGTAATAGAAATTTCAAGAATACACCGAGTCAATAGACAAAAAAATAGAATTTCAAAAAATTGACGAAATCTTTCCCATATCGTTACGAGCAATTTTAATAAAATAATCAAACTGTCTTGTTGCGCGATAACACCATAATAATAATTTATTACAAAAATTTATATACGTAGTTGAGAAATTGATGCTGTAAACAATTCGAGTAATTTAATATTTTCGAATATAAACGAAGGACAATGAGTTATTGCACTTTACTAATCGTTGTAAACATATTTGTAATTTCGTTTCATCTGCTGCTCGATCCTTCTTCTCCTTCTCCTTCTTCGTCTTCTTCTTTTCTTTGCTGCAGTACCTATAGTAAACAGCATAATATCTGCTTTTGTTTTTTAATCAATGATACTTAATTCATAATACGCTGAATGATGTTTCAAAAGAGTGTAAAAATAAAAAAACAAAAACCACAGTCTAATTATTATTATTAATTAATATGCAAGTCGAATGAAAATAAACTCACGTTATCGTTAGAGTAATTTTCATTATCTACGTACGCAGGTACGTATGTAATAGTCGTTCAATATCAGTATCTAAAAGGGTCGAAATTCAAGAGAGAGAAACTTTTGACGATAAATTTTATTTTCAATTAGAAATACAGAAAGATTTGAAACGCGAAATGAAGTCACCACTACCTACTTCCGGTTCATCGATCCTTCGAAAGAGAGAAGTTCAAACTTCCATGCGAGTCATATATAATATATATATATATATATATATAGGTTTAACGATATGACAAATATCACGGAGTAGAGGATACCGCGTTGTATTATATTAGTTGATCCGTGGTATTAGTCACACAGAAGTTAAAAAGAAAAAAGGAAAGAGAAAAAGAGGAGGTTGAGATGGTGGAGGAGTAGAAAATATGACAAATACATCCGGTAGTAGATTGAAAACTAAATGCACCGCGATATATAATAATCTATATACGTATACTATACATGCGTACATATGTATAATGTATGTCACATACGTAGATATGTAGAATTTATATAGATATATATATATATATATATATATATATATAAGTGAAGAAGATGAAAAACGGGTGTTTCGTAACATCTGGAATTTTGACGACGACCAAGTTGTTTAAACGTATTTCAAGGATGCGCCTGGTATAGTATATAGTAGTCTCTCTCACACACACACACACACACACATGATACAAGTTTAGAATAATACGTATAAATATAGTACGAAGTATGCATAATCCGGTCGAGTTTGGGGTACACCTACACACACACAGCGGCGTAGTATAAAAAAAAAACCGATAAAAGTGACGTTAGTGCGGGTAAAATTTGTTTCTTTCTTTTTTTTTTTTTTTTTTTTTTTTCCATCGTCGAGTTCGAATGAAATTGTACAAAGGATTTTTTTTTCACGATAATTATTGGACTTTAATTTTTTTTCAAATCTTTTTTCTTCTACCATTCGAGAAACTCGTGGAAATATAGTGAATATTATGGTATAAGTATACGTATATATAAACGATGGAAATTCACGCCGCAATTATACGTATGAAATTTGGATAATTATTGCTGAGAAAAAAAAAAGAAAGAAAACAAAAAGCAAATTAAAGAAATCAAGAGAAAAAAAATAAAAATAAAGAAGAAGAAAAAGGAAATAACCATCCTTGATGGGAAAAGTTTCGTTCGTTGCCCACTTTCTACGCCGTTGGTACGGCCGTAACACAGACCGAACATACATGTACGTATACGTATATAACGTATCCATATATATATATAAAGAAAGAAATATCCCTGCTGAGGGTGCAGGCAGACTGGGCTATCTTTATCTTCTTAGGGGTTCCGAGGAAGAACACATCCGGCCACACCTAACTATCATCTCCGTTTCTCATTCTTTCTGTAAATCTGGATATACTATATACATCTATATAACTTACATCGTAACGAAATACGAGAAAAAAAAGACTGAACTATTATTTTTTCTCTAATTATTATTAATATTATTATTATTGTTATTATTATTATTAAACTATGCAAATTGTTATATTCGAGGGTAGGAGAATGAAGTTTTGGTAATTATTTCTAACCAACGAATTCTTACACGTGTGATGTCTATCCACATACATATATGAATATTTGAACAATATACATAAAATTGGAGATGAAAATATATACGTAGAGATAATATAATATAATTGCGAGATCTTTGCCAATAAGAAAATTGCGCACAACTATAGTCTTAAGAGCTGGAATAGCAGCGTATGGCAAGAGCCAACAGCTTTGTTTCTGAAGTAAACACAAAACCAACCTTTTTGCGTTTTAGACATTCATTTATTTATTTATTCACTTATTTATATACATTTATTTATTTATATATTCGTCAAAACCCAGTTTCAATTTTCTCTCGATGAATACCTATATGACCATATTCTAAATCGTATAACGGAATTGATATCAATGATCGAAGTAATTCGTTATAACGAAATCCACGCTTTACACTTGCTTCGATTGCTCTTTATTCTTATAAATCGGAAAATTACAACAAAAAAAAAAAAAAGGAACCGCGTCAAATTTTTCTGTCTTTCAGATATTTTCATTTCCTTTATGAAATATATTCATACATATATACATATGTACAGCTATATGACGATATAGAAAGACAGAAAGAGTGAGTGAGATAAAGATTGAAGAATAAAATGAGATAGTATAATGAATATAACAAACGTTACGTGATAGAATTTGTTTTTCGTTCTTCTTCACCTGTTGTTTTCTCATACCTATGAGATCCATACGTATAACGTAATAAAAAATAAATAAATAAAATAACAGTATTAATAATGATATAGTAATAACAATAATTATCAAAATACTATCGGGCTTAACTTGTAGAGAGGGAACAGGTTGAATAAACAAAATATTAAACAATATTTATTATACATATATGTATATAGGTATGTATTCTATACCGTACATATCTACGTCGTTATTTTATTTACTAGCTTATATCTGTAAGTACGTAAAATAAAGGAAATAACATGTGGGAGAAGGTAACGAATAAAAAAATATATATATGACTGTCAATACCAATAATAACAATGATAATGATTATAATGAAAAAACAGAAGACGAAGTAAAAACAGCGAGAGAGAGAGAGAGAGAGAGAGAGAGAGAGAGAGAGAGGAAAGAGATTGAATTTTTGAAAGATCGAGAATCAAAACTACGTTCAAATATAGGTATACGTATATTTTTTTATTTATTTTTTTTATTTTTTAGTTTTCAGGTAAAGATAAAAAAGTCATAAAATATGTATGGGTATGATAAATACTTATTATATGATATACCATCGTTTAAATATTTAAACGATTATTATAATATTACACGATTATAATAACGGAGATATAGGTATGTATATCAGAAAAGGTGTAAATTGGAGAGGAAGGAACGGAAATAAACAAATTCGTTCTATTTTCTTTTGTCTGTTAATAATTAAATTTGCTCAAAGTCTGGACAAACGATGTAGTGCATACGTATGTGTGTATGTATGTTAAAAAAAAGGAAAAAGAAAGAAAGAAAAAACTTCTTGCATAAAGAAGAATATTGAAAAAAATTCTAATTATCGTCGTTCAAACGACTGTGTATAAAATTGTCCAAAGCTGTTCAAATAAATAATATTATTACATATCTACGTATAGGTGGCGTTCTTTTTCTTCTTCTTTCTTCGGCATATATGTATACTATATAATTACATTATTTCGATAGACTGGAATCGTTTGATTAATTAATAAATACGTAGATATATTCTATTTTGGTTTACGTAATAACTTTTTATATATTTATATATTATACTGAAACGCGAACTTTTCTCAAGAATCTCATAATAATTTCCATTCATATTTCCTCGTTCGTTATATTACATGATACAGGCACGTGAAACGATATTTTATTCCTTCCATTTACCTTGAACTGCTTAAAAACACTTCAAGGGCCTCTTTCATGTCTGGCTTTGACCCAGAGTGCAAAACGAAACGTGGATTCAGGTGTTGGTACATACCGGTGTCACATCATCTTTTATTTTACCACTTCAGGTAATTTCTGTATCGATGAAAAAAAAAAAAAATTGAAATTATGAATATTTCTCCTTCTTATTCTTCTTCTCATTTCAACTTCTCGCGATAAAACAGGATCCAACGAAACTCAATCAGACACCGAAAGTAAACTTTGAAATGAAACAAAATTCTACACGATTTTCGAAAACCCGAAATTCAAATTTCATCTGGAGATCAAAATTGTCTGAAAAGCTTTTCGAACCTCGTTCACTGTACATTCCGGTAGCGCTAACGAACTATCGAAATCCTCTATTCTCGCGAAATAATTTTATCGTGATTTCTTCAGAATCGAATAACTGCTGACTCCTGTCTCTGATCTCTTCTTCCGACTTTTGATTTCTAAGCTCTTTAATGAAGCTATATTATTCTCGGACACCCGTTGTATTTCTACCGGCGCGGCGCGGCAACGCGCTATCTAAATGCAATATTACTACTACCACTAAGTTAACCGTTGCAATTCAGCAAAGCCATATTGTGTAATGTATAATGACTTTTAACTTGAATCAACTTGAACAATCTCTTTGGTTTTATACATCCATTGCTTCTATGTATAATGTATATATATGTTTGTGTATCTCTATATACGGTCCAGGTTACGAAACTATTTCTCGCGCACACCTCGGCGACGACGACGACGACGACGCTATATTTTACCTGACTATAGTGCACCAGATGCTAATTTGCATATTACAATATATTATCAACGTTGAGTATATTTCGATTCTTCTCTCTCCCCCGTATTTTTTTTTTTTTTTTCGTTTTTATCGGAGATACGAGAGGCCGGGTTGAAGTTACGAATTCGTTTGAGACGATTCAGAATTTTGAGAAACGTTGGAACTTCAGATGATTAAAATTCCGTAAATCCAGACCCTGGAAAGTACTCGAAAAACACGAAATTTGGAATCTGAAATCAGGAATCGAGGGGAAAAAAATCATTAAAAAAAAACAAAACAAACAAACAAACAAACAAAATGGTATTTCAGAACGAACGTCTGGGAGAAAGAGCAGCAGGTTGATTCAGGGCGCGTCCCTGGTGGCCAGTAAGTCCCTACTTTTTGAATACCATCTTGAAAATGGTTAGCTGGTTGGTTCGTGAAGTAATGGCATGAAAGATGTGAGAATGCGACTGAATGCACGCTGCTGTTACAACCCCGAGTTTATCTTACGTCATCCTTTATACGCCCGCTTAGTCACTCTCACTGTCCACTACCACCAGCCACGAGCTAGTATATATCTATCTCCTAGCATTCCCGCATTCTCGTAGAACAAACCGTTTAGTTTCCTAGTAAGAAGGTATTATGAACTCAATCGAGTCATTTGAAATTTCTATTCTTCAGTCAGCAATTTTTTTTGCCACGGCATTCTGCATTTTTATTCCAACTTTTGCCCACTCAATATTTCAATATTTATAGTCAATTTTCACATTCCGATTTCTAATATCTCGAAATCTATCGGCTGAACCATCGTATCTTTTGACTAGCGTTATCGTGACGGTAAATATTTCCTCGGAAGATCAAAAACCGTAATTTCAATATATTTTACGTCGCCTTTTTCTTCTTTCTATTTTATTTCACATTCCCTGGGAAAACCGGAGTAGATAAATGGGAATAATAATTCCGTAATAACGAAAAGAATGTAGTAATCCATGAAAATTATATAACAGTGTCTGTCTGTCTGTCTGTCTGTCTGCGGGAAGCCAGTGTAACGCTAAACACGCGTGCCGATCAATTAGGCGTAGGTATACACCGTACTTCTTTATTTAGCAAACTACGAAAACTAGAGGTGGCAAGTTTCGTCCTTATTCACTTGCCGGAGTTTCTCCACTCCCCTCTCTCTCTCTCTAACTTTCGTAGGACTTCTCAAAAACCGGTGGGGGTATAATAGGTATGGAATTTCGACTATAATCACCGATTGTGCAGAGAACCACATCACGTGCGCCCCTAAACGCGTGAGCAAAGACTGTCCAAAATATACAGGGTGCTTCAAGTTGACCGGGGCATATTTCGAGGGGAAGATTCGTCGCGAAATTCCAAGTCTAAATTTCCTCAGAAATTCATGAAAAAAAAAAAGGGAAATTTAGTATCAGATTATTGCTAAGAATCTATGCTCCATTAAGTATGCCTCGCTCAACTTGAATCACTGTGTACATATAAATATTGTATCTTGCTCGGTGCAGCAGCATAAAGGAGTAAGGAGTGACCTTTAACACCATATTGCACCAATCGAACGTATAAACCATCGTCGAGATTATATATAGTTTGTTAAGCAACGTGTAAATGCATGAGCTCCTTCTTCTTATTACACATACGGTATATCTGCATTATTCAAGGACGCAATATCGGCCTTTAACGAAAGTTCAAACTAAAGTATATATATATATATATATGTATATATATATATGTATTTATATAATGGGGATGTGTAGATATATTAGTCTCTGAAAATAATTATATACCCCGTGATCTTATATCATCGAGGAAAGAAAATAAATAAATAAATAATCATTATAATGTTAGTTTATAAATTTTGTAAAACAGATAAACTAAATAAGTTACACATATATGTATACATACATCGAGTAGAATTGAATCGAATAATTCGTATCGTCGTCCTACGACCATCCTATACCTATAGATATATTTTTCTCTTTTACGTCATTCGATTATTTATTTCATCGCTATAATTGTACGGATCTTGTAACAATCGGTACGCTGGGCTATCAACGATGTTGAATAGAACCGGGGATGGAAATGAATGATAATGGTAATGGGGATGGAAACGGGGATGAGTATGAATTCTGTTCAATTTGTGACGCACTGTTTTAGTGCGGTGCGGTGCGGTAAGCGTATAGCGGCTTGATATCACCTGACAACGAAGCCACTGAACGTGAATCTTCAAACCTGCCCAGAATCGCGTGATAAATTTAAGCAACGTGACCAGGCCTCGTGACTGTATACCTACGTATATACTAATCTTCATAAGCGATTCTTTCTTCTTTTCCTTATTTATGAATTCTTTTTTTTTTTTATTTTTTTTTTTTTTGCTAAAAAACAAAAAAAAACAAAAAAAAACAAAAAAAAAACAAAGTCCTCGTTCGAAACGAAAATTAGTTGATAAAGTCTAGGCGAAATCGCGATAAAAGTTAAGAGAGAGAAACAAAGTGAAAAGAGAAAAAAAAAATAAATAATAAGCAAAATCGATACGACCAGACAGCGGACAACAGTCTCATACAAAGCAACAACCTGCTGCTGCTTCCATGCCGCTGCAGAGACCAGACGAGGACCTTTCTCAATGCGTGGAAGGTTCTTGTCCGCGACTCTTCGCTCAGCTACGCAAAGATGTAGGTACAGGGTTAGGAAAACGAAGAGGAGAAGATAAATAAATAAATAAATAAATAAATCAATAAATAGAGAACGAAGAAAATTAAATACGCGATAGCGAGAAAAACTTGCATAAGAAATTTTCTTACCTCGAGACTTTATGATCTATTTTCTAAAATAAGTAAATAAATGAATAAATAAATAAATAAAAGGGTGAAAGTATAGTATAATAAAGTGAGTAGAATAAATTAGCTAATCGTATCGTAATGCGGCGGGGGATGGGGGAGGGAGGGAGGGAGGGAGGGACAGACAAGACGCATGAATGCGACTAGATCACGTGTCAGCGTTCAACGTGCCGGCAATTATAGGTTCATGGTCTCTCTCGCAGGCATGAGCTCTCTTGCGATCGTGTTGCGTTGTTGCACGAGCGAGCTACCGACGTCGTCTATACTACTACGCGACCGCGACTAATACTACCTCGCGATCTCACAAATATGTAACAAGTTGAGTTATAGCTGTGCAGACAATATGTCTATACATATATACATATACACGCTTATTACTTTACCACTGGCTCTAAAGAAATTATTATGTAACAAACCCTATAGATATAGGTATATATATATATGTTATAGGCTCAGCTGTTATATATCACATAATCTTTGTAAATTGTGTAGTACTATTAGAAATAGCATAGTAGCTAGAATAGATATAGAGTGATTCAGGCTGAGTGGGAGATATTCCGAGGGTAGATTCCCCGCAAGAATTCAAGTCTAAATTGCCTTTACCGAAAATTCGAGGGACCGATAGTTTCCGAGATACGGAAGATCTTAGTCCGCCAATCGCGGAGCTTACAAGTGACGCAGACTGTGAGTGTGAGTTGCGCAGTACCCAGTCTACGCGTCATCTACACACGCTCTGCGATTGTTCGACTAAGATCTTACTTATCTCGGAAACTATCGGTCTCTCGAATTTTCGGTAAAGACGATTTAGACTTGAATTCTTGCGGGGAATCTACCCTCAAAAAAATATTCCTCGCTCAACCTGAATCACCCTTTATATATGTCTATCTATACACGTATAATACGACTACGTAATGAGTACCAGCTAGACTATATCTCGGTATTATTTTCATGCCTATTTTTGGACAACAAATTGTATTATACATCTATATAACTACCCACGTCGTAATAGACGTATAACCCAGACCTAAGACTATGATTAACTAACTAACTAACTTGAGAGACATAAATAAATACAAATTATATCTTACAATAAATGGAATATATATATATCTTTGGATAAATAAGAAGTCGAAGAGAAGAGAAGAGAAAAGAAAAGAAAAGAAAAAAAAAAAAGACAGCAAAAAGTTAAATCTGAGGAGGGAAGAACCCTCGAGGAAATAACGAATGTTAAACGCATCCGAGAGGGTGCAGGCTTGCATCCATACAGCACAGGAAGACGCGCGCCGTACTTCCGGTCTTTATATATAGTATATACCTATACCTATCCTATATGACGACTATTTTTAACATTCGTTAATTTACGACTGAAAGAGGAACGTATATGGGGGAAGTTCAGTCTACACGACTTACGGTTCTACTATAGGCGCCTGTAATTACCCACGTATTATAATAGTACACGCATACCTTCGCCAGTCGCAGACATTATACAAAAAAAAAAGTGTTTTTTTTTTTTTTTTTTTAGGTTTTGGAATTTAAGTTTTATTTTGTAAAATAGATATTATTGATCATTTATTTATTTCAACGCGTATAACGGTTTATTAAGAAAAGCACGAATTTTTAGGAAATTAATATACCGCAGACGATTTGGTATCTAAATATTTAGCAATTTTTTCAAATAAAATTACTCGGTTAATTAGTTTGTTTGTTCGTCTTTTTTCTTTTCTTCATTTTTATTATTGTTGTTGTTTTTTTTTTTTTTTTTATCCGCTATCTGAAATTTAACCGGGTTATTCCTATATAATCCATCCTTTGTATATCTATTATTTATATATGTATACATATATACGTATACATCATTTTTAGATTATAGATAAGTACATAAATATGGTATACCTACGTATATTATTTTGTATGAACGTTTTAAACTTTTAATGCGAAGTTAAAAATTATAATTGCGCAAAACTCTTGCCGGTCAGGGAGACACGTACATACGCATGACGAAATATGTGTGTTCCAATTCTGCCGTTCATTATTATCATAAACGATGATAATAATACGCGATCATTATTTATTTATTATCAAATATTACGTATATTATATTATACATAATATAGTATATGTATATACGAGGAAAAGAAGATTTTTACTCATTTTTATGCACATGAGAAGAAAAAAAAACACAGAAAAAAAAGAAAAAACGATTTTTTTTCATTTCCAATTTCATTTCTCAACTGAATTTTTAATTATTCATCCTATTACGTCACATATAGAGAAAAACAACTCATCTTCTTATTCATTTATTATTATCATTATTATTATCAATATCAATTGATTAATTAATACGAATATTTAATTAAAATGTAGGTAGATATTATATACTACGTATATGTATAGTATACATAGTACGTATGTTTTCTATCTTTCTTTATTTTTGTTTTTGTTTTTATGTTCGACATATGAATTATATTTGTTGCTGTCTAAGCGAAAAAGTTATATCACTCCGCCTATTATATATAGGTATATGTGTAGGTATATAAACGGTTTTTGTTCAACTACTATCTAATCTGTAGCAGACAGTTTTAAATAACAATAAAAATAATAATAATCATAATAATAATACACTAAGTAAATATCTTTATTATCTACCTATACCTAATGTACCTGTACGTATATGTAGAATGTAGATATATTTATATATATACAGGCATAATTACATAATTATTATACTCATAGAATCGGGAGTTGTTATATATATATATATATATATATATATATATATATATATATATATATATATATATATATTGTTGTTTGTGTACCTACCTTGTAGATAAATTACGTCATATTATATATTCTTTAGTATAGGTCTACGTAGATATATGTATATATATATATATATCTCTCACTACGTACGTACGTTACCTATCTACCTCTATAATCTGACGCGGTTGCATAACGCGTTAAGTATTTAGAATATCTTTCGAGTCAATGGCGAGCTAGGCGAGTTAGGTGAGTTAATGAGTCAGTATATCCTTTAATGATACGTATAGGTATATTATCTATGTATAGTACTGCAGTATTAAAGGAGAGACAAATTTCTAGACGTAGGAAAAGGTTGTATACGAGTATATACATATATTCGTATGCTTATAATACCGGGAACGGAAGTTTCCTGCGACACACGTTAGTCAGAGTGAGTCGGTAAGAAAATTGTGTCTTTTTGCTTTTTCTTCGTACGTTTTACGCTTCTAGGAAATACCTTCCGACAATAGGTCTGTATATCAACACGGAATTTCAATATAATCATCGATATAGATATGTGGAAGTAATTTCTGGATTGTCACGAGTATATATATATATGAATAGAAAAAGGAAAATTCGGTTTTTCGAAAATGTATGAAAAGTAATTATAACGAAAATATACAGACTTTAAACAGTTACAAAATCAATCGTCAAATCGACGAAGTAAAAGAACTTACCGTATAGCTCGTAAACTATCGTTCCCACGAATTTTCGCTAATGGAAATTTAGTCTTACAATTAGATTTTCGCGGGGAATCTAACCCTCGAAATATGCCTCGACCAAACTGAATCACCCTGTATATTTGTTACGCATATTTCAGCGAGGAGGGCGTGAATCGATTCATGTGCGTATACATCCGTCTATCTCCGTATACAGTATCCATGCATGTATATGTATATGTACATGTATATGTAGATGTAGATGAACCGGACCGGAGTTCGCACCGAGTAGCACATACACACGTAATCTGTAACATATGCATTCATGTATCTCGAGAGGAGAGCGAGCTGAGGAGGCACCGAGATAGATAGTAGTGAGTTAAAAATAATAATTGTCGCTAGCCAGTCGCCGTCATGTTGCGTAGGTCGTGAGCGCAAATATACAAGTACACGCCTCGTCGCGTCGTTGTGTCGTTCGTACATACACTGATACACACACGTCTGTATATACGTATATATATATAGTATTGCATAAGCCTCTGAACTCTGAGCACATATATAGATATATATTTATATACATAGTAGTATACGGAGAAAGAGGAGGGAAGGAGGGGAGTCGTTGTGATAGTCGTTGTTGTTCTCCGCGCGGTTGTAATTTTTATACATAGTATATACGTGTATATACCTAGGTATATAATTTTATTTTCTTTCTCAATATTTTTCAACTCTCTTTTCATTCATTCATTCATCTATTCATTATTCGTTTATTTGTTCATTTTATTTATAATATAAGAAAATTAATATACAGTAGATATATACATATATTTGAAAATAATAATAATAATAATAATTAATATGTTATATACCTGCGAGACGTAGGTCTGTATAGGTGTGCCTATCGCACACTCTAGTTCCTCTAAACAGGTAGACACGCACACTTACAGAGGTATGTATATATGTATATATGTATAAAATTATTATCGTTTCATTTTGACCGACAAAGGACAAAGTAATATCTGCGATACTGCGTCATCGTCGTGTTTTTCGGTCGTGCGACGTACGTGTGTATGGATAAATGTATATAGACCTATCCGCCGAGGTTGGTACAGGGTATGAGGGAAGAGCGAGGATCTGTTTGGAGGGAGGAGGCGGCACGCACGTAGAGTCACCTTGTCGATTGCGTTAGGTTCATTCGGAATTGCGTTTTTCCACCTCCGCGCTTCTGTTCCGTTAAACGATAATAATAAATGCGATTTAGATGTGAGAAGCCTGTGGACTGGACACGTTCCCGTTTCTATTATTTTCAGCGTAGCTTAAATCGTGTCCTCTCGAAACTACCGTGCTATATATCTATAACTATATACGTATTCGTCTGAGAGGAAAAGGAAACAGAAAATGCGAAGGAAAAACGAAAGATAAAAGTATTCAAAATCGAATTATGTATCGAACTGTTTCGGAATATTGAATATTATACTCCGTGCAGAAGATTACTATGTAATATTCGTTCGGAAATTTTTTTTCTTCAAATCGCTTTTTAAGAGGAAACTATATATATGTATGTATATGTATAATTAATTTTGTATTACAGTAACGATTACGCTTGATGATGTAACTTTTTTTTCGGTATAGAACTAATAGAATTGATAAAGACGAGTTCGGTTTATCGGTAAAAAAAAACAAAGAAAAAAAAAAAGAAACGAACTAGATGTGTTAAAAAAAAAATCGATAAGAAGAACAGGAAATATCATTTTCGTATAGGATTTCGAACGCGAAGAAGAAAAGTTGAAGAGAAAAAGAAACATGGCTGGATGTCATTATTTCATTTATATGTATTATAATATTTATAATAATATTATTACAAAGATGAGACGTTTTTTAAAAACCGCGATAAGAGACGTACATGATCGCATAACGCACGTACGTAAATTTCGTTTTTTTTTTTTTTTTTGTTTTTTTTTTTTTTAATTTTTTTTCTGTCTCGAACACGCGAACAAGGCGTGTTAATCATATCGGAATACGTGCTTCGAGCAACGATCGTATCATTAGGTTAGGTCAGGTCTACGAATTTAGCATGTTACGTCACCCAAAAGCTAACAGAAGATTCAGGGCGGTGAGGGGACGAGAGGAGAGAGAGTACGAAAAGAAAAGAAAAAAAAAAGAGAAAAAAAAAACGACAGAGAAAGAGGTAGAGTCTTGAAACATCGCGATCGGTCGCGACATAGGTATATACATACACGTATAGGTATAAATAGATATATATATATATATATATATATATACCAACAGCCGAAAACAAACGTTTTAAGACATACCTATATATTATTGTATGCGTTATATGCATATCGTCGCAGCAATATGCGCGTTTTTCAATAATCGGATAACTTATTGTATATAAAAAATTATTGGCTATTATGTAGTTTTTGTTTTTTTCTTTATTTTAAATCGCATATATCGATTGGTAATAACGGTTTCAGACGAAATTCGTATTGTTTTCCATTCGTTTCGCAAAAATAGAAAAAAAAAATAATTCTGAATGTTTTTTCTTCTTTTTTTTTTTTTTGTTATCAAACTTTGTAAATATGAGGAAAAAGAGAAAAAGAAAAAACGGGATCTTTCCATCGCAGCTCGGACTTTTTCGTTTATTCTCAAAAATTATGCGGCGAAAACTTATCGGAAACGGTGAACTCGAGATCGAACATCTAGTATCGGTAATAATCATTCCGGTAAAAAAGAAAAGGAAGAAAAAAAATAACCGCGAAATAAAATAAAACGACTTGCGAAAACAAAGTTGAACTCTTCGTTCGGGCCAGACATCGAACGATTTGAAAACAGATAAAAAGAAATGAACCGTACAGGATCGAAGGAACCCGCACGTCGCTGTGATACACGATAATATATAGGTATATACGCGCATAGATATAGATATGAAGGAGAAGAAAAAGAGAAAAAAAATATTGAACGTACGTAAGTCTCTTTGCAAGTATAAGTAAGTATCCGTCGAAGTTCGGGATGGCAGTCAACAGAGCTCAGTCACCTTATATTCCTACCTATCTATACCTATACTTATACCTACACCTAGCCTTACACGCTCAGGATTATAGACTTCGGAAAGAATTGGACGAGAATCGTCATGTCATATGCAATGTAGTAAAATTATCGTCGCGTAGTAGTAGCAGCGAAATAGTTAGAATGAGAAGAAAAATACAGAGTCGCGATCCCGATGCGCCACGATGACGTGGCTGGTGCAGGTTTGCGTATATGACGGGACGCGAGAAGACCACTTCTTCGCTGCTTTGTTGTCTCTTAGCAAATAACTTGACTCCTCCATGTGTTCAGGTATCGAATATATACGCATATGTGTATATATATATATATTTAAATATATATATGTATATATGTATATATGTATATATGTATATATGTATATATGTGTGTAGGTGTGTAGGTGTGCAAAGTGACGGCGCGTCAACCTTGTCCCGACCTCCAGCAATGAGCAAGCAAGTAAGCAAGCAAGCGAGTTAGTATAAGCAAACTGTGTGTTACGGGTTGGGCTGGGGGCAGGCAGGCAGGCAGGCAGGCAGGCCTCTGGTATGGTTCTGGCGTTTCGGGAGTGCGAGCGAGCGAGTGAGTGAGTGAGTGAGGGGGGGTGGGTATGATACTATACACACAACATCTGCGGGAGTTCTTGACCAGCCGTAATGTCGAAATACGTATACGTGTCCCGTCGGCCCCCGCGTTCACATGTATCCATACATCGTACATTTATAAATGCATATACATCTATGATACGTATATTAATATATGTTTATATGTATTAATGTGTATAAACGGGGAATTAGCAATACTAGGTATGCGGGGGCACAGAGTCAAGGTCAAGATAACATTTGTATTGTATATGTATGTACGCACATACTCACGGGATTATAGAATATCGACCATTTCTTTCCGCTCAATCGTTCCGACTGCAACGGTGAAGGAAATCTAGTCTTTGATTTTCGCGGGTAATCTACCCCAAAAAAATATCCCCAGCTCAATCTGTTCTCCGAACCCCATTTCTTTCTCTCATCTTTCATTTATTTTATAGAGTTTTTAAAAAATCGTAAAAAGACTGTTCTTCTTTCTTCTTCTTCGTCTTAATACTTCGTATTGGTAAATGAAGAATATCGTTCTCTACCTCGATGATGATAAAATATAAATTTTAATTTCTTCCACATTATTTTTTCCTATTTCTTCCACACACACACACACGCGCACATATGCGTATATATAAATGAACTTGGGTATGTACGAATAGTATATAGCGTCGTGGTATGCCGGTATTTAAACTAAAATATCTTTACTCCCGTCCACGTCCGTCTGGTATACATATGTTGATCAGTTATATACCCGGACCTCTCTTATATAATCGATAAAACGGCAAGGTCAGTTACACTCGGCAACAGCCAGCCAGCCAGCCAGCCAGTCAACGAGTCGTTCAACACTTGCAAAAAAAATACAAAAAATACAAAAAAAAAAACTTTCTTCTGTTTTTTTTTTTTTTCACTCCACTCACTCTCACACGCAGTAGCAATTCCACGGGACTTAAGAACGAATTGCTCTATATCTATATATATATGTGTGTGTGTGTGTGTGTTTGTATATACAGCTTGTATATTTACGTCATATCATTATTTTGTTGTATATTTGTAGGTAGGACACGTATATCTACGTACGTAAGTCGCAGAGAGACTAAACGCGTAATGTACTTATTATATAGATACATATATATGTATATATATATATATATTTATTGAAGTTTAATTCGGTAACACAGCACTGATACTACTACTGTAACAATAATAACAACCAACAACAAGAACATAGTTTATTTGTTATCAAACGATTTTTGCGAAATTTATCTTGAAGATCCTGTGAGCAAATAATATCTTACAAAAAAGAAACAAAAAAGAATATGAATGTATGTAATATACCCAATAATACATAATGAAATATCGTAATATATGGAAATTCATGTATATCAATGATATGTCGAAATTTAATGCTGCATATGAATGCACGTTGCATACATATATTGAAATTATATACTTTGGTGTATTATAGATATAGATACATGCATATAAATATATAATATATACACATACATGCTGATAGAATCTCGGCAGCAGCCACGTGAACATTTATCACCGGGCTAATAAACGAGTTGCATAATAATTACGATATCCAATGGGTACATTATGATTGCGAATTTCGTAAAAGGAAACGAAGAAAAAAAAAAAGAAAAAAAAACGACAAAATTGTAACAAAAAATTGTCTACGTATTTTTGGGAAAAAAATTTATTATAATCATCGAAGAGAAGCAAAGAACAGTTGATGGTCGTGGTCGTGGTGGTGGTAGTGGTGGTGGTGGTGGTGGTGGTGCGAAAGAAACCGCGAAGAAAATAAAAAACCAGAAGCTTCGTTCGTTCATGTTTATTCTCCGAATTGTTTGTTCGGCTGGAGTCGGGGCTTCGCAGTGAGTCTAGACAATGTATACGCGTTTAAACACACGTATGCACCTATATATATTTATATATACATCTATGCATGTGTATACGTCCGAAAAAAAAAAAAAAAAAAATTCGCCGCGATAACGGTACTTTGTTAAAACGGAGAAAGAAAAAGCTCTCGAAGCTCGCTAATGTATAATTTCGTGTATGTTTACGACTTGCGTAAATCTCTGTTAGGTTGCGCGCCAATTTCCAAGACGTACTTATCATCGTTCGTATAGGTTGCGCGAAACCTGAGAGAAATAAACAAAAAGAAAGGAAAAAAAAAACAAAAAAAAATTGTTGTTACATTTTTTTTACGTCGTAACGTCGTTTGGAATTTTTTCGGAAAGCAAGAGACGATGAAACATCGACGGAGAAAATTATAGAATTTCTAAAAAATTTTCAATACTAAAGAAAAAATTCAGATGAATAAATTCCTTGGAAGAAAAAAAAAAAAAAATCGAGCCGAAATTGTCAAAGCGAAATATTCGGGGCTCTAATGGTTTCGGAATGGCAGCGAATCGAAAAAATTTACGTCGAGTAAAGTAACGGTTGCTCGAGTTGGTACAGGACGCCGTCGCTAGTCGGCGCTGCGTTCGCCGCGTTCGACGATTTCAATTGGTGAAAAATTGAAATCGTTGTCATTTGAAAACTATAAAACCGACAAATTTTTCTCTGGTATAAAATCGTCGTGGTTTTTTCCATAGAATACAACCATCTCATTCAATCACCCCTATATCTGTATTATGTAATTAATAATCACACCGAAAACCTCATCTTTCTGCAACACGAGTGCCAAAAGCTGTTGAAAAGAATTGGCACAAACTAAAAAAAAAATACTGTTTATAATTTCTTCACCTAATCCGACTTACATTGAATCGCTTTCGTTATATCCAAAGGATTATACTCAAGATATACAAAAGCGTGTGTACAATATGTATCTGTTCATATAGTACCTATACACATGTGTTAAAAATCGATTGCGTCACGTTGCGCAATAAGATGTTATCTCAAGTCTGTGCTGTCGGCTCGAGCTACGGCGCATTATTTTCATTCATTCTTTCTTCCTCTCTCTCTCTCTCTCTCTCTCTCTCTGTCTCTTTGTTACCTTTTTTCATATAATTTCTTTTCTTTTCTTTCTATATATTCTATCTATGCCGGTATAAAAGAATTCGTTTAATTAATCAATCGAGAGAGAGAGAGAGTTGAACAGTGTTTAGTACCGATATACATAGGTGTGCATCGACTACTGCTGCTGCTCCTCGTCCTCCTGCGGTGGCTCACATCGGCCTGCATATACATACGCTCTTATGTTATGCGTTGCGTCGTGTTTTGGTTTCGTATATACTTGTACTATGCATACATGCAATGTCGGGCAGAGTTTGAGCCACGTCATATATATATATATATATATGTATATAAAAATATAAAGGTGTATTTTCTGACCCTGGATACTGTGCGGAGCGTCGGAGTTCGATGTCCCCTGTAGCAGCAACAAGGTCACGCGTGATGCAAGATTGCCTCACAGAGTATTTCCACATAGCTTCGATGTGTGTATCTCTCTTTTTCTCTTTCTCTCTCTCTCTCTCTCTCTCTCTTGCACGCGTGTTAACGTATACATACCTATACATACCTGGACACATATGTATATATATACATACGCATATATATGTAGATAGAGTATAATTTCTCAAGAAAATATAGTATATGGAGGAAAATTTCCATCCCGAAACCAAAAGCAAAAAAAAAAAAAAAAAAGATTGAAGAATATTCGACGAATCTGGAATTGAGAATTTTTCTTTCTTTTTTCTCTCTCTAAATTCACACGTATTAAATAATATTGCGATACGTTGCGTCTTATATTTGGAGTTTTGTGCGAAAAATGTAAAAGAAAAACGAGGATTTAGATGTATTGCGAATATAATACGCGTATGTGTGGATAGTTTAATATCGCGAATTATTATCATCCGCGTTGCGGTTAGTCACAATACATATTACGTATACCGCGATGATTCATTAGGAATTTTTCGTGAATATATCGCTATAATTTATAGTAAGCCGTGTTGTATAGCGCCTAATACTACGAATTAAACGCGTGTAGTATTACCTTAATAATTGTATATATAATATACATATAGGTATATATACTGTACAATACACATTATTCTGAATCATGGGAGAGAAGTTTGAGAAAATACTATGAGCAAGCGACGACTCAACGGTACCTACATTATACACGTGTACATAGTTTTTTAAATTTCGAATTACTCGGTAATTTTTGATATTTTATTAATCAGAAAATATATTTAATTTCATTACCTCTTTCTTATCTTCTTATTTTATTTTATTTTTTTTCAATTTTTTGTCGCTAAATCATTGTAGCAAAAATTGAGGCCAAAGTAATATCATATCTGGATAAATATCATATAATAACATAAGAGGATATTACGTCTTATTTTTTAATGAATTTTTCATTAATTAATTATTATACATATTACACACACATTATATATAGGTATATAGCACGCATAGTAGGTATATATACTATATCATGAAACATCAGCAGCGTGATTAGCAACACTATAATAATTTAGAGATAGGAAATCTGATGTAATATCTGCCGTCTAGGTATGCAATTATGAATAACTAATGAAATAGTTGTACACGCATATATAAACATACAGAAAAAAATATTTCGAAATTTAATATGTTCGGCGATTTTTTGATTTTTGGTATTTTTCTTCTTTTTTTTTTTCGTTCTTGTTTCTGTTTTATTGACACAAAATTAAATCGAGGATCAAAAATGAATAAGTAAATACAGTTTTTTCGAATTTTATGTAACGAAAATTTATTTCGGCTTTCTATATACTTGAAAATGTATTATATATTTATTTTGTTACGCGATTTTATCCGTGACACGTGAGCCTCTCTATGTCTACCCGCCTACTGTCTACCTACTTGCACGAGAAACGTGAGTGTTACGCAATTAAGTTACGGATTTGGGGTGGTAGGTACTGCATAAGTATGTCTACCTGTACGGTGTTGTCGAGGAGGGATAAACGAATTTCAATTTGCGTATGTATCGCGATTCAAGGTGAATATCATCTATAAAAAATGATTCAGGTTGGGCTTGGCATATTTCGAGGGTAGATTCCTCGCTAAATTCCAAGACTAAAATTCCTTTACCAAAAATTCGAGAGTCCGATTGTTTCCGAGCTACGGAAGATCTTAGATGACCAATCGCAGAGCTTGTAGGTCACACGGCCATCAGTGTGAGTTGCGCAGTGTCCCGTCTACGCGATCCATATACGCTCTGCGATTGGTCGACTAAGATCTTTCGTAGCTCGGAAACTATCGGTCTCTCGAATTTTTGGTAAAGGAAATTTAGTCTTAGATTATCGCGAGGAATCTAACCTAAAAATATGCCCCGCTCAGCCCGTATCACCCTGTATATATATATATATATATATATATATATATATATATATATATATATATATATGTATATTCGACGTGGTAAATAAATAACAAAAAAATGTTTAAATAAAAATTGAAAAGAAAAAAAATGGAAGAAAAATTATAGAAATATGCGGACGAAGCACCGGAGCGGGTTATAAATAAATACACATATCCATATACATATATCTATATATTGCTGTAAAAAAATAAAACATTTTTTTACACCATTTTTGTCTGGCACAGAGCGCAATGCTACGAGCTGGTGTTGCTGCAGCGAAAGAGGTTCGAGTGATTTATACCTACGTCTGACCGTACGACGTGTTATGCAGTAGATGTATGCATATGCATATGCATACATGTATAGGTATAACGTATAACGTATTCTTGAGTCAAATCTCGGCGCCTGTAAGTAAAGCGAAACTTTATTTTTATACCGTGTACAGAGAGGCAGGGAAGGAAGGAAGGAAGGTACGTACGTACGTACCTATACTCTTTCACGTCTTTATAATTACTGTAGCTACATAGCCAAAGGCTACAAGTTACACTAACTGCAGCCAAAGAACCTGCTGCAGCGACAACAACGACGACAACGAGACGCGCGCGCACAAGCAGTTTTTCAAATTATTTTTAACCCAAGTTTTATATATATGTATATAAAGATATATGTATGTATGTATGTATGTATAGTACCTCGTACATCCTATTATATACCTATATACACCTTACGTCGAAGCGAGAATCTCTTCAGTCACTTTATGCCAAGTAGAGAATTTTTTTCCAATTTTTTTTACACGACATTTTTTACGCTTTTTTTTGATTATCTTTCTCTCTTTTCTTTTATGCACCGAGTTTTTCGGTTCGACAGAAAGATTGAAGGGTCTAGTACCTATGTACGTCTTACGAAGTCGACGAATTATCACAAAAAATAACGAGATAAAAATTGTCACCGTCTCGGTGCAGAAGAGAAAAAAATCTGAAAAAATAAAAACGTTGGAATTTTATTCATTTTTTTTTTTTTGTTTGTTTTACTGCTATATGTGTTCACACTTATGTATATACTTCAGATACCTTTTACGGTAATTAAAAATAATGTTTTTTTTTTCATTTGCACACATATATATATATATATATATATATTGATTTCAAAATATCAAAGAAAAATATGAACAACACCTACTCTCTCGTTGCGTGATAATAATATACGACATATACGGTATATTACATATATATAGATATATTCTATGTACACATAGGTTTTATGTTATGTAAGAGCGTGGTGATACGCTGACGTGTCTATAATCCATCCATATATCTATATATATATATATATATTTAATAATAAAATACAGTAAATGTATGTATGTATTTATATGGTTATGTTATGAGAATATACATATACATGCATATATATACTATACCCGGAGAGTTAATTAAATATAATATCGTTACAAAATTGTTATACAATTTGCATTACACGGCCAATGAGTATTTGTGTCTAGGCCTAACTTCGTATGGCTAGTTAGCAGTACGTAGTTATGTGTGTGTATTTGTGTGTATTTGTGTGTTAGACGTTCCTTATTACATTACTCGGGTCGATTATTTAAAAGATAAAAACAAAAAATGGAAGAAAAAAACTGATACAGTATAAATATATTACGTATAATATCCGTTATTGTTGCAATACTCATTACGCGATCTGCGATAATTATTAATATTGCGATTATAATATTATGTATATATGTATACATATCTATAATCTACGCCGATAGATCGCGTATACTATATAACTATTATATAAACTGTTATTCACATCGATTCATCTATTTATTCATTTATCGATCTCTTCCTTCTTTCTTCTATTTTCTTATCATTTCAATCGTTCCTTTATAAAACAATACAAGAAAAATACGAGAACAAAGAAATATATACATGTATATAATATATATGTATTCTTGCAATAATTAATCAATTAATAATAAAATACATAAGTTTCTTGTATACATATATATATATATGTAAATAAAGTAACGGTATTTCCTCAGTCAGCTGGAAGGTCGTCGGTTGTAGTTGTTTCCTTTTTTTTTTAATTTTTTATTTCTGTTTAATTTCTTCTTTTTATTTTTCTTCTTCTTCTTCTTCTTCTTCTTCTTCTTCTTCTTCTTCTTTTTTCTTTCTCTTGAGTCACGGATCAAGAGAGCTGAATTTTTACCTCCAGTTATTAGGTTGGATAACAGTTAAGTAAGAGCTGCTGCTGCTGATGCTGATGCCATGCCACGCTGCGCCTTTGCTGTTTCTGCTTTTGCTTATATATGTATATATACCTCTGCTAATAGTAATCGGCAATCGCTAATGTTGATCAATACTAATGCTTATATAGCCAACTCAGAATTCGGTTTTTTATCAAGCTCTTTGTAATAAATAATCATAATAATCATAATGATTACATTAATTTAGAAATATCATCTGACGAAAATATCGAAGAGAAACCAAACGAAAAAAACCAAAAGGAAAAATAAATTGAAGAAGTTGAAAAAGTTTTATAATATACATATACATATTACATATATAGTATATAAGTATACGTATGTACTTGCGGAAAGTAACGTTAAACTAATATATAATATACGGAGTGTAGGGTACATAGGTACATACAGAAACGGTATATTATGGGATAATATATAATTGTAGTTGTAGTAGGAGTTTAAAAAGAACCATGGAGCCTGGCCTCACCTTTGCTCTGGAATCTAGAATCTAGAATCTAGATTCTAGATCGTTGAATACTGCAATGAGATTTAGGTCAGCAACTGATACTCGCGGATCCGGAGCTGCGCAGCAGCAGCAGCAGTAGCAGCAGCAGCAACAGGAACAGTAGGCAGTAGCATCGCGTCTTCTATAGATTCCTTCATCTCTCTGAGTATAGTAAATGAAATGATTGTTTAAAAATTCACCTGAATTAAGAAATTATTGCGAAAATTGATTCGCCAATTTTGTTTACGCATGCGAAATTCAGCTGATGAGAATCGTACGTTATTTAAAGTTTATCGTATAGCTATATATTCACCCTACACTACATCGTGGTACACGCGTATATATAAACACATACCCTACCGTAAAGTAAATTCCAAATGAAGGTTAAACGTCTCGTTAATGTATCTCGCGAATCTGTAGGTACTCGCATATATGTATGTGTGCTCACAGCAGCCACAAAGAGCGCTAGAAGTCATAAAAATCGTCTTCTCATCGTATTATTCGATTAATAAATAAATAATAATATATTTAAGGGAATACAACGTACAGGGTAGGTCATATTTTGAGGATAGATTCCTCGCGAAATTCTAAGACTAAATTTCCTTTACCAAAAATTCGAGAGCCCGATAGTTTCCGAGCTACGAAAGATCTCAGTCGACCAATCCCAGAGCTTATAGATGACGCCGACAGCGCCGGCCATGAGTTCGAGTTGCGCAGTGCCTCGTCTATGCGATCTACACGCTACGCGATTGGTCGACTAAGATCTTCCATAGCTCGGAAACTATCGTTACCACGAATTTTCGGTAAAGGAAAATTAGTCTTAGATTCTCGCGAGGAATCTACCCTCGTCGAAATATGCTCTTCTGAATCTGAATCACTTTGTACAAAGATTCTCTCTTTATTTCTCTGAATCAATGCTACCCAGATATAATATGGGTAGCATAATAATTCTCAGTATTTCTCAAGTCTGTTATAATCTTCCGTTACGCGTCTGTCCCCGTGCGTAGCTAGGCACAATACATACATACATACATACATATATTTATATACGTAGGCTTGTACTATACCTGACTTTGAACGTTGATCACTGTAATACTTCGGACTGGTCTCTATATCTATCTATCGATTACTTCACCGCAAGGTTCTCGTAAGTTTATAATTGCGTCATTACAGCTGCAGCAGCAGCAGCAGCAGCAGCAACAGCTAAGTCGATGATAACTATCAAATATTAAATCCTGTTTGTTATATTACGTACACATATGTATAGATATACATTATATAGAAAAAAAAAAAAAATTTAATGGAAGGAAGCAAATTCTATTATTATTATTATTATTATTATTATGATACTATTACTACTGCTAATTCCGTTACACGCGAATTGGAAACCGTGCCAAATGACGTTCTGTACACATCGGTATACAGATAAAATTTAGAAACTGATATACCTATATGCATATCGAGGACAGGATTATGCCAAGATTGGATGTAACACTTGATAATATAGTGATCACCTGTGATCGCGTTATGTGGTATGTATACAGCGTTTCGGAATGAAGTGTATAAAAACTAAATCTTTTTTTTTTTTTTGTCTTTACAAAATTTTTCAAACAAATTAACAAAAATACTTAATAATTGCGTAAAATACATAGAATACAGACTATCGGTTACTTATATTATTCATATTCGATTCATATACTCCTATCATACATATATACTGTCGCAGCTAATTATATAATCCCGCAACCGTGCGATATTCTTTATTATGTATGCGGAAATTGTATTGTACATATATTTATACCTTCATATATATACATATACATATTCATGGCATTGTATTACTGATTTATTATGACATCGCGATGTATTACTTTCAAGTTATTGTTTTATAGATAATAGATATGAATATACTATAGGTATACGTATGTATACATTGTTTAAATGAGCGAAGGAGAATTCAATCTCCTATTCGTCGAATTGATAGACAGATTACCTTACCCTGGATCAGGAGCAGGACAACCATGGTAGTAACCTGCAGCGACGGTGCAAAAATCGAATGAAAAACTTCTACCATGACCTAGTGGCCCAGATTTGCGCAGAAATCGATTAAGCAATATACACGTAATGCATTAATAAAACACCACCTACATTATATTATATACATATATACATAGTGAACGTATATTATATATATACACATATAAAGAATTTGAATAACGGAAAGAAAAAGAAGAAAAGAAAAGATGCTGAAATTGTACAGAAAAAAATGAATCGAAAAGAAAAGGAAAAAAAAAAAACACAGTGTAAAAATTTAATTTCTAAAGAATTTTTCAATTCTTTTCATATAATATATCATTTTATATTAACGTTTATTTTTTCTTCATTTTCTCTTTTCCCTGCATTTTCCGTATAGGAAAAATAAAGAGCGTTATAATTCTTTCATAACACATTCATATGTATATACTATATATAGAATAATTTACTGTTTATATAATTTATGGGTCACCGCGGTTAAAAATGTACAATTTCTTTTACCCGTATACCTACATGTATACCTACACACCTCTATACGGCACAGTCGACGATCCTTCGTGGCATTGAGCTACTATAAGTCCGATTCGAGGTCACGTTGCAAATAAGTTTATAATAATAATAAGAATAAGAATAATTATTATTATTATTATTACTTCTTTTGTTTTTTTTCTTCTTTTCTTAATTTCTTCTCAGTTCTCTCATATACCAAACCATCAAATCTTTGAAATCAATATAGGTATATATACGTATGTAGGTATGTATATCGAAGAAACTAATTCTATTTGAATAACAAATGAAATAACGATATCAATAATAATAATAATAATAATAATAATAATAATAATAATAATAATAATGATAATAGGGACGGTAATTATTACAAAAAAAAAAAAAAAAAAGAAACAAGTAATAATGGTCATAGAGCGAAGGTTGATTCGCTTGGTCGTATAGCGGTATTATAACTTGGTTATATAGTCATGATTTCTCTAACCATGGTTATAAATTCTGTTGAGCAAGGTCAAGTTGTCAGGGTAGGAATATACCTATACCTTTAGTTGCATATATTTATATGTCGTTGTATACATACACATACTTATCTATGTCGCGTAGTTTGTAAGATAGGAATAAACGATGCAGCGGCACAATCATAGGTATATATATATAAATTAGCTATTTGTCAGTTAAAATTCTCTTCTATTATATTATATTCTGTTTTATTCTATTTTATATTCAATTATCTCGAAGTTCTATTGACTTCGATTACCGCAACTCGTGTATTGCGTTTAGTTTAGTTTCGTTCAGTTTCGTTTCGTTTCGTTGTGTAGTCGGAAGTCCTTGGAGCGGACAAGGTATTATGTAAAAGTACGGGAAGCTGTTTGTAATTCATTGTATCGCCTCTCTCTACCTCTATATATACCTTAACATCTACGTCCATATCTACACTTGCATTTACCTACCTACCTACCTACCTACCTACCTACCTACCTACTTACTTCTGGGTAAAAACATCACGTATAAGGAACTAACTCAAGTCTTCCTGCATTATTATTCATTCTCTGTGTATGCATAAGATCCGGTAAAGCATAACTATCATATATACCCTTAACCATCGTATATTCAATGACGATCGTAAATAAATCAATTAATCTCTCCCACCTATATCTATCTCTTTACATTATTTCTTATTTTTTTTTGTTCTCGCTCTTTTCTTCTTCTTCTTTACCCGCAAGGTTTTCAACTTTTATTTTTTCTGTCGTATCCAATCGATAATAAATAATAAATAAATAAATAAATAAAAACATTAGAAATTGTTCGGAAATTCTGAAATCCTGACTTTTCTTATTTCATTTTATTTTATTTTCTTTTATTTAGCATCGTTTCCGTAAATCGAGGTGGTGAAATCTGGCCTTAGCACTGTGGCCGGATCGAAACGACGCGACGGTGCGTTGCGTCCCGGCCGAGTGTTGTACACCTAGATTATGTAACGGCAGTTAACTGTAAATATTTACCGGAACGATAGCTATAGGTATATGATATACCTATAGCGTACAAGACGGGCACCAGAACGCGTTCAACGTTCAACGCGCCGCACGCGGACGGAGAACGGTGGTTCGGAAAGTGGACCAACTCCGAAGCCGGTGGCCGTGTTAAAAATATAAAAGTAGTACAAGTTCCTCCCCACTTTGTATATAGTTGACTTATAGCGATATACGTAGAGGTATAGGCAACGTACCGTACGTACGTATGTAACATAGGTATATAACATTTACCGACGATTTTGTATCATGAGATTTTTTTTTAGAAATTAGGTTAAACTCGCCAATTTTAAATTGGACCTTAAATTATTATTTCGACATTTTTTGTGTAGCCTCGAAATTTTGTATTTTTTTTTTTTTTTTATTTTCCTTTTTGGGATGGAACGAGTTTCATTATCTCTTCATTTCTGTGGGTGCAGCGGCAATAACAGTGGAAAAATTTTACATGCTGACATTTAAAAAGCATATATAGGCTAGACAGCTGGCTGCGCAGCTCACGATAAACTCTCGAGCTATGCAGCTAAGAAATGTTCAATCTTAAGTTTAATTGTATGCCAGATAAGGATCTCTTACACAATTACCCCGGAGACCTGGAGACCGTAATCATCAGCCGGTATAGTGTCCCACCTACGCGGTTTACCGTGTTGATTTATGCGACAGGAAAATAACGGAATTCACTTTGTACGTATAGGTATACTAGGTACAACGGTGAGCTAATAAACTCTTGAGATTGCAGTGGAACGAGTCGATTTATCAATACATCGCAGGATGGTTATAGAAACCCGGATGACAATAGTCACATGGCGAAATGTCACTCCGAGTGATGTCAATCGTATCTCTCGATTTACACTCACGGGATTGCCCCACATTCGTCGGCGTTTACTTTTTTCAATCCTGCAGCCCGTTGGCTACGAGAAAACACTCGCTTTTTCAAAAATCGAAGCATACCGATGCGGATACGAGTCGTCAAAGTCGCGAGGTGGAGAGATCCGCCATTAAACTCCGAATTTCTAACCTTAAATTTTATTTTATAATTCACCGTCACACGATTGTATCATAATTATCGAAGTCGACGTTTTTCCGTCGTGCAGGTGGCCAGCTATCGGAGAACCGTCGTTTTTTCGAGAATCGAATCCCAGCTAGGCAGACACGAGACGTCAAAGTCGCGAGGTGGAGGTGTCCGCCATTACGCCCCAAATTTCGACCGTTTTACCAACTCTGTGTCACAGACTTATAAAAATCCGGTTTCACGCGTTGTCCTCAGTTGAGAATTGGGATTCTAGGACACTGTTACGTCACCTATGAACAATTAGTCCCCCCGTACCCACCACCCACCACCCACCTCCACATACACATGAAAATTTTCGTCTCCGAACAAACACCGGCAAAGTTAGTCCGTCATTCCTAAGTCTGGGTCAACGGTTCTTTAAATAATTTAAACCAACTCCAGCCTTATAGTTAGTTAGTCAGTCAGTCAGTCATTCAGTCCTGAAGAACGGCATATTAAATGCTCTGTCTTATCCTAATCCTTTAATTTTCACGTGAGATGAAAACCGAGAAGTATATGCAACATGTGAACCCCGCGACTCTAGACTATCGATACGATTACGTCAATCCATGCGCTACATAGTCGATAAAGAGATATTGAAGCTAGTAAAAAAAATAAAATAAAAATGATAAAACGTCCGTGGGATGAAATTATTCGAATAATTTTTCTCGGTCAAGGTTAGGTAGCGGCACATTTAAAAAACAGGAGCTCAGCTCTAGTAGATTATTAAATATATAAATGTATGTATACATGTATATATCTGTGTGTGTATATAAAGCGTGACAGTTACGTGGGTTTGTAAAAGAGTACCGTAACGGTTACATGTGCACTTTCATGTCACTCCTTCTCCGTCTACCTTCTCCTTCTCTTGACTCTACGGCGTGAATTTCTACTCATCGAAGAGATCGCGCGGGGCAGAGAGAAAGAGAGAAAGAGAGAAAAAGAAAAAAAGAAAAAGAAAAAAGGAAAATAGTAATTTTCTCCGGGTTTTTAGTCTCTCGGTGAACTCCTGTCTTATATTATATTCCATATTCATCTCATCTTTCTTAGACAGTCGGAGAAATTTCTGGTTTTATGAGATATATATATATATATATATATATATATATGCATAATGCAGTTATACATACTAGACTACGAGAAAGTTGTACACCGCGCCACCTCTACCTTATACTCTGTAGAGGAAGTGGCTTAACCGATCCCCAATCGAATCGAACCAAACCCTACCCAACTGGTGTGGCTTGGCTTGGCTTGGCTTGGCTTGGCTCGACTCGACTCGACTTCGTTCTTTCGCCTCGTCGCTTTGATATTACATGAAACGACTTTCGCATTGAACTTGTAGCCCATGAGATTCAAGGATACATACCTACCTTCCTACCTTACCTACCTACCTATCCGCACCACCACATTATCGCCTGGCGTAAGGCACGCACTCAATTTCCGGAACACACAAAGATAAAAAAAAAAGAAAAAAAAAAAAAAAAACAATCAGGAAAAAAGGAAATAAAGAAAGCTAATCGAGTCATCCGGTGATTTTGAACTCGTTTTAAATGAACTTTTTTTTTTCTTCTGTTTCCGTTTCGAGGCGGTAAAAATCTGAAACTTCAACGATTTGTTTTTTTTTTTTTTTTTTTTTTCTTGCAGAAACAAACCAGAAAAAAAAACCAAGAGCCTCGGTGAAAATCTAACGGTCGATATCTCTTTATTTCATTGTATGTATACATATATCGTATATTATCTATCTTCTTTTTACATATATATATATATATATATATATATATATATGGTATATGTGTATATATATATAGTTGTTACAGCGCGGAGTACACTAAGCTCTCTGTAACAGGAACTAACTACCTACCTATCTACCTACTACTCCTCGTGTCCTGGCTATATATTTCGTAACAGTAATTCTATACGAACAGAGCAACACTATCTGTCTATCTACTTGTATATATATATATCTACTGCAAAAGTAAACTACATAGCGGGATTCTTAATGCCGATAATCATTCGGTTAGAAATTCATTCCAGGTTATAATATAATACCTTTGTATATTGTGATATGTAGTCCAATGAAGTTTCTATATATACGTATATATGCAACCTATATGTTATACATTCGTTATAAAGCTATACTATATATATATGACATTGAAATCTGTTTTGAACAGAAACAATTCCGATCCGCTAAACGCAACTTGGAAAGTTTATCTCTGACTAAAATTTGGTTAAAAGAAAGAAAGAAAGAAAGAAAGAAAAAAAAAAAAAGAAATATCTGTTTTTGTAACTTTTAGCAGTGACTGAAGTAACTGAAAAAATTAAATAGAGGAAAACCGAGAGAGAGAGAGGAAAAATGATCTCATAAATTTCTCTCTAAGGTGTTACCCGTGTGGAGAGAAAATTTTCACCTATACCCAACAGAGTATAGGTATATATAGTTCAGATATACATATAGAGCTGGTTGCAATGAATGAAAGCTACAGTGTTGTTGGTTTTATTTATTTTTTAATTTTTTTTTCTTTTCTTATATTCTTATTCTTATTTTTTTAAATATATATTCTTCTCTTTTTCTTCGTCTAGTTTTATTCTATTCTCACTTTATTTACACGTGGGAATCGAAGCGAGTGGAAGATTACCACTCGGTGTGGCGCGACGCGGCTATAAGGCTGTTATAATCGAGGCTTTGGCTTACTCTCTGCCAGCGACTTTCTCTTAAAGAACTGTAATAAACGGGGTATTAGGTGTAACGGGTTGACCTAGTCTTATCTAATTTTCTAAAATTACTTAAAACTTTCTTCTTCTTCCTCCTCCTCCACCACCACCACCACCATCGCCACCATCGCCACCACCATCACTCCTCTGATTCTACCTTCACCTCTTTCTCTTCTTTTTATACTTATCGCTGCTCAATAATTATACATGTTATATTATTTCCATTCAACTATACAAAAAATGAACAATAATAAATTATAGGTACATATCATAACGATATAATTAATAAAATATGACATTGGCATTGAAACGGTTTATTTCTCCTACTTATTTCTTTTAGTTTTTAAACCGATCGATTTCAATTTTTCGTCTACGGGATGATCGGTATTTTTAGAGTGAGTATATTCCTCGCGAAATTCTGAGACTGAATTTCATTTACAAAAAATTCGAGAAACCGATAGTTTTCGAGATTGCAATAAAAATGAACGAACTATGTACCGATAAAAATTCTATCGCGGAAGATTTGTATAATTGATTTTCCTATGAACACCGTAAAGAACTTTATCCAGGAGAAAGAAGAAGTCGTTAGAAAAGTGGGTCTGAAAAAAAACAAAAAACAAAAAACAAAAAAAAAAAAAATAACGTTTTTTACCGTAACAAAACGCGACGTGCAGTCGGTAACAGTAAACAGTAACAGCAGCAGCAATAGTAGCAATGAAGACCGCGACGTTATACTATACGAGCTGACTGGCTGGCTGGGCTGGCTGGGCTGGCTGGGCTATAGAACCAACGTTCCAAGGTGAAAGTGATAACCACATTTACTGACCTACATTACTCTCCGAGTTCGTCTTGGCGATCAAACCGGGGCTGGGTTCTCCCGCTTCTTATTCTTCTTTAGTTATTTCCTTCCTACTCCTTTCTCTTCTTATACTCCGCGAGTATAATGTGTCACACGTATATATATACTGCACATACGACGTAGGGGTAGAGCGCTAGCGATATATATATATGTATACACGTATGTATTATATACATGTATTTTTTTTTTTTTTTTTTTTTTCTTCTCCTCCGGTACCTCGAAAAGCTCTACGCAATCTTCTTTCTAATTTTCGTTTTCGTTTTCAACGTTTTACTATAGACTTGTTTTTTTGTTTTTTTTTTTTATGTTTATTTCTTTTTTTAAGCTTGACCCAAAAGATACGAAGCTACCAAGACGTTTGTTCTATTATTAAAACCAGTCGAAAGTAGGTAGGTAGATGTAGTCAGTCAGTCACTCACTCCACTCACTTCACTCACTTAATTTTTTACTTTTGCTTTACATTAATAAATTATTTAGATTGAGGAAAATTTTGATTTTTTTTTTCATTTTAAATCAAAAAATCAATTCATATATATACCTATACCTATACAATATACAATAATTAATATGAAAAATAAAATAGAGAACTGAATTTCTTTTCGATTTTCCCTCCAATGATTATTATTATTCTTATTTATAAAATTAATTAATCGTTTGATTAATAAATTAAATAATTTCCGAAAGAGTCACTGTCGCAGTCAGATCGAGATATATATCTATCTCGCACGGTACATTGAACCGTGCAAGTAGAAATTATTCGAGGTCGAGGTATAAGGAAAGAAGAGAATTTCTACAGTGTATAATTAAGGTACCTGTATATACTGTATTTATACATGTATATGTGTATCTATGTACGTATTTACCCAATGGGTTGAAAAGCTTGTGAAACTTTCTCCGTTGGTTTTATATACATGTATATATATATATATATATATATATATATATATATACACAATTGCATGTATAATTTTCTACTACCACATAAAACTGTTTCGACCACCTCTACTGTATATCCGCCGTTTGATCTGATCGTGAAATTTCAACATATATATGCGTATATACGCATCTTTAAATTTAAATTGCAGAGAGAAAGAAAGATAGAGAGATAGAGAGAGAGAGAGAGACAGATCTTTGTTTTTTTATTTTTCATTTTTGAAGAAGAATAAAAATAACGAAGGGGATTTATTTAAAAAAAAAAAAAATGAGCAAAAAATCGTCAACTTATTATATAATATAATGCTTAGATATGAATGCATATCTAAGGCCAGTGTCATACTGACTATACGGATTATACGTACATAAGAAGAGATATTGAAGCACGAAACCAGGTTATACCTAGATATATGTAGATATACATAGGTATACGTACACTTTCCGATATGTATGTGTATATATATGAATTATGAGTCAGTGTTACGACAGAAATCTACATGCATAACAGCCGTATTACTGAATTGAGTCATCCGTCATTTTATCACATTGTAATAAGGGGTAAGAAATATAAATTATACAATTGAAAAATGAAGAAAGAGAACAAGGGTAAGACACCGTGAATTTAAAAGAAAAATAAAAAAAAAAAATAATAAAAGAAACAAAATTGGGGAAAAGTCGCTAAATTTTGTAACGAGACAATGGCTTCTTTTTTTTTTTTTTTTACTTCTTCTTTCTCGTTTCTCTTCAGCAAGTGACATAGAAAAAAAAAAAAAAAAAAATCTGATAATAGAGACGTGAAATTTTTATTTTTATTTTGACTTGACCTAGAATACAGTTTCTATATCTTATACCAACCACACCTGTATTTAGTGTGCTAGTTATTTTTTCGGATACTTAGACGGATAGATATATATCGTCTTACCTAATAGTTTATTTTTAAGTAAATCCGTCGAAATGTCTAAATTTCTAATTCTAATATTCTCTTCTTCGATTCTTCGTCGTCGATACGTTGCATCTGTAACTACGATTTATATATATATATATATATATACACATTACACATAAATATATAAAAAAAAAAAAAATCGTGGACCGAATCGACGTATGCCACCGAGTGATAATAAGTGGAGCTTGCGGTACGTGTCTATGTTATATCTGTAGAAGAAGTTTCGGAGGTGGCGGTGAGCGTGAGCGTGGATTTGCAGAACATCGGGCATGAGGCGTTGAGACTTGACCTGAATATCGTATCTATCTAGAGGAGGAGTAGGAGAAGATCAGAGCAGAGCAGAGCAGAGCAGAGTCGTTGACTATTTTTTTTTTTCTTTTTTCCTCTTTTTCTTTTTCTTTTTCTTTTAAACCACTCGAACGAAATGGAACTGGGAGAAATTTTCTGTGATTCGTGTATATATATATATATATATATATATATATATAGTAAACAATTAACAAGATAAATAAAAGAAATGGAATTTATTAACAAGTTCCATTCACCGCGGGCAAATGATATTGCCTGAATTAAATCGTTGGAAAAAATTGGACTTTTAATTTTGTTTTTTTTTGTTTTTTTCCATTTTTTACCCTATACAATATATTCTTCGCGCATGTTACTTGACAGCGATATAGTATAACTAGATAAAATTAATTGAACGTCGTGTCGTTTAGTAAGATAACAAAAAAAAAGAACGAAAAAACAAGAAAAAAAGTTAAATTCACAATCGCACAGCTCAAGGTATATAATTGTTATTTTTTTATATATATATACAAAGCTCTATACACTTGTCATTGTTCTCATCTCTGTTTTACCTATAATGGCCTAGCTTTCTACACACAGTTACGTATATATATATATATATATATATATATATATATATAGTATAGAATTATTATGTTAGTTTAATTCTTAGAATCAAGGTTATACCTACTGCCGCAACAACTACCTATGATACCTATTATACATATATATATATATATATGAGGTCAAAGAAACAGTTTTTCCGTTTCTTTTTTTTTTTTAAACACATTTTCCATAATTTATGTATATGTATATAATTTGGCGTCGTATAATTCGTTCGTTCAATGTTCATTAGTTATAAATGCGAGAGAAAGTATATAGCCAGGTAGTCACATATTTGTATATATATATATATATATGTATATATATACGGGAGATGAATATTTCCAAGAGTAAATCTCGAAGCGGAACTTGAGAGTCGGTGACTCTGACATAATTTGATGACCATTTAACGTACGCGGTATAAGGTTGCTGCACCCATAAGCCAAAAAAAAAAAATACCGAAAGAGTTTCGTCGTAGGTATATACATATACGTACGTGGCAATGAACTCGCTCGTGGCTAACTATTATAATTCTCTAATTGTGAGTATAACCTCGTGGGATTAGAAAATCTCTAAATCACTCCCTTCTTATTCTTTTCACTATATACAGGTTGATTCAGACTCTAGCGGTGCATATTTCGAGAGTTGATTCCCTGCGAGATTCTAAGACTAAATTTCCTTTACCAAAAATTCGTGGTAACGATAGTTTCCGAGCTACGGAATATCTTAGTCGACCAATCGCGGAGCGTATAGCTCGCATAGACGGGGCACTGCGCAACTCAGACTCGGCGGCGTCACCTATAAGCTATGCGATTGGTGGACTAAGATATTCCGTATCTCGGAAACTATCGGTCTCTCGGATTTTTGGTAAAGGAAATTTAGTCTCAGAATTTCTCGAGGAATCTATCCTCAAAATATGACTCTCTCGATCCGAATACCGCATGTATACGGGCATTTTTATACGCATAAAAAATCGAATCGAAACCTTGAAATTCGCAAAAAAAAATAAAATAAAATAAAATAAAATACAAAAAAAAAATTCACGGTAATAATAATTCCAAGTGTCTATCTACTCGCTGCTTCGAACCTATACTTACTTATACTTATACTTACTCGCTTACTTAGGAACGGGATCTTAGAATCGTTTGTCAAAACTTTCGAAGCCGTTGAACCTATTCGCACACATTACGTTTCTCGTTCACGCTCACCGCGTTCACTCACACGTTACTTAGGAAAGAACGTATGCATATACATATATATATATATATATACACATAATATGTGTAGGTATATACGAGGTTCTCGCCTTTGCCTTTGGCTTTGGCTTTGGCTTTGGCTTTGGCTTTGGCTTTGGCTTTGGTTGTCTGCATTTGTGCCATCGCACGCGTTTGCTCTCTCAGGTTCAGGGCTATGCCATACTGCTCCTACCTACCTACTTGTAACATTCAGGTTCATGGACTCTCTCTCTCTCCCTCTCCCTCTCCCTCTATCTCTATCTCCAAAGTTCTGGCTCGCAAACAAACTGGCTACTGCATAATCATCATCATCATCATCATCGCATCAGCGTAATTACATGGCTCTTAAAATTTTCACCGTCCCGGTAAAAGAAAAAACAACAAAAAAAATTGTTCTCACTTTGTTTTTTTTTTTTTGTTTTTTTGTTTTATTTTATTCCAAAGGCACTAGAATTTGTTATAATTATTAATATTGTTATCGGAATTAGTCATTTTGATAGATCTTTGTTTTTTCAATAAAAGTTCTCCTATACTTCTTCTTCTTCTTCTTTTTCTTCTTCTTCGTTCTGGGTTTTTTTTTTTTTTTTCTTTCTTTTTTTTAATTACAATATAACTACCGTGCAAAGTAAATTTTTGAGAATTAGAAATCTGCGCGAATCGCATGTTTAACACTCTGCTCGAACTTGTACCGCAATTACCTTCACCACTATATTACTAGATCGTAATTTACCGTTGCTTCTATCTACTGATTCAGTACCAATATCTAGGTATACCTACATCTACTCAATGCACCCGTTTCGCCCCAATTGAAAACCGCTTTTGCGGTTCTCGGTCGGCTTCAAAGCAAATTTATTCCAACTATATATATATATATATATTATTTTATGAAATTACGAACATATCTGCATCTATAAATCATTCGGTACTTTTTTTTTTGTACGTTTTTCGACCATCTAAAAACGTATTTTGAAAAAATATTTCAGAACTTGATGCAGAACTCGTTTTTTTTTTTTTTTTTGGTACTCTCATTAATTCTCCAACGCTGATCCGAAGGGGAGAACTCTTTCGTTCCTTTCGAACGATTATTGATCGATTATACATACATTATAGCTGGATATTTATTTATCGATCTGTTCATTCGTTCACTCACGTATTACATATATGCATAACTGTATTGAATAGAGAAAGGTGGGGAAAAACGATCGAAAAAAAAAAAAATAAAAAAAACCGAATAAAGAAATAAATAAAACGTAATCAACTTGCATGGCAGTAGTAATAAAATGAGTTACAGTATATATTTACACGTACATATGTGTGTATGTAATGTGTAGAGAGATAGCAGTAACAGTGATCTAACTGTAAGAGTTTCTGGCGTAGGACTGCTTTCTCCTCCTTCTCGCGCGCTCTTTTTCTCTTCTCCTTTCCAACTTGACTTAGCTTGATTCAAATGAACTTAACTTGACTCAAATTGACTAAACTTTCAACTTCTGTTCGATAATTGGACCGTGATTAAAGGTAGCGGTACGAACGTACGCGTACCGAATATATACGAGAAAAATCTATATTCACCTTTCATACTAGACTCGACTAGTTAAGGTATACAGGTATTCGTTGATTTACCTGAATCGAGAAACTCCGCTTTTCTTCCCGGATATACGTCCGCGTTATCCCTGCATGAGTTATGTCCGTGCAGTACCTACCTACGTACGCGTATACATACGTGATATATACAAGGTCGAAAAACACCTTGTCGCTAAAAAAAAAAAAAAAAAAAAAGCAAAAAGAAAAAAGAACAAAAAAATCGATTCTTTTGTACCGATTAATTTATTACATTATTTTTCTTTTCTGGTCTTTTCGTTCTTATTTATTATCGTCATTCTCATCAAGAATGTAAGAAAGTATCGATTTTACTCGATCGTTGACAAAGAATGACATAGAATTGTTTTTCCTTTTTTTTTTTTTTTTTTTTTTCTCTTGCAATTCTCATCGCACTCTCGTTATCTCCTTTACATTTCATCGTTTCCTCTTCTTCCAAGAATAATATACCGTCGACTAGCGTAATTTTTTTCTTTTCATTTCTCTTTTGTTTTTTCCTCATCTTATCATTTTTTTTTTGCACACTTTCGTCATGATCGTATATATTATATATGTATACACCGTATGATTCTATCCTGTAATTACAACAGTTCGATCCTATACCCGTAACACAATGCTTGATAAATTTTTTCCCTCGCTTTACTTTCTTTTATTTTCCTTCAATTATTTTCTTTTGATTTCAATTTTAATAGTTTCCTTCCATTTCACTAATACCTATACATATATACACACGTGCAGTATATAGCATATTACACATATCATATACATATACACATGGATGCAACAACGGTACACTGTGCACGCGATGTGCAACACCACAGGCAACAGCAGCACCACTTTCATCAGACTTTCTGCGCTTTCCATTAACTGGAGAAAAAAAGAAAAAAAAAAAAAAGGAAAAAAAAAAAAGAAGATATTATAAGAGTAGATTATAGAATAGAAGAGAAAATAAACACGTTGAGATTATAATTGTTCATAATATATCTAGATGAATGAAATAAATAAATAAATAGATAAATAGAAGATAAAAAATCGATGTGGAAATATTGAAAAAATATATATTTCATATTTTATATCTTCAATATTTTTGTTTCGTTTTCGATTCTTCTGTTATCTTTGTTTTAGTTGAAATGAAAAAATGAAAAAATGATCTGAATTATATTTAGGTTCATGCCTATAGCTACATTGTGTCTCTCATATTCCGACATTGGATTAAATAGTTCGCAAACTGTCTGGGCTTTTCAGGAAACATCCAATTACGTTGAGTGCAGCAGGGGACTTGCAGCAATTGGTGGTCCAGAGGCCTGGGTTCAAGTTCCGAATTTTAAAAGCATAAAGGCGATTCCAAATGTTCAGAAACGTTGAAAGTTTAGAAGATTATAATTCCGAATGATCTGATAGGATTTTGAAACTTTTTTTGTTTTTAATAATCACGGTTTGTTATTTGAAATCGTTCAATGCAATTTCGATCTCCAATTTAATAGGTTCGCGATAGAAAGTGGCAATATATGTACATAAACAGCTCGGTGTAAGAAGATCAGGTTTTCGCAACCAGAAACGCACGCATAGGATTCCTGATGCGCCTGTTTCTGTATATTTTTTTTCTTTTGGTTTCTTCCTCTCTTTACCTTTTACTTTTTTTTTTTTTTTTTTATACATCACGTAAGTTTCCCAGTTTTCCTTATTATATAACGTAAGCTCGTAGAAGAAGCTCATTTATTATGTATATCCTAAAACGTAGTTTTTCCTCGACCGCATCGCAGAAGGTATTACCTACCTCGTTAGTTGCATAAAATCTTGTAGTATATCACAGGTGTACCTATGATATATACGTATACGTAAGTCGATATGTAAAAAATAAAAATTGACAGAGAAAAATTCAGATAGAAAGAAAGAAAGAAAGAAAGAAAGAAAGACAGAAATAAGACCGTATAAGATTGATAATGACGATTATTCTCTCTACGACTGATATAAAACTGATAATAACGGATTATTAACACTCTTACACTGCACAACTATATTCAATTACTCAAAACATTGATTATACCCAGAGGCAAGGTTTCGTATTCAACCTAATCACGCGCGTATATACCCATACAAAAATCATAATCATTGTATAGTCGTCAAATAACCTCAATAATATTTATCATTTATAAAGGTGTAGGCATAGGTATGTAGTTCAATTCATACATATATACACACATATGTATATCAAGCAATTAGTCATCCTGTGCGATTTCTATCAACTATACCAATCATCGTCACCTGCAATCCTCCAGGTGCAGTTCCGATCAAGTGTGCACAGAATACAGGGTGGTTCAGGTTAAGTGCGTCATACTTTGAGGGTGGATTCCTCGATGAATTCTAAGACTAAATTTCCTTTACCAAAAATTCGAGGGATCGATAGTTTCCGAGCTACGGAAGATCACAGTCGACCAATCGCAGAGCTTATAGGTGACGCCGACAGCGCCGGCCATGAGTTTGAGTTGCGCAGTGCCTCGTCTACGCGATCTATACGCTCCGCGATTGGTCGACTAAGATCTTCCGTAGCTCGGAAACTATCGATCCCACGAATTTTTGGTAAAGGAAATTTCGGCTTAGATTCTCGCGGGGAATCTATCCTAAAAATATTCCCAGCTCGAACTGCGTTACGTAAACGAAAATGAGAAATGAAACTCGATTTTTTTTTGTTTCTTTCCAGGGGAATCGAACGTTCCGGAATGAATTTTATTCCCCTGCGTCTATAATATTCCTGTTATTAATTTAAATCGCCGATGATTCACGATCATCGCTTTGTTGACGTATGTTCAACAAACCTATAGAGGTAGCCGTAGTCGTCAGCCTTTGTGTCACTTCCTTAACGACTCGAACAATTATTATCAGATATTGAATATCCACACACATATATGTATATGACTCAATATTAATTTCGCAATGATTTCCTTTTGCGCATCGGCGCGTTTAATTCTTTAATTAAATAAACACCACACTCGCAACTCGTTTATTATAAATTATAATGCGTATTTGGAAAAACGTCAAGTTAAACCTGTAATACATACCAACAGTCGCGTATTATACATATATACGCCACGTGTTGTTGCACTTCGCCAATCCGTATCTCTATCTATCTATATATATATATATATATATAGTATCTCTCTTTTCGAGTGCAAATTCGTCCTCGATATTATAATTAGAATTCTATGAAACCCAATGCCTTTTATACGACGCTTTAATAAATTTCCCGCTCTTAATTACTACGAAATAAGAATAGAAAAAAATCAAATCAAATCCGATCTAATCGTCGAATAACTGTACTCGGAGGTAATTACGCGTGAATTGAGTGTCTTAAAGAGTTTAAAATAGTCCAAGGTGTGTGTAAGCGAGGCAAAGAATAAGAATAAGAGAAATAAGAATGAGAATTAGAAGATGAGGACAGGATACGGTAACGACATCGCATTCTGTTTCCTTTTATGTCGTGTGTAATGCCTTATAGTGTATTTATGTAACAATAAAATTAGAACGGTGGGTTAGAGTAGTTGGAGTAGGTACCTCTTCTACCTACAGCAATTCGGTAGACGAGTATAAGCATGCGATCGCGAGAAGAAGATCCGATCAGTAGAGTAGTGGGACATGATCTGCTGTCGCGTTGACTGCCATGCGTGTGCAGCGTTTAATTAGAATGACAAATAAATGAGATTGAGGTCTATTTTAAAGGGTACAGGATTCCGATCAGATCGGAAATAAACGAAAATAAGAAAAACCGAAGGAAATTACATTTAATGAGATCCAGACCGATGAAATCATTCCAACTAATTCCGTATTCGCGATTTATGATTCATTATATTTATCGCGAAAAAATTGGCAACTTATTCATTCATTCCTTTATTTATTTATCGTCTAATTTTTTTCTTCTTATACCATCTTACAATTTTTTCTTTATCTGAATATGTTTCACGGGTTTTTTTTTTTTTTTTTCTTCCTCTCTTTCTTTTTCCTCCGAGTGAATCAGACCTGTTATTGAATCACCTCGTAGTAAAAACTGAAAGCAAAAGGCTATGACTTTATCACGTGTAATGATATATTCATTCTTATGCCAACTTCAACGAATTACAATTAGTCTGACCCTGACCATCTCGGATTATAATACTATACCAGCTTTAAAAGGAAGTCAAATTTTTCTTCAGACTTTTTTTTCTCTTCTCCATTTACCCACCGTATAACCAGAACTTTCGTTTTTCATTAAAGGTTAAGAATTCTTAAGCCTGTTTTCGCTATCTATCATATTTTACTTATCCTCAGAAAGAAGAATTCTCTTCCAGGATAAACGATTATTATTTTTGGCCGTCTACTCAAGCGGAAATTATTTTTCTACTCATTATTATTATTATTATTATTATTATTATTATTGTTATTATCAAAAGGAAAAAATATTGAGAATAGAAAACATTTTTCCTGATTAATTATTTATAAAAATGAATAGCGATAAGATAAACACTGAAGATAACTTTCCACCGACCTTAGCTCTTCTCTTCTCGCTTCTTATTTCCAATTATTTCTTCTCATTTTTTACACATTCGCATCTTTTATCAATATCAATAATATATATACATATACCTATATATATATACATATATATATGCACTTTCTGTAATTGATATAATTAATATTATAATGTAAATTTGTCGTAATAATTATATACATATATGTATATATTAATAACATTAAGTAATCACGAATATCACGAGAAAAAAAAAAAAAAATGTAATTTTTATTAATTCATTTTATTATTCTTCTTTGTCCTTAATCTCCTTTGTTTCTATTCCGAAGATCAAATAAGGTAGGGATATTGTTGTTTTTTTTTCAATTTTCTTTTTTTTTTTTTTTATATATAACGGGTATATATCTACCCTTGAGATAAACACGAGGAGCCCTTGAAATATCTGAAACTGAATAATGGCAATCTGCAATGCAGTATATCAGCACCAACAGCCTTCCTTCTTACTTGGTAGATACGTACAGGTATAGGTACTACTCGTAGGTGCACCAGAGACATATGTACTTCTCTGATCGAAGCTATACAGTGCACAGAGTACTCAAGGTCGTCCTTGACTGGAATCGCGATCCGTTGTGACGTCACCTGTACTGCAACTCACTAACCACCAGTCAGTAGGTGTAGTACGTACGTACGTACATACATACGTCTGCGAGTCTTACTTATACTTACCGATTTGAATTTTTCCTTTTTTTTTTTTACGATTTTTTTTTTTTTTTTAATTCTTTTTATTTTTTTCTTTCCCCATAAACTAACCACCGCAATCTGCTCCGCACTTCGGAGTAGAATTAACCATGAGTCTATACTAAAACCGCCGCGGTATCAAAACTGACCGCAAAATTATTAACACATATTATAACATATCATGGATATGACCTCAAACGATAATTATTAAACAATTAAACGTATCATAGTGTAATCTGTACACACACATAGGTATACACGTATGTGAATATCATTGAATAATCAAGACAATCTCTATACTGCCTTCGGGGTATTATATTCTAGACAATGATTGACAATTTTTTTTATTGAATTATCATATTTTGTAAAACTATCGAAAAACTGTACAGGGTGATTTCGGGCTGAGCGAGTCATATTTTGAGGGTGGATTCCTCGCGGAATTATAAGACTAAATTTCATTTACCAAAAATTCGAGGGACCGATAGTTTCCGAGATACGGAAGATCTCAGTCGACCAATCGCAGAGCTTATAAGTGACGCCGACAGCGCCGGCCATGAGTTTGAGTTGCGCAGTGCCCCGTCTATGCGATCTATACGCTCCGCGATTGGTCGACTAAGATCTTCCGTATCTCGGAAACTATCGGTCTCTCGAATTTTTGGTAAAGGAAATTTAGTCTTAGATTCTCGCGGGGAATCTATTCTCAAAATATACTTGAATATCTATATGTATGATCATATGTTTAGTTTAGTTATATAAAATAAAAAGAAATATCTATGTACGTAAATTACGTATGTAATTATGCTGCAACTACTCTGTATATAGTGTATAATACTGCGGTACTGTAATGCACCGCACACGCCAACAACAGCAGAGCGATAAGACGTTACAGAAATAGCAAGTTGAATGGCCTACTCTCTCTCTCTTTCTTTCTCTCTTATTCTCTCTCATTCTCTTTTGTTCTCTTTCTCTCATTTGCAGCCTGTATCTATCTATCCGACTGTGTGCTGCTGTGGCTGCTGCTGCTGCTGCAGTCGGTCGTTTAAGGTTGTATTATACTGCCTCGGAGAGTTGCGTGTATAATGAAGCTGAAGAGAGAGGGAGAGAAAGAGAGAAGAAAAACGCTTTGTTTAAAATTTTATATGTCGTAAAAAAATTCATTGCGTTAATGTAAAGAAACAACTGATGAACAAACTGCAGGCTATACCTTTTCAGGAACGAAGTGAAATGAAAAATGAGCCGATTGAGGTAAAGGAAAAAGGGATGCGTTCCGAATCTTGGAACAAAGGTTGTAACAAGAGCCTGTCTTTCGATATATATATATATATATATATCTATATATCTATTGCACATATATGTATCTTGAGCAAGAGAGTGCATCAGCATCAACGCGCAGCGCAACGCAGCGCGGCGCTAAAAGCAAAGAGCGAAGAGCGAAGAGCGAAGAACGGAGAGCGCGCGCTCGAGGGCCTTGGACGATCTCTGTCCTTGACTTGGCACGATTACCCCAGCTCGAGAGGTGTGACGTCATTCCGCATAACTCGCCTAATTGCATCGTTGCCGCTGCAGTTTTCTCCCTCTTCTACTCCACCTCCGCCCCCACCCCCTTCAGCGGCTCACTGCACCGCGTCCTTTTCTCTTTATCCCTCTCCCATCCCCCCGCTCTCTCTTCTTCGACCATTCGTCGTTTACTGTCTATATATACACGTTTACACCCTATACATACATCTATCGTATATCTAGTGTACAGTTTGCTCCCACGCGAAGGCAAGGGGGCGATAGAGAAAAGAGAGAAAAACAATGTAAAGAAATTGAAAAGGGGAGTCGAGACACTCTACTCCATGATCACGATCACGAGGCGAATTCGTGACAAACAACAAACACTTCATACTCAATTATTACTTTTTGATTAGTTTCTTCTCTTATTTCGATACGATTTTTATACCATTTCTTATCATCGTTATTCAACCATCGACATGTAATACATTAAACAGTGAAATTTTCCCGCCGAAGATCATCTCTCCCTTAAGTTCCCTCGTGTTACATAGCTTCTCCGATCATTTATGCTAAGTATAACGACCGAGGTAGCGCGCTGGCGTTTCGTAATCCGTTGACATCGCCTCGTAGGTTAATCCGCGGGTATCGAGACCGAGAAATCCTCGTAGATTAAAGCCCAGACTGTGTCGGGAATGGTATATTTTTTTACCTCCGATTCGCTTCGATGTGATAAAACCTCGTTTAGTCTCTCGCCCGTTCTTCACCTCTTCATCATCGTACCCCCGCGCTACTTCGAATGGATATGGATATCGAGCCGTGCGAAAAACGAAGGCCAGGCCAATATTCGGAGTCGATGACTCCTCTACCCCCGTTTAGTTTCACCGGTCGTCGCTCAGCTTAGCTTTAGCTTAGCAGCTCGGCTTTATTATAGAGCTGCTACTTCGGGGCCGGGTGTCGAGTCGAATACCTATACGTGATAAACAACGACGAGTAAGAGAATAAAATTAATTAAAAACGAAGATTAAACAACGAAAGAGAATCCATCACCTTTATTCTATTTATTATACTCATTTCGTTTTTTCATATCTTACAACTGCACGCTTCGTTTATCATCGAATCAGAGAAAAAGAATATAGATTCAATGGGATTACCAGATCGCCGGATACAGTTGTAAAATTAATGATATAAAAGGCAAAAACTCGGCGTATAAATAAACGAATAAAAATATTATCGAGTCCGTCTGTATTCGGATTCGGACTATTTTCATTGTCTCGAATAAAGGCAGAGGCAGGCTGCTCGCGGGCAGAGCAGACTTCGTCATCACGTGTTGCAGTGGTCGAGGGTTAAGGTGACCTTGGGCTTTTGGAGTTGAATGGTCGATGTTGCAGACTTTCAGCACCACCACCACCACCGGAGCGGTAGAATTGCAACCTTTATGCACTTGTTATATTTTCGTGATCTCATGGTTTCACAGTCCCCCTTGATACAACATGAAATACTTTAACGGATAATAAACAAGATATGCTGCAACGAGACAAAGAAATAACATTAAGAAAGAAAAAAAAAAAAGAAAAAAGAAAAAAAAAAAAAAAACCGAGTAGGAACAAAATAAAATCAGAATGTGTATAAATAATTCCCCTATGATAAATCGATTTATCGTTTATTTCGTAACTCCTAAGACGAGGAATGATGTAAAGTAAGGTAGCTGTTTGCTGGATATACTTATTAACCGTTTTGAACAACGATGAATAAGTCTGTTTTTATTCGTTTTTTTCTTTTGGTTTCTTTTCTTTTTTTTTTTTTTTTTTTGATTTTTTTCGATCGAGATTGATTCGCCGATACGCGATTTGCGATTTGGTCTACCATGACCACGGACAACCGCGGTGTAATACACGCGTTTGAAAAACAAAAAGGATGTCAGTGCAATTTTATTTCATCGCGTTTCGATCGTTCTAATAATTAATTGGCGGATATTTGACGGTAAATTTTTATTAAAAATCAGTTATATTGTATTATATTATGTTATATTACGTTATGCATATGTACTACATGTTCGTTGAGCGAGTCGCGTGACCCTGGCTTACAAACTAATCGGTAGATACCCTCCCTGATCCCTTTATATTCGCTTAAGTAGTTCAAACCGCGAACTGAATGCACCAGCACCACCACGATTCTTATGTTATATCTATTTTCTCGTATACCGTAACAATTATTGATTCGCTTTCACTCATAATCTTATCATTTTTTTTTTTTTTTTCTTAACGCTTTGCATCGTGAATTAAAAATTGACGAAATGTTTGGTTTTTTTTTTTTCACACGTTTTCGAATTTTACAACCCGGAGTTAAATTTCGTTGGAAAAAAAACAATCAAACGATTCGTTAATTTATTCAGATTTTTATTATACACGTATATACACGATAACTGACCTAAATTCTCTCTCTCTCTCTCTCTCTCTCTATATATATATATATGCCACAACTGTTACATGCTTGTAATTTTGATCGTCGATCTTCTGCTCGCGTATATTCGTACTTGGCGAATAATTCAGGACAATGAATTCACCAGTGATTCTTACTCTACTTGACCCATATAATTTAATATGGGAGATAAAAGAGTGATAAGTAACGTTGCTACAAAAAATTTTCGTTTATAAATATTTATATACATATTATAATTAATATAATCAATTTCATAGAGCGATTCATCTAGATATTATCGAACGATTATCGATTTTCCAAAGTATTTTGATATATTTTTTATTTTATTTTGAACGGGATTTGAGAATTGATGTAAGGGTCATCCGGTTTGGCAATCGGATAAGAACGTCACTCGTTATACTTCGTTACGTCTCTTCTCTTATTCTGTTCTTCTCCGCAGCTATACTACCGCCGGTTACGTCATATCGTTATCACGTAATGAAGTAATTGCGTCGTATGTCGAGGTAGTACGTAGGTAAATGGGTATACGTAATATTCGATCCGGGGGCCAATTCCGTACCGGGTAAGAATTGCGAATTCGTTTAACAATAAGACGATTTAGAATTTTCGGAAACTTTCCAAGCTCAGGAGATTAAAACTCCCCAATTTTCGGTCTATTTATGCGAAGACGGAATTTTCACCGTTACGATTTTTGTTAAAAGAAAAAAAAGAGGCGCCTGGAATCCCGAAGTTTTTAGTTCTTAATTCGAAGCGCTGTGTCGCGATTTAAAATAATTGCGAAAAATGACGTGAAATTTATTCGCGCGGTATGCAATGCCGTTGTAAAAAAAAAAATCGCTTATCGAACTTGCAAAGAGATTATTTCCTCTTCGGAGAAAGAGATTCGTTCTAAAACCATTCTCTGCAGGATATCGCCGCAGTTAAAACCTCTCCATCTCTCTCTCCTCTCTCTTTCTCTCTTCACCGCGTGATATTTTCGGATTAGCAAGCCAAAAATGCAGTCCGGGCTGCACGAGCTGCAACGAACTGCATGCAGCAGCAGCAGCAGCAGGGTTAAACGAAACACTAACTTCTCAATTCTGACTCATAAACCGGACGTTGAACGTCGTTCGTCGGGTTAAACAAATTCCAAAAATTTCAATGACGAATCTCTCCCTCTCTAAACTTACGTACGTGACAAAGACTTGAAGAAAAATATACGAAATTCTTTGATTTTCTTCAATTTTACTCGAATACTGAAAAAAATATGATAAAATGAATCGATTTTGTTTTTTTTTTTTTTTCTTTTTCTACTTTTATAACGAAAAGAAAAGAAATTTCGAGAAAAAAAAAAAAATTAAAAAAATAAGTAGAATCCAGAAAAATCTGCGGAAAAAAATAAAAAATGAAATAAAAAAAGTTTGAAAAAAATAAAAAATTGAAATTCTTGTTTTTCTATATCGGGTCTGCCGCTGCAGTCGTTTAAGGGGGACGTGACTCCGAGTGCATCGGCAAACGGACGGACGCGGGCAGCGGGCCGCTCCGACTTCGGGGTCGAAGTGGGGGTTTAAAGAGGGCGACATCGCATCGGCGCGAGGCCAGCCGTCGTCGCCGAGCCATGCGATGCCATACCATGCTATGCCATGCCATGCCATGCCACGCAGCGCAGTGCAGCGCAGCGCAGCGTCGCGTCGCGTCGCGTCGCTCTGCCTTGAACCTCCGCCGGTGCATTGGCCGTCGCTCAAGGGCGTCCGCCCGACTGACTCTCCCTCCGACTGTCTCCCACAGTCAGACTCTCCCTCTCCCTGAAAGTTTGCCTCCCCCGCACACCCCATACCCTATACTCGATGCCCCACACCCGGAGAGAAGAGTTAAACAACCGAGACGCCGCCGCCGCCGTTCTGCCGCTCTGCCGCCCCTGAAACAACGTTAAGACGGCTACTACCCCAATAGACGAATCATTTTCTTTATTTTCCTTTTCGGTCGTTTAGGGATCTTGGAATTTTGAAAGTTTACGTTTTGTTTTTGTGAAATTTTTGGTTTTTTTGTTCAATTTTTTTGAATAGGAATTTAGATTTCTTTTTCGCTCGCGACTATTCTTTTCTTTTTCATATAATTCTCGTTTTTATAGGGTTTTGGATTTTCTCCTTTCATCCAGTTTTGGAATATCGAGAGATTCTTATTGACGTAGGAGAGAATTATATTGTATTCACACGGAATTTTATAAAATTTAATAAACTTCTGATCGCTCTGTGAAATTCCTGAATTTTCGTCAATTTCTCTTCATTTCTTACAAAATCGTACGTAATAAATTTGAAAAAAAGAAAAAGCGACGTTGAGTCTCTAGTATATCACCCGTTTGCGAAAAAACTATGCGCTGCACTAGACCAGCCATAATTTCTCTTGGCTATATAACAGTAATCTATGACACAAGAAGAATAAGAAGAAGAACGAGAATAAGAAATAGAGAAACAAGAAGAAGAAGCAGAAGAAGAAGACGAAGAAGAAGAAGAAGAAGAAGAAGAAGAAGCTATATAGTAACTAGTTGCGTCATACTGCATTCCCTGTTGCTGCTGAACAGTAGCTATACACATAACTAGTAGTACATGACTATTATCTAGACACGTACAGGTATAAAGTTATACCAGAAGCTCTCGGCAGACTCGATCTTATTATTATTATTATTATTTCATCATTGTCATTCATGTATTTCACGATAAAATTCAAAAGTTTCGATTTTTCAAAGCACCATAGTCTCGATTTCGCGATGTAAAGTTAAAAACTGCTAAATTCTAGATCCCCGAAAGTCCCGCGATCCGAAAATTTCGGTTTACTTATCACCGATAACCGATCGATAAATGATCGAAACTAAAAATAATCGTCGAATATATGTATATATATGGGTGATTCCATTCTAACAGTGTTTATTAATGTCCTGTACTGTTTTCTCCCACTGGTCATCCGTTAACAATCTATTCATAAAATTTTTGTATCGATACGATCCTCGTGAACATATTTCATCGCTTCTTTCGTATAATATATAACTTGCAGTCCGGAGATCACTTAAATGTCACTACCGTGTCACGTCCATTTCTAAAATTTACCAATGAATTCATTATTTTCTTTGTCGCAATAAATGATCCAAATTAATCAATCCATAAATCTAATTAACGTTATAATGTAAAATTCATAAATAAATTATAATACGATTCGTAATAATTGTTCCAAAGAATGTCTACCAAATTTATTTTACGTCAGTATACCGTGGCACGGAAAATTCAAAATTTGATTTACATTCTCGATATTTCGAAGTGGCAGTAAAATCCTCTCGGACATTAATTTTCACAAACAAAATCGAGTAACAAAAATGCGTTAAAAAAGTGAAAAATTTTAACAATAGAATGAAAAAATGTTTGATAAAAAAAAAGTAACAGTTAAAACAGAATCACCGATATATCGTTGTTTCAGAATCGCGAAACGATATAGGTAGTACATATGGAAGGAGAATAAGGAATACGAGGACGCACGGGGGTCGCGTCGAGGGTTCTAGGTTAGGTTAGGTTGGTTTAACTGGTGGCGGTGACCGAGTAACCTTGCACAGGTCTCTCGGTTGTTATACATATAGTTACAACACATAGAGGCTATTTGCTCACTCGTTCGTTTAATCTCTGTTGCTTGCAACTCTGCACAAACCGAGTGCAGCCGGAGAAGAGAGAAAGAGAGAGAGAGGGAGAGAGAGAGAGAGAGCCCCCGCCGATCAATGCGCGCATGAAAGCAGCAGCAACGGTCGTGGAAAGAGAATTAAAAGGAGAAAAGAAATATAGTTAAAAAATAAAAATAAAAGGAATAAAAAATGGAATAAAAACGGCCGACCTCCTCCTCCCCCCTTCACTTTTCTCTTTCTTTTCTTCTTTCTTTTTAGACCTCGGCACCTATAACACTCTACATTATTATAATATGGTATATATGTGTACGTGTACGTATATGCGTATGTGTTGAACTTTATCTATAGCATATTATGTATCAGCTCGTTTAACTCATTCTCCCCTCATTTTCTCCTTAAAACTTCTCTTTTACCATTCGATGAGACGACTAAATTCTCTTTGTGTCTAACTCTCGTCATTGTTGTTGTTTTGTTATTGTTATTATTTTCGTTATCATTGTACAGGAGTATAGTTTCTTTTTTTTTTTTTTTTTCTAATATGTTGTTCTTTTTGTTTCGGATTCGATCGTCGGTATAAAATTAATAATTGTATAAAAATAGTAAAAGAAATTTTATTTGTTTATTTATATACACGTATGTGTGTGTGTGTGTGTGTATGTGTAAAATTTACGATACTTCTACCCCCACCCCCTCCAACATGTTATCGTCGTAAAGAAATATCGAAATAAAGAACCAAGGAACAAAGATGTTATGGAAAGAGCTGCTGCGCGCACTGCTATCCTGAGGCATGGGTTCCGCGAGGTTCTCTTACCACACATGCGAGGATGAGAACAACGACCGTGTTTCAGGGTTAGGAAACTGTACAAGGGCGATTTGCTCCTTCTCTTTCTCACTCCTTATTTATTTATTTATTTATTTCTTTCTTTCTTTCTTTCTTTCTTTCTTTCTTTCTTTCTTTCTTTCTTTCTCTCTTTCGTTCGTTCCCCCACCCCCCTGCGCCTGCGGTATAAATGTATATAAATACACACACGGTACATATATATATATAAGACAATTATTTATCTGTTTTTTTTATGCAATTATTTATTTAGGTTTTTGGAGGCTCCCGTTGGTGATAGCAATAAAGCCAAAGCGTGTTTCTCTGTAAATAAAGCCGATAATTTATTAACTAATTACAATGATTATTATTTACAATATATACACTCTTACCTGTAAATAAAGAAACGACAATTAAAGCCTATTGCTACACTCTTTATTTACGGTAATGTCTCTACGTGTCAACCCTTTCTATTTGTATCTGTGCTTCCACGCCTGGATGCCCAAACTCCCAAAATCACCTCGTCATTGTGCTTATCGCTCCATCTAACGTAGGTTAATTACAGTGATACGGGGCGCGGCAGATTCGATTTAAATTTAAAGGAAATAAATTTTCTTTACATATATATATATTCTTTCGATCTCTTCTTAGTCTTTTCCTTCCTTTTCTTTAATTTATTATATTCTTTTTTAATTTATTTCCCTTGCTATTTCATCTTACTTTTATTATTTATCTCTCTTACGCAGTGCAGTGTGATACTCGCAGTTTATACTCGGATTCGAACGCTTTAACGAAGTCCGGACCGCGCTACACCACACTGGACTAAACTGGTATCTAGGTATACTACATGTGATATTATATAGTCTAATATATAATATATTTGCGGAAAGTGAATAAGAAATCTCCATATGTATTATACATCTCCTTTTTTTTGTCTCACTCTTTCTCTCCCTCCCTCACTCTCTCTCATTTTCTTTTTATCCTCCTTTCTTATATACATATTATGTATATATATACTTTCTTTCCGTCTTTCTTATGCCTCTATATACTACGTTGTTCGGTAATCATGCTGCAATAATGAAACGTGACTCGATACATATCTATATCTATATATATTATACGTAAACGTATACTCGCGGTGACGAAGAAGCGCCCTAGTCACGGTATAAACTGCGAAATTGACTAATTGTTATATAAATTTATATAACTATACCCCGCACTCGTAATATATAGACAATTGTATGTGTAGATATATATTTTTATTTACAATAATAGATTTGGAATGATTTTATCACATTTTTATTCGATTCTTTTGTTTCTTTTATTTCGTTTCTCAATTCGGATTATAGAAAGAATAAAAAAAAGTCAAAAAATAAAACATCGAAAAATCGTCAATTGTATTACAAATTATTATTCCAACTTCATTATATATATATATATATATATATATATTCGATATATCGCGTATAACAGAGTATTTTTGATTTTTGTTTTTTTTTTTTCTTCAAAAGAATCGAAATTTCAATATATAAAAACATGAAAAAATAATAATCATAATAATCGTCAAAAAATGAAAATACCTTTCTCAATAATAAACGCTACGCGTCATATAGCGGACGTTGTTTCATATACGTATATACATATTTATACATATATATATAAATATATGTATGTATGTATATATATATATATATATATATATATATATATATATATACGACGGCTCATACGGTGCAACGTACGGATGCATGCACAAACAGGAGGCGGCGCTCGCTGCGGCGGTTAACAACGTCGTCGCGGCGACGATCAAGGTCGAACTAGTAGTAAGGTCCCGATGCCCGCTATGCAGGACAAATTTAACAACACTGCACTGCACTGCACTGCACTGCACCGCGCACCGTACCACACCACACCACACCGCGAACGAACGGCAAAAGCAAAGGCAAAAGCAAATGCGAGGAATACTAGGTACGGGGTACGGTAAAGTAAAGTGAAGTAAAGTAAAGTAAAGTAAAGTAAAGTAAAGTAAAGTAACGTAAAGTAAAGTAAAGTAAAGTAAAGTAACGTAAAGTAAAGTAAAGTAAAGTAAAGTAAAGTAAAGAAGACTGACCGACTGATTTTATACCGCCGAGATTACCGTGTCGATTAATTAACTCACTCGCACTCGCGCTTGGAATTATGCAAGAAATTTGAAAAGAATGAGATCGAGAGGGCTTTTGTATTTGAACAGGATATTCACGGCGATAACGGAGTGGAAAAATCCGGGTCTATTTTTTTTTTTAATTTTTTTTTTACGATTCGGGACGCTTTTTTTCGACCCTTTAATTTTCGACGGTTCGTCTCTCGATAGAACCGAAGATATATCGACGATCGCGTTTGTCACTGAGATCGAGAGAGTTACGTTTTATTGAAAAATTCTTATCTACGGAGATCTGTGAGAAAAAAAAGAAATAAAAAAATTAATTTCTACGTAATCGTGGTTTAAACTCGTCGAGCTAATGAGCTAAAAACATAGTCGAGAACTCTGATAACAAAGAACCGATGCGGTCGATGCGGTTCTGCTCCTGTTGCTGATGCAGTTATTAAATAATTATCCTTTACTCGCTGTACATTGTGGTTGTCGTTACTATATTGATAATTTTTTAATTTTTTTTTTCTTCATTTTAATTACGTAGTTTACTTGTTTATTGAAATTTTTTCCCTTTCGGTTTTTTTTTTTTCTTTTTATTTTTTGCTTCTTCTCTTTTTTTTTTTTTTTTTCTATAAGAAGAGGTCGTTAACTTTTATTGTGACTGACGACTGAGGACTCTGGGCTTGCGAAACGAGGTTCGAATACATGAATCTGAAAAATCAGCGTTTATTATTATCGTTGAATAACTTGTTTTGTAAAGGTGCGCGGGAATGAAACTGCAAGATAGACAATACTAAGGAAAGAAATAGAATAATAATAATAATAATAATAATAATAATAATAAAATACGATTTAAAATCGCGGTGGTTTATTTCCCGGTAAAATACTTCCTAGAAAAGTTTTAGCTACTCAAAAATCCCTTCTTTTATCAGAACGAGTATTTCTTCGTCGGACTTACCGGTCACGAGATAATAACCGATAACCAAACCAACGCGCACACGCGTGGAAAAAAATTGAAATTAAAGAAAGACTGAAAGATGACAGAAAAAATATTAAAAGAAAAAAAAAGAAAAAACTAGGTAATGAGATAATATTCCGGGAAAAGATACGCGTGTAGGAAAATCCGAGATTTATTCTCTGAAATTGTATTTTCGGTATTTCTTCGTGACTTTAACATTTTAACAACGTTATAGAAATAATTGTCTGTTTTGTTCGTAATTTATTATACATGTGTCTGTGTCTATTTCTGAGGTACTACCTTAGTCATCTCTCAGGCTAAGAATTTGGTCGGCTGTGAGTAACAAGCTAACTAACTAGCGAAGTTAGCCGAATCCTCTTTGTTATAAGAAACGAACTTTGTTATTCGGTTGAGTAATTTATCGCGCTTGATCGTCAGACCGAGAGGTTCTCGATCCCTGCAGCTCTATACGTCTATATATATATATATATATATCTATACGCGAAATTGTATCGAATTAATTAATAATTAGACAGAAATCGCGAAACCAAAATATCATTTACTACTTGCATAGGTGCGTGATAATATCATCGTCGTATAATTCGGCGACAAAGCTAGACGGAGAGAAGAGGCGAAAAATATAATTCTTTCGTACAGTTTTTGACTTTTTTTTTACGCAAAATTTTTTCTACAAAAATGTTGATTTTCGGGTTTTTGTTCTTCTCTCATTTCTTCCTCGATGGAAAAATTTATCATTTTATCTTTTCCTATCGTATCCAGTGTTTCGATAATTTTTCGCTACCTCTTCTTCTGCCTTTCTTTATCTCTTTCGCAGAAAAATAATAAATCCGTAAGAAATTTCCGACTTTATATATGCAGTATGCAATGCAGCAGTGTAGCAGACTCAAAGAACAGCTTTGCGGTGCAACGACACCCTAAATTTCAAGTTTCAGAAATAGAATCATCTTCTTTTTCTCTGTCTCCTTTTTTTTCTTTTTTTGTTTCTTTATTTTTTTCCTCTTCACTTTTACTTCTACCTTTTCTTCTTATTTTTCATCGCTTATTCGCGAACTTGGCGAAACAAAACTACACGTAGGTATAGCTTTGCTGCACCTCGATATTCTCCCTCTTTCATCATACCCTTCGCTCTTCATACACATACACATATGTGTATAGAAAATAATATTCTATTCCTGTTGCTGCCGCCGCTGCCGCTGCTGCTGAAGTTTTTCCACGGAATTGAAAATTGAAAAATTCTAAAATTCGAAATTTTTCACATTTTTTCCAAATATAATTAATATTACATCAAAAAATAATCTATTTATTTTCTTCATTCACGGTTTTCGTTTTAGTTTATTCATTTATTTATTCGTTTCTTTTTTTTTTTTTTTTTTTCTTCTTCTATTGCGGCCTACGTCGATTACTTTACTCGACTGCAAGATAAATGTAATATATATAGATACACACATATGCGATGCAGTAAATGTATATATATGTATAGAATATATGTACTTATAACGACGACTACGACGACGATTCGTGGCGGTGGCAACGACGACATGCGTCGTCGTCGTATTTGCGGGGTCGATATACGAAAATCCTTGACAACGAACTTGGTTCGTTCTGTTGTAAAGCTATTGCACTTGGTGCAGTCTGGCTCTATCTTGGTTGATGTTGAAACTAATTCTACACGACTCTGGTATAAGCTGCACTGTGTCCAAACGCTCTTTATCGCTGTATCAGTGAGGTATAAGCAATCGCAAAAATATGTAAAAAAAACTGTATAGAAAATTTCGAAGTTCGTTTCCTCGAAAATAGAAAAAAATTTGAAAAATGAGATTTGGAAAAAAGAAATGGAAAAAAACTTAATTTTTTTACAAAATAAAAAAGACCATTTATTTCGATACAAAGATCATTTGTATCGCTCACCCTAAACCTCTACCACCAATACCTGCGTACCCTATTTATCCCAATATCTTGCTCTTTGTGTTCTATTTTTCTTACCAATATAATGCACCTATAGATCTACCTAATACAGCTATAAGTACGTGTATTGTAACCAACTAAGTAACAGAGAGAGGATATTAATTAATCAATTGGTATTCGATGGCCCGTATGAAAGACGCACGCATAATAGATCCCCAATCATCGATATGTATCCGAGAGGTTACATATATACATATACAGGTTGATTCAGATTGAACGAGGCATATTCCGAGGTTAGATTCCCTGCGAGAATCTAAGACTAAATTTCCTTTACCGTAAATTCGTGGGACCGATAGTTTCCGAGCTACGTAAGATCTTAGTCGACCAATCGCGGAGCGTAAAGGTCGCGTAGACGAGGCACTGCGCAACTCAGACTCATGGCCGGCGCTGTCGGCGTCACCTATAAGCTCTGCGATTGGTCGACTGAGATCTGCCGTAGCTCGGAAACTATCGGTCCCACGAATTTTTGGTAAAGGAAATTTAGTCTTAGAATTACACGAGGAATCTACCCTCGCAATATGACTCGGTTATCCTAAATCACTCTGTATATATAGAGATAATTGAGATAAGAGGAGAGAAGAGAAATTGTATAGTATATTGTCTACATAACTACATACCTACCTCCGCAGTTGGGAAGTAAATTATAATGATAATAATGAAGATATAAATTTCATACATTGGCAAAATACGTGTGTGTGTAGTATACAGGTATATGTATATATTTGGGGGAGGGGAAAATTGCATAATGCGATGTTTAGCCCTCTCGGTGAGGCGTCGTGACGGAGGAACCCACGGGCCACGGTATACCGAGTCACGTGCAGCCCTGTCACGTGGATAAAATACGTCATTCAAGATACTCTCTCCCTCTCTCTCTTTCTCTCTTCTGGACCACCTCCCTTGCCCTTGTTGCGTCACATCGCAACGTTCAAATCAATTTCTGTATATATAGGTAGATAGGTAGGTGTAAGATAGGTGTATAGATTTACAGGCATAATATGAAGTATATAAGAATATTTTACACAGAATTAAATATATATGTGTATGTATATAACGTAATTATACAACGTGGAATTTTCCTCACCGCGTAATAAGTATATATATATATATATAATCGAATAGGCGCAATAAGAAATTACATTATATAGTAGAATATATAGACTGATATACTACGTGTATATAGAATCGACAGAATTGCGTATGCGAAATGATTTTTTGTAACGAATAAAGAAATGAAGGAAAAAAATAGAAAAAAAAAAAGAAAGCAGATCTTTGAACTTTAATATATGAAAATTCGAATACTTCAGCAATTATTAAATCGACGTATATGCAATTATCGCGTAAGTACGTCAGAATCTGTGAACGATTATGCTATATATATAATATATATACTATAGTTACGTACCTATATGGTAATATGAGTATATAGTCAACGACCGTACCGTCCATGTAAATGTATTATATATTATACATCATAGGTATATAGAAAGTTTCCGAAAAGGTATAATACGTGAACGTGCGTAAATGTATGAGAAGAATTTGGCATTGGCAGTGATCGCGGATATATAATCATAGCACTTCCTCAATATTTATTTCTCACCAGCTCTCGCCTAGATAGGGAAGTAAGGTTCGCACACATATTTACTATACATTCAAGTAAATTCTAGATTCTAGGAGAAAGTTCTCTCTCTCTCTCTTTCTCTTTCTCTCTGTCTCTTTCTCTTTCTATCTTTTACTTCAGATTATACCCATATACCTACCGCACGCGGACGCGCGTGAAAAATTCTTCCATTTTTCGCTGCACAATTTCTACGGGCTAGAAAAAATAATTCTAAAAATACCTAGCGAAGAAAAAACGAGGGGTTTTTAATTTTTCAAACAAAAAAAAAAAGAAAAAAGAAACAAAACAAAAATGAATCGATAAATTTTCTTTCCAGTTCGAATATATTTATTTCTTAATTGATTCGTTTATTTTTTTCATATTTTAGAAAGGGATTACCTGCGCGTATTTGTGTTAAAAAATGTAATAACATCGTCTCTATGTACCACGTATATATAGTTATACGTATAGATCGTATATACGTATGCGAAACGAGGGTTGCTGACCACAGTGTCAGTGGCCTTGCAGCTTTCTGCGACCTACTTTCACGGCTTCTCTTCTCTTCTCTTCTCTATGTATGTATATATCTATATATATGTGTAAACGAACACAACGAGACAACTACTATCTACACTCTACACAGGGGAAAGAATCATAGAAGGTATTAACTTATTATTCTTATTGAAAAAAAAAAAAAAAAAAAAAAGATTTAAAAAATCGAAGGGCTGTGTAAAATATTTTCTGAAATCAATTAACCGAATTTTTATTTTTTCACTTTACTTCTTTCACAAAATTACGATCGATCTATAATTATTTCGATACATTTGACGTGTGATTACGAATTAGAATCTGATGTACCGTGTGTATGGATATAGATGTAAATAGGTTGTATCAAATTTCACGTATAACTATATAGGCGTGAAATAATTTTTAGATTTCAGAGAAGAGGAGGAGAATAAACTTTCGAATGCACTTGCTCACTTGCGGACTTGGTTGTTGTTGGCTTTGATCAGTGCCAGTAGTAAAGCAACAGGCAGGTAGCACCAGAAACTTTCTTCGTGAAAGCCGCGGCGACTGATACTTACTTACTTATTTACTCACTTATCTACTCTTCACAGTCGTCTAACTTACAAGTCCATTTCGTAACGAGCTCCCGTTTATTTACAGTAACAACGTATACCTATACCCGTATCTAGGAATGCAATTCGTGATGCAAAAATTCACGAAATCGAACGAAAATAAAGAAAGATTAACGCTATTTTTTTCCTGTTCCATCGATCTGTAATTCGATTTGAAATTTATCGAACAGTTGATTCGTCAAATGATCGAAATCCTCGAATTTTCGAATCTCACAAAAATTTTCTAACTGTCTAAGAAAGTTTTAAAAAAAATTATGCTACGAAGAATTACGAAATTCTGCACCGATGAGACAGGACAAAAAAATTTTGTCAGCAAAATACTTGACACTATGTATTTATAATAATGCTGCAATCGTCGGTGCAGTGTAACAACTATACATACGCATACATACGTGTATGTAAATGTATACCGTATATATTTCCCTGCACATACCAACCTCAGGTTAACTTAAGGTTCAATGACTTTCTCCGGTTACAAATATTACACACGCATCCGCTGGATATCCGTTTGCTAGTAGCAATTATTCTACCGCGAATTACGGGGGAGAGAGAAATGAAAAAAAAAAAAAAAAAAATCCGCGAGCAGATTTTTCGCAAAAGATCTTCGCGCCAAAATCAGAAAAATCAAAAATTGTTTCACGCGTTTATTTCTCGATCCGTAATTATTAACGATATTTATTATATCAGGTATTTACGATTAGAATGTACGATATTAGCATTAAATAAATAAGACAGTAAATAACGAATGAATAATAATAGTAATAAGATAATTCACTTTCATCGATATGTCTCGCGAGGTATTTTGATAATAGCGAAAAAAAGTATCGTAGCAAAAATTTTTAGAGTGTAATAGGAAGCGAAGATAATGTCTCGTGAGTGGTTTTTTTTTTTTTTTTTTGGTCGAACAATTATTTCCGCTTTTAAAATATGTGAGAAAGGGTAATTTTTTTTTTCATTTTTTTATTAAAACGATCAAAACCGCTCGGAAATTAATTTACAGTAAAATATGAGGCGAAATAAACAATTGGTTCGATATATAAATGAAATGTTTAAAAAGTTGACGGACAGAAAGTCGATCATTTCTCCACCTGATATTTCCTATATTAATTTCCTATATAAATAAATTATCGAATATGCGCAACAGAACAATGGCGGTATGTGTTATAGTTCGAAATTCGAGCGGTGATAGTACAGCCAAAGTGACAGAAATAAAAGAAAAGGAACGAGAAGAGAAGAGAAGAGGTCCTTGCTCTCGATCGATATCGAAAGGACCTTTCTTCGACGAAATTAAATTTCTATCTTCGAAAGAAATGAATAAAGAATATCACGCTCCGTATGAAAGTGCAGTAATTATATTTCACTGCTGGATTAATAAATGAAACGAATTTTTACCTATTCTCGTTTCATGTAACAGTCAATTTTTCATTCATTCTCTACGGTTTTGTAAAGAAGAATATACCGTGCGGGGTGATTTTGAGGATAGATTCCTTGCCGGATTCTAAGACCAAATTTCCTTTACCAAAAATTCGTGGGACCGATAGTTTCCGAGCTATGGAAGATCTCAGTCGACCAATCCCAGAGCTTATAGGTGACACCGACAGCGCCAGCCATGAGTGTGAGTTGCGCAGTGCCTCGTCTACGCGATCTATACGCTCCGCGATTGGTAGACTAAGATCTTCCGTAGCGCGGAAACTATCGGTCTCACGAATTTTTGGTAAAGGAAATTTAGTTTTAGAATTCCCCAAGGAATCCACCATCGAAATATGCCCCGCTAAACGTGAATCAGACTGTATATGAAAGATTCGTTAATAAAATTGGATAATAGATCTAAATTTGTACAAAAGCGTGTGTACGGCTGTATACTGGCACGGTTCGAGTCGTTACCTATACAATCTGTGCTAGTTTAATCCACAGTAGAAATTATAACAGTATCAAGTATAAAATGATGACGATGATCGCGGCAGAGCCGCAGCACTACGACCAACCAGGCGATGCCCTCAAAGTTCAGGAAAGCGTGGCAAGTGCTATTAAGAAGTCGCTTTTATGATGCTGTCTAATAGAATATACCTAGACGCAGATGTACGGGTGTGTGTATTTAGATTCCAGAAGCATCTGTCTGTAGATAATTTATTACGTGAGAGAAAAGAAAACGGAAAAAACAGAAAAAAAAAAAATCGAAAATTAAGAAAGACGAATAAATCGTTTGGAAAAATCAACAACAACAAAAAAAAAAAGTCACGTGTACTAAGGGTAGATTTTATTAATTGGAACTATAACGGCTTGTTACAGTGTAGCATGGTCTCGACTCTCTGACAAGGAGTCAATGTACTCTTTGAAAAAATAGCTCATCTTGAAATACTGCGGGGAGGCTGCCGGTAGACTAAATACAAAGTCTGTCTGTCTGTCTATCTGTCTGACGCTGCTCTGCTAAGCCTTCAGTACCTTATGCACTTACCTATATCCATTACGTATTCGTGTTAGATCTACGTAGGTGGTAGGTATAATATAGAAATAACGAAACGCGGTTATTAATGATTAAAAAAAAAAATATGCTCGTCTTTCTTTTTTCAACTTTTCAAAAAAAAAAAATTCCGATCATTGATCAAGTTCAAATTTTCGGATGAAATATCACTCTAGAAAAATTTCGGACTTTCTCCGAGCCACATATATGGGTATATATGATAAAATTAAAATCAAATAAATTTCCGATTCCTTGATGAAATATCTTAGAATTAATTCTTATTTTTTTTCCTCGTTCTAATTTGATCGTCCTGTATTTTTTGAAATTTCATTTTTCTTATCAATAATATTTTTTCATCGGTGAAGAAATTCTCGGATAAAATCCTCGACTCGTTTAAATTTCCCTTATGTGCGTATATAAGGAATAAAAAGAAAATAGAAATCAGCGAAAAATGATTTTGAAAATGATTAATCATACATACGATATGAAAATTAGTTAAGCGTAAGACTAAAAGTAAAAGAAAAAACTAACTATAAAATCTATCGACGTATTAGAGTATATCATATGTGTAATAGATAAGCATAGGTGTACCTATAAAACGTTCGAGAGGTCCTTATAGATTAGGGTAGGTCGCGATCATACATGGGAGTCTCGGCTGTGTTAGTCGTCGAGAATTCCGACGAGATAGACGCGTCAGGCCTAGTGAAAGTAGGCAATAGTCGGGAAGGGCGTTGGTAGATAGACGGATAGGTGGGAGAGACAGAGAGAAAGAGAGAAAGAAGAGAGGGAAAAAAAGGGTGCAGAAAGTAGTACATGTACGTACAGATATTCCAAATAAATAAATAAATAAATAAATAAATAAATAAATAAATAAATAAATAAATAAATAAATAAATGAGAAAATTGATAAATAAAAAAACGGAAATAGGAGAAAGATTTAAACGAAAAAAAAAAAAAAAAAACAGAAAAAAAGTAGTGTAATGACCTATAAATAGATGGCGACTCTCTCTCGCTTACGGGGACGGCCGTTATACCGCCGTTACATTCTTCGGCCTCCGCACGATGTAGCCTCATCATAGCGTAAGGCGTAAGACCGAGAACTAATTAACTAATTATTGAAATCTTGATCTATTATCAAATCGATCCGGGGAACGAAATAAAAATTGTTTTTTTTTTTTTAATTTTTTTTTTTTTTTTTTCTGCACGTAATTATAATTTTCTCTCTCTCATTTCTTGGATAATTAGACGGGAATAATGCTGTACACATACGTATGTGGTATACGTATTAAAGAGAAGTCCTTTATTCTTCGTTTATTAATATACTATAAAGTCGCATACATACCTCTATATACCTTAGATATTACTATTTTGTATTATTATAACGCACACGTAGTCGGCGGTGGCGGTAGCGGCGTAATAACGCGATTAACATAAGCGGAATCGCAAGTGAGTTAAGTAGCGTAATCTATGGTCGTTGAAACCCCGGGTTCAATGTCCACTACTTTCTCTGGCCCACTCGCGTCGCGGATTTGACCGCGGTGACTTCGATTCTGATTTTTCTTCACCTCTTTCTCATTTCTCATTTCATTTCTTGGTTTATATTGAAAATTCTTCGAAATTGCATGGTTCGATGATAAAGGGACGATACCGTACGATCGCAAGAAACCGAAAATAAAAATAGCGGCGATTTTCTAAGACCAAAAATCTGAAAAATCCGAAAAATAAAAAAGAAACAAAAAAAAGAATGATTTAGAATTTTCAGAAACCTCGAAGTTCGGAACTTTGAAAATTCGGAAATTGAACCCGGTCCCCACCTATACCTACGTCGTGTCGTGTCGTTACAGCAGTAGCAGCAAACAGAAAGGCAGCAGGATATGCGGGCGGCGGCGCCGATATCGTCTTCCGGACATCCTGGGTGCATCTAGCCGCGTTACTCCCTATACAAATACATAGGATACATATCTATATACTTTTATATATTATATATATATATATATAAATATTGAAGAAGTGCCACGAGAACGCGAGAGAGAGTCGTTAACCCTAGAAATGCAGGCGTTGAACGAGTTTCAGATAAAACGCCGACCTTCCGGCCTGCATCACCGACGGTCGTTATTACTTTTTTGATAACTGCGCTGCAGTAACAGTTTTAAAAATTTCCTTTCTCTGTTTTTTTTTTTTTTTTTTGTTTTCTCAGGTGCTTTAATTCATCTAGTATGATTTTCAGTTTACAAACAAACTGAATCTGGGAAAGTCGCGATTTCGTTGTACCGCAAATCATAGATCGTTTCTTTCTACCAAAGAAGGAATCTGAGTTGCTCGTTTCTTAATAGATATTCGTCGATTTTCTCCAGCTAAAGAAATCCTCGAGTCCCTCGATACTGAAATTTCTGCAATAATAGGATAATACCGTGTATTTAAATGAGGTATTTGTCACCCCCACGACTACGCGACGACTTTACGCATGCATATATGTACATATACGAAAGAGAGAAAATCTTCTTCATCTCATATATACGAGTGACGAGCACATCCTGGCGATCGTGGTGCAGTTATAACAGCACAACAGGAAATGACACAGACATCTTATGCCCGTTGCCTTCGGTATATTAGTATATACGATAGGAATATATATATATATATATATATATATATATATATATATATACCTATATACGTATGTAAACTAACGGAAATTCGTCAGCCTCCCTTACAGATATATATATATATATATATATATCGATGTACAAAAAATTTTAGACAAAAGAAACGAAGAAAAAGAGAAGAAAAAAAACAACCGAAATAATTTTTTTTTTTTCCAAACTATAGAAAATGAAAGAACGAATTCTTCATAAAAAAAAAAGAAAAAAAGACACGAAATCCTAAATGAGCCTTTTTATTTTTTGGCTTTTTCTTGCTTCGAAGTCTCCTCCTCCTTCTCCTCCTCCTCCTTCTCCTTCTTCTTCTCCTTCTTCTCGTGGTTTTCATTCCACTACCTACCCTTATCTCGGCATGCCTATACGAGCTCCGCAATCGGCAGCGCGAATTACATACAAGACCAAGAGCAAGAGCGGCGGCCGGCCGCCGCGCCACTCTGCCCGTCAACGTAAGAGGTGAGGCAGGCAGGCAGCCAGGCAGGCAGAGGTAGCTGGCTGCGAGAGAGGTAGATAGGTAGAGAGGCACGCGGCAAGCAATCCGAGCGAGCAGCCGGCCGGCCCGCGCGCGGTGAACGTTACAGGTTAACGGTGTCCTGCCCCCGATTCTCGCCATTATGAAACTATAGTATTATGACAGGAGATCCCTCGCTGCGTATACACGTACCGTACGTTCAGCGCTCGTCGCTCGACGCTCGATGAGAGAGGTTTCGCTCGAACGGCCAGCGACGTATCTATCGATAGAGAAGGAGGAAAGGCTCGATCGTCGCGATTCTAATTTTATTTCATTAATTTTATAATCAATAAACCAGTTAATTATATGATTATTTATATTTTTATATTTTTTTTTCTTTACGTTTCAATTTTTTTGTCATTTTATTTTTTATATCAGATATTCGACAGGGTACCAGATTCTTTATAACAATACGTCACTGGTCCACCGGTGTTCCGCGACGGCACACTTACACACTTTATTTTCTCCGTCCCACTCCTCCTTGCGCAGGCTGTTCCGTTCCGTTCTCCTTTTTTTTTTCTTTTCATTTCTTTCCATTATAATTCATCGTCCTGTTCCTATATATAGATATGGGTATATACAGACCTTGATTATGTATTAAGAAGGCTGTTTGTCGTTAATCGTTAGCAAAAAATCTGCAAACTTTAATACAACGTAACTTCTTATCATATTTTCAACGCATCTGTGCGTGGGGTATCCATATCAGATATATTACAAATTAACAAACACACACACACACACATATATATATATATATATAAATATATATATATACCATATTAATTGTGTGATTAAGTAGGTTATCGAGTTGAGTAATCAGGATTAGTGATAAAAAATAAAATAAAAAGTCAAAAAAAAAAAAAAAAATAGAATAACAATTGTATTACAGAGCAAATCTAAGAAATAATAAAAAATGAAGATAACGCAAGCATATAGGTATTGTATGTATATTGACAAAGTGTTTATTTATGTCAAATTTTTTTTTCATTATATATATAGTATATACAAACATAGATAAAAATCTGCAGACATTCAAGGTCTTTTTTATTGTTAAATTATTTATTTATTTTTTTTTCATTTTCAGTCTGGTGAATTAAGTCACTTATAAGCGTCGCGACGCGTCAAGATTGTGTAAAATATTGCAACAAAAATAATTATTAACAAGCACCAGGGACAATCTATGATTGATTGTACTTATAGGTACCTTTTATTATATGCATATACTACGTATAATTAATAATAATAAAATGAGACGTGATTAAAGATTGGAATGACGATGTTAATTATTGCGCATCAGATACCTGGATCTAATCTCGCTCTAAATAGATATACAGGATTTATATATATGTATACGTATATAGGTATTAAATTTTTTTTTTATTTTTATTTTTATTTTTTTGATTTTTCAAGGGAAAATTGAATCTCTATTATTTATTCTTTTGTATATATATATATATATATATACATGATAACAAATATACCACTATAACATAAATCGGTAACGAGTCGCGCCGGAGTCTTACCTAACTATAAAAGTTGCTAATAAACTATAATAGGTATACATGTACATGTGACACATAGTATGATACGATGACGCATATGTAATATATGCCGATTTACTGACGAGAATATGTGCCTATGTCGTGTGCAAAAAAGGAAAAAGAAAGAGAAAAAAAAAAAAAACTGTATATAGGTACCACAATTACGCAATACTTTCGCAAAGTCAATGACTCCGGGATTCTTCTGTACGATTACATTATTATGTATAGGTATAATACTCGCACATATAGCTAGTTACTTGCAAACTATGTACCTACTCGAGAAATTACGATTAGATTTTCAAAAACTCATCGCATATATATACCTATACGTATATATATTTATACGTCATCGATAAACTTTCCCGCGGACCGAATAATCGATATTATACATATGTATATACACGTCTATAGGTGAAACCGTCGGCAAAGTTTTCCTTTATTTTAGAACAGAAGAAAAAAATTATAAAGACCATAAAAAAAAAGCAGGATTCTAGAATTTCTAATCTTTTCTTTTTTTTTGCTTTTTGTCGAGTTTTATTTATTTTTTTCAGAATTAAAAATCGATTTATTTATACATGTATCGAGGTTTATTATAATGTAATTATTATCGTTATTATTATTATTATACAGCGAAATATTGAGTTTCGAAAATGAATTTAGTTAATTAATGGATGAGGTATAGGGAGAGGGAGAGAGGAGGGAGGGAGTCCGGATACGAGTAATAGTATACAGTATCCATTCTACACGTATCCCACCTACATACGTGAACATACACCTATATCTATGGGTAGTATCTGTGTGTAAAGATATAACCACATACGTATATAAACGTAATCAGAAAGTGTTCCGAAGTACCGTAATAAGAAGAAGAGATTTCGGGATCTCTTCTCCTCCTTTTTTCCCCCCTCTCTCTCTCTCTCTCTCTCTCTCTTTCCGTCTTTTTCCACTTATCTCATGTTCGTGCGGGTTGCAGCAGCCGTATTGCCGTTTTTCTTATTCAATACAGAAGAAAACAAATTAGAAAAAAAAGAAGAAAAAAAAAAGAGCAAGATAAAAGATAAAAGAGAAAAGAGAATCGAAAAGGAAGAGAAAAGAAAAGAAAAGAGACCCTGAGATCTTAGCTGTTCAACGACGATCGTGGAATTTTTTTTTTCTTCCACTTTTTCTTCTTCTTTTTCTTTCATCTATCCATATATCGATCGGTCCATCTACATCCATATATGTACACTAAACTATCATGTTACACTATACACTCCTTCGAAAAATCTACCCCCCCCCACCCCCCCCCCCCCCCCTTGCTTTTGGCATCTCACTCTATCTGTCTCTCTCTTTCTCTCACGTTAACCAATTCATTCAGTTACTCATTCACTCGCAACCTTTCTTTGCCCGGATTTCAAACTTTCATCCTTTCCCGCTATAAAGTTCCGGTCCGAGATACATTATATACCTATCCAGGTATCTGTAAATATACTATATAGGTATATCTAGGTATAGGTACAGATAAAGGTATATATATCGGAAACGAGTAACGGGGAAAGAAATTCGAAAAAAATAAATAAAAGGAAGAACAGTTTTCAAAAAAAAAAAAAAAAAAAAGTATATAGAAGTACTTAAAGAGAAGAAATAGCTGTGCGTGTGTGTGTTTTATATATATATATATATATATAATACATGATGAAAACGAATAAGGGTAGTATATACCAATAGTATTATGTGTACAGGTATAATAAGGTAGAACTGAGAAGGTGAAAATCGGCATTCGGTATTATAATATGTATATTATGTATGTATGTAGTACCTGCGTCAATGGTTCCCGTATATAAAGATATATATATATATATATATATATAAAAGAGAAAAACGATCACAACGATCAACTCGATCGAGGTCATGGATATAAATTTGATCTATCCATCCCACCTCCCTACCTACCCACTATTACTACACATATAACTATATATACTAAACGGTCAAAGGAGCTTATTGAACATTGAGAATAGATATTTATGTACGTATAGGTATTATTGTATACGTATTATTCGGCATATAGTATTATATATATATATACCGTATGTTTAGAAAATGCGAAATATTTTTTCTATTCCATAGTCTATATATATATATATATATATATATATCGCGTATAATTCACCGTTAAAAAATAAAAAAATATATATATATATATATATATATATATATATATATATATATATACATATGCTTATAATAGATATATAAATGTTAGCGGTGGTGGATGGATAATGGATTTGTATAACAGGATATAGGTACCTAGGTACTGCTATATAGGTGTACCTCCTCTATACGAGTCTAGTTTAGAGGGATTTTCGTAAGGAGGTCGAGGATCGTTATAACAATTTTTTTTTTCTTTTTTCAAATCAGACAAATAAGATAAATAAATGAACAAATAAATGAACAAACTGCATATTGGGTGTTTCGATAAAGCAAATAAACAAGAAATGAATTTAATAAAAAAAATGACAACAGAGAGAGAAGGAAAAGATTGTTCGATCATTTTTCATTTCGGACAATTCTTTTCCTTTTGTTTTTCTTCAATTTTTCTTTTTCTTTCGATTTTTTTCAAGGAAAATCATCGTCCGGGCAACTTTCATAACTATAATATTAAATTCGAGAACCAGAGTCCGACCGACTCCGCAAGAGTCAATGTATATTAGTATTAAGGTCGTATGATTTCTCTCTAGCTTTCCCGTCCACCAAGATTATCATTATCATCATTATTATTATTATTATTATTATCGATATTATTATTATTATTTTATTTATTTATTTTCAAATTCTTATTGCAGACGTCACGGCTAGGATATATCCCCGTACCCAAATACTTACCTGTATACCTGCTGTATAAGAATGAAAAAGACAAAGAAAAAGAAAGAAAAAAAGTATAGAAGATATTCGGCAAATATTGATATTTTTCACAAAATTATCGATGCATTATGGTATATCGTATAAATCATACCTACGTATATTTATGTGTGAAGGTACGATATGTATACGTATATATATATATATATATGCGCATAGTTGTATTGTTCGACGACGGTTGAAAATGAAAGCTTCATGAAAATTATATGCGATAGAAATAAAAAAGTGAAATAAAATGAATTAACAATGTATTGGCGATGTGGCTAAGGTGACCCTGAGGGCTTTGCCCCGGGTTCTGACTGTGACCTTGGGTTGGCGGTTGACCCTGTGCGTGGCCCTCTACCTCTACCTCCGTCTCTGCCTCGTTCCATGTAGGTATGTAGATGACAAGGTCACTTTTGTTCGATGGAGGAAAATATCTACGTAACAATATGTGTATAGCGTTTGTCTGACTATGCGCACGGTGCATCGCTGCAACGACGATCGTAGGCCGTGAGCTCATGCATGCGCCGAGTTCTGCATTATAATTATACACTTATGGTACAGGATGATTCAGGTTTAGCGTCGCATATTTTGAACGTGGAAAGGAATTCCTCGCGAAATTCTAAGACTAAATTTCCTTTACCAAAAATTCGTGAACCCGATAGTTTCCGAGCTACGAAAGATCTCCGTCGACCAATCGCAGCGCTTATAGGTGACGCCGACAGCGCCGGCCATGAGTGCGAGTTGCGCAGTGCCTCGTCTACGCGATCTATACGCTCCGCGATTGGTCAGCTAAGATCTTCCGTAGCTCGGAAACTATCGGTCCCACGAATTTTCGGTAAAGGAAATTTAGTCTTGGATTTTCGCGGGGAATCTAACCTCGAAATATTTATCACTTGATCTAAACGATCCTGTATGATATCGTGTTTAATAAAATATATAAAATTGAATCTCTGACAAGTGATCGGATTCTATAAATATCGTTCGAATGAACCATCTGTCGTAACATCTTTATACCATTTATTATCAGATTATATATATTTATAGATAGGTAGTTATAGTATAACTATAATACAAACAATATAAAATAAAATAAAATATATATATCCGTGTGTCATTAACCCGTGATAATTTATTGTAGTAGTAGCTTTAGGTATAGGTAAGTCGGTAATAATAATAAAAAAAAAAAACAATTAAAAAAATCTGTCGACTTCTGGCCCGCGGTCATCGACATCACTTGCAGCTGCAACAGGACTAAAATATACTGCTGTATAATAATTCAACTATTTCTGCATATGTATGAGAAAAGAAAAAAAAAAGAAAGAAAGACAAAAAAAGAAAGAAAGACAAAAAAAAAACGTTCAAGTTTTTTAATTTAGATAAAAAAAAAAAAAAAAAGAAACGAAATGATGAAGAAAAAAGAACGAATAACTTATTTTCTGTCTTTTTGTTGTTTGTTATTATTGTCTTTTTCTTACGTCAGTGGAAGTTGGTGCAGCAGCAAAGGCGCTTATACCATGTCGTTATATAGGTATTATCGTTGAGCTGTATAAAGTTATGTATATTGTATGTGTATAGAGGTATATGTACCGTTTGGTTAAAAGAAATTACAGCAGATTATGAAAAGTACCTTACCTACTTGGCTCGAAGACATGGTACTTTCATCGAGACGGTGAAAGCAATATGAAAGTGCTTGATTGCAAAGTAGAAAGGTGAAATGTACGATAAAAAGACTTCTTGTAACTATACCTATACCTATATACCTACCAGATACCCGTTACCTCCGTATGCGTGTTCGCATGTGAATAATACCAGTAGTAGCTAGTACAGCTAGGCCAACACACACAATTTTACATACATACATGTATTATTTCATTAAAAATGAAATCATCGAATAGATCCTCTATTTTCTTCACTCTTTCGATTACACGTCAAATGAGGTTCTCTGAAATCATAGGAATAATCAATAATTGAAACAGTCAATATCGTGTGTACATTCAATACATAATTGATTCAGGTTAACCGGGGCATATTGCGAGGGTAGATTCCCCGCGGGAATCTAAGAATAAATTTCCTTTACCGAAAATTCGTGGGAACGATAGTATCCGAGCTACGGAAGATCTTAGGCGACCAATCCCGGATCGTATAGATCGCGTAGACGGAGCACTGCGCAACTCGCACTCATGGCCGGCGCTGTCGGCGTCACTTATAAGCGCTGCGATTGGTTAACTGAGATCTTCCGTAGCTCGGAAACTATTAGGTTCTCGAATTTTTGGTAAAGGAAATTTAGTCTTAGAATTCCGTAAGGAATCTAACCTCGAAATATGATCCGCTGAATTTGAATAGCGTTGTGTTTATCATATACATTGCGAAATATTAGAACAGTCATTTCTATTTGTAGGTAATAATTAATATTCTGTCGTAATTGTATTGATCATTTTATGGACGAGATATATGAACAACAACAGCTGTTGTTCATGTTTTAACAAATCGATGATATCGAGAAAGTGGATATACGTACTACGTGTACGTAAAAAATGAATAATAATGAATATATTAGCAGAAACATATACGTGATATAAAGTATAGTATATAATCTATGTATATAAAGATATTATTAGATCCTCCCAGTAAAAACAATATCGTTGTAGGTATATATAAAAATATATGAATATAATGTTTACCCTTCAGAGAAATGAGTTACACGATTGATAACGACGATTTATACATACTTATGTTTTATATGTAACTATATATCCGACATAACAAGAGAGCAAAGGTATGTCCTATCGCAATTTTAACGCCGATGCAATTCTATTTATTCACGGTGGTGATGGTCCGGCTTAGTGGTGCTCGAGACTGAAAAACAGGACACGGAGGCCAATGAAGCCCCGGGTTTTCGACGTGTTTTAAGGAATAACAAAATTAAATTTCGCAAAAACAAGAGACAAGTACGGTTCTTTTATATCCGGTTGTCGTTCGGCAGAAAATTAATTCTACTTATTCGTAATTCAAGAATTACGATGAAATGTATAGATAAATAAATAACAATAATAGCATATAGCAGCTTGTTATAATACACATAGACTGCGGCATAAAGGAACTAAAGAAGTATAAACCGACGCCCACGTTGAGGAAGGTTATGACGCTTTGGGTAAGGTTAGATAAATCGTATGGCAAATAAATAAATACGTCTGGAACGTACGTACGCAGGTACACGACGTATATATACGTATAGACGGGTTGTGAAGCAACGCGTTCGTGGGCGGGTGGCGTGTTATCGTTATCGAGTTTTCGCAATCAAAATAATAAGATTATATCGCTAACTGGTGCAGGTAGATACAGGCGGTTTAGGTGTGTGTCAACGACGGCGTAAATTAATTCACCTTGGCCAAAAAGTCAGCCGTCGCGACCGCCGCCGAGTCATATACTTGGAATAACAAAAACAATGAGGATTGCACCTCGATGGGTATCTGGGATTACTTAGAACCGTCGCGTTGGTGGCGTTTTGTCGTCGTTACAGCCGAGCCGTTCGTCCCACGGGAAAAATCAACGGGACTTTATAATTGCGTTTTTACCAGCTCTATAACTTTCGTTGGAAACATTTTTCGATCCGATCCGTGCCTAACGAGATATTCGAAATTTTACTCGAGGCATGACCTGACTCCGGCTGTTTTAGACTAAAGAGGTGTCTAACTCCCTGCGCAATGACGCTACGAGAAAAATGTACAGGACATTATAGTTGCCTTTTGATCAGTTCTACAACTTTTGTTCGAAATGTTTTTCGATTTTCACCACCCAGAACGAGATATTTAAAATTGAACTCAAAAGATGATTGGATCCCGTTGCAATTCCTTCTCCAAACTGCCTACGCAATGAGAATACGACAAAACTTATAGGAGATTATATTCGCGTTTCGATCAGCTCTAAAACTTTTATTCTAAACATTTATCGATCGGACTGATATTTATCGAGATATTTGAATTTCAACTAAATATTCTAACCGCGTGCGATACGTATCACAGAAACATAAAATACTCGACGCACGGTGCACAAAGAGGTTCACACACACTCCCTGCACCGACATACGCGATAAATTATGACCAAGGTAGTATAGGTATATTTACCTCGACAAATAAACCGCATGCCATGAGACCTTGAAATTTCCAAATGCATAATACGCGTCTGCAATCGGTACATACGACGCGCGCTATCCGCGTAGGTATATGACGTCACGCCCCTCTCCTATTCATTGCGAAAATATAATTCTAATAATATTTTTCATCATAAATATCCCACGAATAATCTACAATATATGCAAATTTTCTCGTGTAAAATTCCCTAACTGCATCGCAAACAAACATATTATTAATTCGGTCATCAACATTTCGGTCAACGTTTACTCACTTCTCTATACACCGTCAGTAATAATTCTCAATTTCAGCAACATCATCGCTACCTACAGTAACAAATCTCTTTGTTATTTCGTCTTCGGTTAATTTTATCACAATTCCAATCCCCTTTTCAATTCTCTATTTCTCTTTCACTATACATACATATATACACATATATATATATATATATATATAAATCTAAAATATAATTTCCACGCATAATTTTATGGGTAAACAAAGTAAGGCGCGTTGTTCAATCGCTCGGCAATAGCTTATCCCGTTTCGCCTTGTTTTTTTGTTATTTCTTATTCTTTCACTTCTGTTTTCTTGTTTTCTGTTTTTTTTTTTTCTCTCAAAGCCTAACACGCTTACAATATCAGATAACAACGCAGATTGCTGCAACCCATACGCTCGACTCGAACCTATACGCTCTCATCGATTTATTATTTACATATTTTTTATTTTATTTTTTTCTATACGTAAAAACGAATTATCCACGCTACTACAGCTATAACTATCATCCCATTATGGCATATATAGCTCTGCGTCGGGTCGCTCGGTCGATAAGGGATTGCCCCGCGTAATAATGATGACAAAGCCCATGGATGCAGCGGTGGGCGAATAGACGGACCGGGTGTCGGGTCGGGTGCAGGCGTTTCGAGAAGTTAAGTGCGAAGGTGACCTGTGAACGAGGTGGGTGATTCACGTGCTGACGACCTCTCCCCGTATACCTTATACCTACCCATCGGCCGTCGTCGACGTCGTCTGGCTAACAAACTATTTGAGAGGGGTTAGACCCGAGCCTAAGGAATCCAGGAGGAGTTAAGAGGTCGCTCGTTCCTTCTCTTCTGCTTCTCATTCTGTTTCTGCACTTATATTGCCTATACATATATAACATACCTATATGCTACTTAAATGTATTTGTATAGAAATACCGAGAAACGATTTTTTCGGAAATACGGAGCTACATGTACCGAATATATAGATAAAATTTTTGGAAACAAAGAAAGAGAAGAAAAATAAAAACAAAAATTTAATATGGAAGATTTTTAATAATATGTAAGCGACTTTGCGATCGTCATACGTCCTTTACTTGACATCGTCTTACCCGAGCGCGTTAACCCTCTTCATTTCAGTAGCAGACTGGGGAGAGGTGGGCTTTGGCTTAGCTTATGCTCTAGCTATTCGAAAAGTCGAATTCCGAGTATAATCGTAAACGAAAAACATATAGGGAAACAGAAATAAATAAATTGAATTAAAGAAGAAAAACAAAATAGCAAACAAACGAATCATAAATGCATATATACATATGTGTATGTGTTTTGCAGCTGGTTGTACGTCCGAGTGCATAGTTAGTTATAAAAACAACCGAGTTTTTATTTGTTTCCTCTCCTTTTTTTTCCGACTTTATTATTCGGTTGCGAATTTGGGAGAAAAAAAACCAAAAAACAACTCAAAAATCAGTATAGAATAATAATAATGATTTTTTTCATTTTCGCTGAGTTTGGAAAAACTTTCCGCAACCTCACATATACTGTTTTCGGTGTAGGTATATATATTTTTTTTTACTAATTTTTTTTTGCGATTAAAAAAAAGGAATGAAAACTGATATTTTTCTGTACAAAGGAAAAAAGTAGAAAAGGAAAGAAAGATGAAAATCAATTTTTGAAACTGTAAATCGAAAATCCTGCTTAGTCAGAGAAGAAGTAAGGAGAAAGAAAAGAAAAATAAATAAAGAGAAAAGAAAAAAAAAAAAAAATTAATTTAAAACCCTAACGACGATACATGCAAGCGTTTGTTGCATAGGAACGGTATAAATGCATACCTTTACCCAACGCTTATGTCGACGATTATGTGACTCTGACTAGGCAATAGGTGGGACATACCAAGGCACGCACACGTCGATTGTGTGTGGGGGAGTTGAGAGAGCGATGGTAGAGGGGATAGCTCGGTTTTGTCGTTCTGTACGAGGGGGGGGGTGGGGTGGGGTGGGGGTATAAATAAGAATGAGATAGAAAATGAGAGAAAGGTTGATCCCGAGTATAAACTTCCCCTTCTCCTTTCTCGATCTCGCCCTCCCCTCGTCGTTGCCCTCCAGATGAAGCTCGCGGCCTCTGTTTCCCCCCTCTAACACAACGAAACATCGCTTGTAGTCAGGCACGTCTACCTCGGGTTGGAAGGAAGGTTGGACCCCCTCTTCCCAAATCTCTCGATCTTTCTCTCTCTCTCTCTCTCTCTTACTCCCACCCACATACAGGGTTAAAAGATACACGTAGATACATCAGCGAGCGAGATACTCGCGCGCGAGAAGCTAACGTTAAGACAAAGAGAGAGAGAGAGAGAGAGGGACTAAACTACGCGAGCAGAGGTTCGGGCTCTCGTATAGTCAGTCGCGTCTCGTTTTAAACCCCCTCCCATCGCCCTTACTTACTCACTCACTCACTCACTCACTCGCTCGCTCGCTCGCTCACTTAAACCGCCCCGCGCCACGATCGCGGGGTAAAGCTTTTCTCGGGACTCGGTGCGGCGCGGTGTGGTAAAGGAGGGCGACATTGGCAGCAGCGGTAGACTGAACTCGCAAGTCTCGGAACGGCAGGCAACCAAGCAGGCGCTCAGTCAGTCAGTCAGTCGTGATCGCGGTACCGAACCGTTCGCACGTGTTTACGTCCGGTTATACCTTACGCTGAATCTTAATTCGAGATACAACCTGAATCTGAATAACGGAGAATTTATTGTACCCGGATTGTAGACGATATTTCGTAATATTTTGCTATCGTAGAGAATATTTTTTAAACACGTTCAAATTAAAACAAAGTGGTTTTAGTTAAGGGAAAACTTTTTTATATACGTATACAGAGAAGTGATATAAAGAAGAAAAATAAGAAGAAGTTCTTCTTTCTTCAAAGACCTTTTATAATCATTGCGATACTTTGATTATAAAATATCAACGAGCCAGTGAGTTCCGAATTGTTTTTCGGATTTTTTAAAAGTATTGTTGAATTACGTCTATACGAGACCCTAGGACACACGTGGCCAGTGCATGGTGAAGCTAGAGATTCCTAGTTCGAATCTTACGAATTGATAAAGGAGAAAAAATATCTAAATAATATATATATATATATATATAGATACTGTTTTTAATAACAAACAATATATTTGAAGAGAGTAAAAAATAAAAAATAAATAAAAAAAACAAGGAAGAAGGAAACAAACCAACAGAACATAGTGGGGATACATAAGTTATATCCGTGTTGAATTGGACTTAAAAAAAAACCTTTCAAAATTGGTGAGTAAAGATAACGATTCATACTATATTATTCATTCATCTATTCATTATCGCTATTAATATTCCACATAGGTTTATGTATATGTATCAGAAATTTCGCAAACGGGTCATTCCCGACCCCGCTACTGCACACTTCCACGAAACATACAGATATATGCTTGCGTATATGGTATACCTAGTAATATACGTTGAGTATAAAAATCTGAATGATTATGCAATTAGCACACGGACGAAAATAGCCTATGAGCGCGATATTTAATCGCGTGGAAATATCAACGATCGCGATCATACCTATGTTAACGTACCGTATGTTCGAGAAGAGTGTAGAAAAAAATAAAAATAATAATAATAAAAGAAAAAAGAAAGCCTAATAAGATAAGAGAGAAAGAGTCGGAGAAAGAGGTGGTGGTGCATATATGCGTAACTCGTAAGTTAGTTGCATTGAGTAACGGTGCAGCGTAGTGTAGCGCAGCGCGGCACGGCGCGGCGGCGCCTCGGCAGCTGTGACAGTGACATTGAAAAGCTCCGATGATAATTAATTACCGTTGCGTTTAAATTCGTTATACAGAATGATAATCTCGGGAACGGGATAATTTCTTACTTTCTTCTTTATCTCCGCAAGGAAAAAAAGGAAAGATAACAACATATTTCAGGCCTTTCTTTTTGATGTTATTGATCCAAAACAAAAAAATAAAAATAAAAATCGTTGCGTTTTTTTGTTCTTTTTTCTGATAAATATATATATGTGTGTGTAAGTCTTATCATTCTTGTTTGTTTATTCATTTCTACGAATTCAAGAGTATTTTATACGCACGCACATATACATGTGCACAGATGAGTCAGGGATATTTTCCGGGAGTTGTATACTTGATTAGATCGACGGGGCTTATAGGTACGTCGACATATTTAAAGAATGATGCAATAATAACAGATTTTTTAAGTATAAATGAATAGTCGGTTTATTTTTATATCTCTTCAGTAAAATCTGAAAAGAAAGAAAGAAAGAAAGAAAGGAAATAAGAATCTAAATAAAATTATCAATCATTTATACACGGCTATAGGTATATATGTATACACACACGTAGCCAGGTATAATGTATTACGTATAACGATCGCAGATAGGTATTATGTTATGGTTTTAAGTCAAAACGTGTCATGTGCCCGATGTGTAATGTATATACATCTACATATGTATTCTTATACAGATATACGTCTATACATATGTGTGTTTATCGCCGATAACACAGAGAGCGTCGCATTGCTGATAAACATGTAATATACATTACATTACATTCATGTATACATACATACAATGAACAGTTTAGTTTATTTCAATACATTTTTCATTTTCGAGTATATTCGAATTGTTTTTTTATACTTTATTTTTTCTTTTCTCTTCTTCTATTTTTATTCTTATTTTATAATTTTTTTTCTACAATTTTTAACAATAGAAAAAATGTAATACATAGGTGATTAGAATCTGTTATATATTCAAATAAATACGAATTCATTTAGTTCAGAAGGATTTAGTATTATTATTTATATTGTTGTTGTTGTTAGTATTATTATTATTATTATTATAGAAAAGAACTTTGACGCAAATAATTAGATATAGATAGATAGATAGATAGATAGAACGATGACCTAGTTACAAGAACGCATGTTAGTAATACTAGTAGTAGTAATAGTAGTAGTAGTAGTAGTAGTGTAGTAGTCAAATATTATCTTCTCTCTGCAGAGTATGTATACTTCAGTTGTTGCATAATCATCGTCATCGTCATCGTGATCATCGTCATCGTGTCGATTATTCACCAGTATTATAACTATACATATATATATATACACGTATGTAATAGTAATATCTAAGGAAAAAATGAATATGAAATGAAAGAAATAATAATCATTATTTCGCAAAGAGGGTATAAAGAATAAAGTATGTGTAGAAATTGATAAACTGTAAAGAGAGAACCGCGAGGGAGAAGAAGAAGAAGAAGAAGAAGAAGAAGAAGAAGCCTCTTTCTTCGTTCAGGGTCGCTCTACTCTACTCTACTTTATTTTACTTCACTTTACTTTACTGTCTACAGTTTTATATTACCGTACACTAATATTTTTCGCTAGGTACACGCATACTTACTTGTATCTAGGTACGTTGGTATTATATCTCTGAACACATGGATACAGAGTAAGAGACACGGACGCGCGGAGAGACGGAGTAGTAAGAGTAGTAGTAGCAACAGCTCAACGACAGCGTGACTACCAAAGTAGGCCACGGCCCAATTTACTCTCCGTGCGCTCTCAGAACTAACCAACGAACGAACCTCACGAACGTACGAACTAACTTAACTAACTATAACATCGCGCGCGCGGTACAATCACTGTTCATATATAGCGTATATCGTATTCTATAGTATATGTATATGGGGACAACGCACGTGGTATTTGCGACTACGTATATATAGAAACCCTTCTAGTGACCTATATCTGACATAAGAATTGTTGTAGAATTTAGTATGTGTGTTATTTATATTTTAGTAACTTTCTTCCTTTCTTTTATTTATTTTTTTTTTGATAAAGAAAGAAATATATTTAGCGACAGATAAAAAATATATATATATATGTATTATGTAGTCCGAATAATAAATATTAAATTCTAGTGCAAATGATATGCTGTACGGTTAACGGTACTTTCTGACATACATACGAGGCCTGGCTTGACTCAGCCTTCCTTACCTTCTACCTATCGTTTTCTTTCATCAGCTAACTTACCACCGAGTCTTTTTAAAACTCTACCACATACTACTTACTTACTTACTTACTTACTTACTTTGCTCGGGAATGAGGTATAGAAGCGTTTGATTTTTACAGTTTTTTTTTTTTTTTTTTTTTGATTCTGTATGGCTCTTGGTAGATATATTATAATAGCAAGAAGAGGATAAATTCGGTGATTTAGAATAGAGATAGAGAGAGGATAAAGATGATAAATTTGTGAGGAAACGATACTGGAAAGCAGTAATACGGACTTTAGTATTTTATCATCGGTATATGACACGTTCTCGAATCTCTCTTATCGCGGGGTATTCCGAGATCACGAGCTATAGAGTGAGATGAGTTAGAAAGCGCGGGGATGAGAAGGAGGAGGCGATTAATATTCCTAATACGCAATAATATAATGTATAATAGTTACACTGTGTTGTTGCGTCTCGCGTCGATTAACCGATCGATAAAACATTTGCGGAGCACGTGTGAGACTCGTAGTCGTACTCGTCGTCGTACTCGTCGTAGTCGTCTAATCAATTTCCTGTTTGTGCTGCAATATCTTAATACATATATACTTAACTTGCTCATACGCATATACAATATTACAACGATTAATAATATTTATTTTCTATTCTTTTCTTTTGTTTTATTTTATTAATTATATCAAACTAAGAAGACAAGACATGCTTTATAATATTATTCCTCATTATTTCTATATTTTTCTTATTCTTTTTAACGCGTTCGTTAACACCAACCGATATAATAATAGTTACAGAAAATCAATTCCGTAATAACAACGCGAGATGCGTATAACGTCACGTTATGAATTATGACATGCTATATATATATATATATATATATATATATATATATATATATATATATATATATATATATATATACACATATATATGAAAATAAAATACAATAATCATTATTTTATTTATTTTTTTAGTCGCTTTCCTTCTTTTCTATATATTTATATACCTACCTATACACGCTACATGTATAAGACGAGTAAACTTTTGTTGGAATCGCGTTTCATGAATAGATATATATACGTATATACGTAGATAGATTGATAATTTGATTACATACATGTACATCGTTCTATATACACGTATATATGTATATTATAGTTACGTTTCGAGCACGTGTCTCGTGTAGATCGAGATAGCAGGGAAGTCGGTTACGTAATTCTTATGGATAACAGCAACTCTCGCACCCGGTTATCCGTTATATACCTACCTATGTGTATAAATACATGATATATCAATCCATATCTCTGTACATATATTATATAATTATATGTATAGTAAAATATATAGGTAGATGTAAAATATTTATTCCGCATTTTTTTTTTTCTCTATATATCTGTATAAATTGAAGAAGAAAAATGTCTATTTATATATATATATACCCGCATATATATTATTATTATTATTAAACATACCTCTATATATATATATATATATATATATATATATATATATATATATATATAAACATATATATAACCTGAAGCGCAATACGCAAGAAATAGATGAAAAGATGAAAAAAAAATCTACATATACATATAGTTATGCATAGGTGTATCGCTATATATTATCTATCGCTATTAACCTCTGACTAATTTGTTGTACACGTTGCGTCATATATTATTCAGGGACTTACCGAGTGCGCAATGCCAAAGCTCTCTCGGTCGTAGCCGACGCGTCTACGTATGTATACACCTATGATATATATATATATATATTTATATATATACGACATTGCCGCGCCATATATGTTCCAATTTTTTGGTAATGGAAATTTAGTCTTACTTAGATTCTCCCTGCGAAGAATTTACGCTCGAAATATGACCCACTCGACCTGAATCACCCGGTATATATATATATATATATATATATATACGTATACACACGAGAGTAGAGACAGGGAAATTGAATGACGTGTGTGTGACGTGTGTCTGACGATATATGTCTATTATACCTTTACCTATAAAATTAGTTCGAAAAATGTATAACGTAATAATAATAAGAAGAATCGTTATTAAATAAACACGGATATAGATATATATGTGTATGTATATTTTATTATACAACTTTATGACAAATTTTGTCCTGTTACACAATATTATAACCATATATACGATATGCGGTGATAAATTCTTTGAATTTTTGAATCAATAATAATCATGATTACGATGACGATGATATTCATGATTATTAGTATACTCTCCGGACCGGAAATACACGATATATATATATATATATATATATATAGAGATAAATTTCTTCAGGATGAATCGACTGATTGATCATGACTAACATTTGTTAAACGTGTACCTCTATATTACTGAATGTGACTCTACCTGCCACATCGTGTCATGCCTGCACTGACTCGACTCTCTCAAACTCTTTATATATAGCAGAGATACTCTTCCTAGACTACGCGTCACGAAACCTCTCACACGTACACATAGATATATATATTATGCAACAAAAGAGCGCAGGAGTATTATAAAGCAAGCTATAGCGAGCGAGCGAGCGAGCGAGCGAGTGAGCCGGTTGTTACAACTTCGAGGCTTTACTCGAGCACGTGGCCATAGAACGAGGCGCACAACCTTGCGGCAGGTTGCGTAATCCACAAAGCCTTATGCCACTTCTCTGATCCCCTCGCTTTATCTCTATCTCTATATCTACTATACCCATACCCCGCGTACTCGCTACTCTAGTAGATTACATGCTGGCTATAATATCAGTATGAACGAGTGATTCTTTTACTACAGAGATCAGCGCGCGCGCGCGGGATCCTTCACTGCTGCTTCTTAACGATTACGATTGGAATATGAGCCTCTCTTTTTCTCTTTCTCTCTCTCTCTCTCTCTGGTTATTTGTGAAATTTAATTTCTGCAGACAGACAGACAGACAGACAGACAGACAGCCGTGCCGGATTATCAGAGTTCAAGATAATTATTGAAAGTAATTTATAGATATTGACTAAGGAGTGAACAATTGTTCGATAATAGAGGCAACAAGAATAAAATATAAGTAAACGAAATTTAGCTAGTCATATTTTGAAATTCTTCGTGACTTGAAAGGTTGCCTTTAATTAACCGAATAGTTATCAGTATTATGAAATAGAATGAAGTTACGAAACTCTATACTACGTGTAATATGCAATGAAATGAAATAAAATGATTTTGAAATTTTGTTTACAGTATTTTATAATACACAGTTTTATGAACGAGATTATAATCGTTTTTAGAAAACAATTATGGAAGAGGGAAAAACTGATTATATTAATATTCGAACGTCACGTAAGCGGTAATACGCCGTGTGTACCTACCTACCTATACTACCATGGATAGATACGCGGAAAACAGTTAGAGATTTAGCAAACGCGTCGCAGTTTAAATTTACTACGTAAATTGTACATAACAAGTATATTTATATAATTTTTCTTTCTTTTTTTTTTTTTTTTTTCTTATTTCTCATAATACGGAAATTTTCGTTCCTTGGCATAGCATTTCACACACCCTTGGCATACTGACAATATAATACGGTAAATATATATATACATGTTCATTTTCTATATTTATTCAGCACGTTATCTTTTACTCTATTTATAGTTTTTTTCTTTTTATATATATATATATATATATATAAATAATCTAATTACTTCAAGACGTACCGTAATAATAATATCCATATCTATCCACGTACGTATATTAGGAATACACGAATACACACACACACACACACACGTCTATCTTGTTATAATAGCTGGAATAAAATATTGCGTAATATATATTCTGACTCGAAATGTTTACCTCGTCGCTTCTCTTACGATTATCACTTAAAAGTTTTGAACGAATTGGACCTGATGACTCTATACTATATCCGCGGTCGCCTGACGCAACCCAAGATACTTGGAATTAACTAACTAACTATAACCAACCGACTAATGTAAGTATGTAGTCTGGGTCACTTGTAGAGTTGTTTGCTTCTTCCGGAAGGTTGTTCTGTCGATTTTACTTATACTCTAGGTCGTGCTTAACCTACGTCGACTATTTCCTACTTCCTATTACTCCGATCAATAGATACATATACATATACTGGATACTATAATAAAAATACGTAAGAATCTCCTTGAAATTCCATTTTCACTTCTTTTTTCTTTGATCCGTTTCATTATTATTATTATTATTATTATCGTTATTAAATAAATATTTATACCATTATTCGTATCAAACTTCATATATACATATATACGTACACGTATGTATATAGTAAGAAAACACGTTTGTCCAACGATTGATACAACACATATTATATACATTTATAAGTATAATCACACCTTATCGCCGCGCTTTTTCTTTCTTCATCGTCTTATCTATATTTCCACATCTCCTTTGTCTCGTAATATCATTATTCTATACATAATATAGAATGTTACATTGGAGTGTATCTCTAGGTGCATTTCGAAAGAGTTGAAATAACCTTGAGACACCTGCAGTCTCATAACCTTTGTTGTCCGTTATTAATATAGAATGAATGAATGAATAAATAAATAAATAAATAAAATATCTCTGTTTTTCTGTATTCCAGATGTCATAAGAAGACAAATTATGGTGGCAGAGTTTGTCGCCCGTCAAAATGGATCGCCAATTAACGGTGAAACGGCCTGTCTGAATTTAAACATGCCATCAAGTCACAGTATGGCTCATGCCGGGGGTCACGTTGGTCCTCACGGTGTTCACCACGGTCCAATGCCGCCTCTAACTCATCCTGCCCATCCAGGCCACAATCATGGTCCGCCTAGTACGCCTCAGCATTCCCATAGCGATACTGAAAGCCAGGGTGGACACGGCGATAATTACGGTCCTAACTTCGACCTCAGAAAGGAACTATTCTCACAGAGAAAACAGCGGGAATTTATACCCGATAATAAGAAGGACGATAGCTACTGGGACAGACGTAGAAGAAATAACGAGGCCGCTAAAAGATCGAGGGAGAAACGACGCTTCAATGATATGGTCTTGGAACAGCGAGTCATGGAGCTTAGCAAAGAAAATCACATACTTAAGGCACAGCTTGAAGCGATACGCGATAAGTATGGGATATGCGGTGAGTCGGAGATAAGTGCTGAGCATGTACTCGCCGCCTTACCGACCGAACCACCGCTCGTTAAGAGGCCTAAACTAACGCCAACCGCAGCTATATTGTACGCGAGATCACCTAGCCCGGTACCCACGTCGGTAATACATCAGCCGGTAAGTGGGGCTCGATCGCCGAGATCTCCCGCCCAACTTTACGTACCGGAAACTACCGCCTATCCGGAAACTGATAGTTTTCAATACGCCTACCCCCACCCCGGGCTACATTTCGACACTCCAAGTGCTCTGAATTTGTCCAGGGGTCGCAGGACCCAGTCACCTTTCGAACTTTCATCCGGAAGTGGGGACGAGGGTGGTGGCCCACAGCCTACGGCCGCTCAAACAACAGTCAATAATAGTCTGCCTCATAAATTGAGACACAAGTCGAGAATCGGGGATAAGGACGCGGCTAGTGCACTACTCGCACTTCAAGGGATAAAACAGGAACCTGGTCCCCGGGCTTCACCGCCTTGGGATAACGAGGGATCGAGCGATGAGAGAGACTCGGGGATATCACTCGGCACGGAGTGGGCAGCCGGACCCGGAAGCCTAGCGCCTGTACCCGAAACAGAACACGAAGTCAAGTCGAGATTGGACCGACTCGCATCCGAGGTTGCCTCGCTTCAGTCGATACTTCGCCTCAGCAAGCCCGGTGAACAAAACGCACAGATGCAGCAACAGCAGCAACAACAGCAGCAGCAGCAGCAGCAACATCAACAGCAGCAACAGCAACAGCAACAACAACAACAACAACAACAACAACAGGGATTACAGAACTCTTCTACTGCTCCGCAGTGAGGGAGTTGATTTCTTCCTTGCCGGCGGTGGCTTGGAATATCATTCTATTGACCTTTGATTTATCGACAGGATCTATACACCGATGAACGGACGAGAGACCTTATCTAAGCCGATTACGTTTTGTTTTTGCGGCAATTGTTGGATTCGGCTTTAAAACAGTGACTTTCTTACATTTTCAAATCCTTTTCTTTCGTTTTTGTTTCTAATACCAAGATGCCGATTTCTCAAATCAAACTCCTCACCAGCAGTTGGATTTTTCGAAGCTCGTTTTTCTGACATTACTGTTTTACCGACAGTCCGCGTTGGTATCGGCGATTTGAAATAGAAAAATGAAAGGGAACAGGACCCAACATTTTAAAAAACTGATTAATGCAGCGGGCTGAAAGGGAGAGGGGGACATTTATCGTCGCTATTTTTTTAGCTACGATGTGTATATATATATATATATACACACACACACATATAAGAACTACATACATACTAAATTATTGAATTTCAATTCTGTTTTTCGCGAAGATGATATTAAGATAATACGCAGGGAAAGCTATACACATACACATAGTATGAAGTTCTGTCTGCTATAACGATGATAATAATAATGATAATGATATATTTTACTATACATTATTATTGAGTACTAATACTACTATTTTTACTATTATTATTACTACTACTACATACTACTTCTATCAACATAATAATAATAATGATATATTACACACATGTATATTTTCTATATATACATACCTATGTATAAAAAATAAATTAGAGAGAAGAAAAAAAAAAAACGAACAGTAACGTTTAGCCGGTTTTATGAGCCGCGGAAAATTATTCTATATATATTATATATACCGATCGATTGGTTGGTTTTTCTATTATTTTTTTTCTATTTTTATTTTTTTATTTTTATCTTTCGGGGTTTATATTATGACCAGGCATAATAATTCTGTGCAACCGCCGCTAGCCATCACCGCCACGATATATCAATATCTATATTACTATATACATATACAAACAAAACTGTATAATAAAAGTAAAAGATTTTCATTATCATTAAAATGGAATAATAATCGAATATCCTAAATAATTGTTACCGATTATCCATTATCCATTATTATTATTATTATTATTATTATTATTATTATTATTATTATTATTATTATTATTATTATTGTCATTAATATCATCGATTAAATGATTGATAAACAATTTTTTTCATTTGTTCTGTATTATAATTTTTTTTTTTTTTCGATATTTCTTTCCTTTTATTTATATACATATATAAATATACACATATACATGAACAGTTATATAATATATGTGTACATTGTATAATATATGATAATCATTATTGATAAACTTACGAAATCGAAGATCTTCATTATCCGGTATCTATCTGTACATCTATGTATCTATTATTATTATTATTATTATTATTATTATTATTTATTATCGTTATTATTATGAATATTATTATTATAAGTTTAGAAACCGTTTGAAACGAAGAATAGAGAAAGGAACAAAAAAAAATTTTCAAAAAAAAGAAAAAAAATTAGAAATACGTTTGGGAATTGTGATGTGTACGTGTGTGTTGAACGCATTGAAATATGTGAATTCATTTGATAAAATATAAACACACACACACACATACACATACATTTATAATACATATATATATAATATTTACTATACGAAGATCTTCAATTTCGACTACCAAAGCGCCTATTACGTATACGCGATCGCGAGTATATATTCAGTATGTACTACGTACAATATACATATAAATACAAATACACACACACACACTCACTCACACGCATATATATACGCGATCATAATTGATATTCGTACATATGATAACACGTTTATATTTACATATAAAATTGCAAATACACATCTAATACATATTTTGGAAAATCATGAGCGTGTTTTTTTTTCCGTTTTCTATATACCGATTCTATATATATGATTACAATCTACGCGTGCAGAGATAATTTTTATTGTGTATGTATATTGGTATATATATTTATGTAAATATATATATATATATATATATATATATTTATATATATACTCTAACAACAACTATGATAGCTACTATAATAATTAACTAGGAGAGATTTGAGAGACGTGAAGTATATTCGAATTTATTAACTATATTATTATATGGGTCAGGATTTATAGTCACAGAAATTAAACATAATGAGAGAAAATACAAAAAAATAAAAGTAAGAATAAAAATAGAAAAGGAATAAATAATAATGGTTGTTAAAAAAAGAGTAGAAGAATTTGAAGAGAAAAAAAATAAAAAATAAACTACGGAAATTATAAATAAATGACCCATATAATAGTACGTTATACAATAGGATATACACAGTGTAATATTTAAAAGTCTATATATTACTAAGAATAACGATAAAAAAAAAAAAAAAAATGAAAAAAGAATTATTATGATTATGATTATTATTATTATTATTATTATTATTATTACATATTATAAAAAGAAGCACTAATTCTAAACTTAACCAGAACTATTTATTATATTAACTGTCTATACGTATAATTATATGAATATAATTATTATGATTATCATTATTATTATTAATTATAAAACACAATACTGTTTAGATACATATTAATATTAATGATAAGAATTAATCTGATAATAATAATAATAATAATAATAATAATAATAATAATAATAATAATAATAAAATAATAATGATGATGATGATTATTATTATTCTGATATAAATATATATATACATTGATGAGCTTGATGAATATTAACAAATGTATATGTTTTAAGTGTCTTAATATACCATGAGACACAGGGGGCCACGTTTATGTAAAATTTATATGAACTGCATTGTAGCGAGCTATTATATGGTATTTCTGTATGTAATACACATACACACACATACACACACATATATATATATATATATATAGCCGCAGCGAGAGCCACACAGCTAAAGTGATATGATATAAGTAATCGACTTTTTTTTCCTTTTCTTTGTTGTTGTTGTTGTTGTTGTTTTTGTTGTACGTATATACATATATAATCGATCCTCTATGTAAGCCCAATAAAAGACTGTTTTATTACTATGAATATTGGTGTTACATGAAGAAGAAACAAAAAAAAAAACAGAAAAGAAAGAGAAACAAACAGAAATAAATGAATGAATAAAAATTAATAATAAAGAAAGAAAAAAAAAAAAATGAGACGATTCAATGTAATGTAATATAATATGATAGGATGATGAACAGAGGATCGGACGTTTCCTTTTTCTTTTTCTTTTTTTTATATCTTTTGCTATTACGTTATTATAATAATAATTATTATTATTATATAAATAGATTGATTATACATATTGTATTCATAAGTAATATTTATGATTCGCGAGTATAATAATGGTACATATAAATATTAATAAGAAAAAGAAGTAAAATTTGATATAACTAATGAATTCATTAATTTAACTATTTAGTATTTACACACTTTCTTAGATATATTGAATATAGGGTAGGTATAAATAAATAAATAAATGTAATTACGATCAGGGTAGAGTATTGAAATTGTTTAAACTGTTTGCTAAATCTTGATCTGCCTTAAGTATAAATCCAAGCCTCTATGTGTAAGACGATGAGGTATCGAGATTTATTAATTATAAAATATTATGATAATATTAATATTAATAATTAACGATAAGAATAATTTATTGGTAAATTTTTAATGTGTATATTAATTTAAAGAAATTCGACGTCGCGGTAATAGGTATATAAATTGTCGTGTACAGTGAGAGATAGAAAGATAAAAGAAATTGGAAAAGAGAAAGACTTTGCTATCTTTTATTTTTATTTTTTTTCAACTATATAAATAAAGAACAATTTTCAAAACTAATCGCGACGTACTATTACACGCATATATAGGTATATATTATATACATACATATTTGAATTTTAATCAATGATAATAATAAGATAAATAAAAAACAATTTACTCAGGAGCTACGTGCATACTAAGCAAACGTGATGATCGTTGTTAGTAGCTTTTTATTGTCAAAATAGTATATATTATATTACATATATATATATATATATACACATATCTAATAAGTATATGTATATATAAACACACACACATATTTATATATATTATATATAAGTATAAATATAAGCGTCGACTGGTGAATAAATGTGCCTAGTAATAGGACTATCTTTATGAAAATGAATCTACAAGTTTTTCTTACCTACCCGCATGTCAGTATCAAATCCATTCCCATTTATCCAAGCAATTTTAATTTTCCATTCGGATTTGCAATAATTGCAAGAATCCAAATGAATAAAAGTAAATTAAAGTCAACTTCGGTATGAGATCATTCCTCTTACAGCCTAGGCTCCGCTGAATCGTTGAGAAAGTTTAGATGGAATAATGGAGATAGGAGAACTGCTAGAATTGAAATAACTGCAATAAACTTGTTCAAAACTTGAAATTCAATTCATATTATTTATTCTAGTACATTGGATTCTGTATACGTGTAATTGTTGATTATTAGAGTCATTTATTCTAGTCACAAATGACCTATTGATATTGCAAATGGGTTTCTACTAAATTTTCGTAGTCAGTTCTCTGTAAAGAGAAAAGAAAACTTCTCTTTCATTTATTCTATTAAAATTGTCGGCTGCTGATTCAATATATATCATGTTGTTTGATGAAACGATCAGAAATAAACTAGGAATTACATAATAGCGTGCGATTGATTTAAGTTAGACATATAATACAATTTATAAAGGAAGAACGCTGATCTCTTAAGACTTAATAAAGTACACATCAAGATCGTAACGCACATCTTATTTTCGTTTTTTGCATTTAGTTCTGCCTCTACGACGCCGAGAAGAGTTTGGTCTAGAGTCTGTCTTTTTTGAAGACCTGAAACCAAGAGAAGCGAAAAAAAACTTTAGCTTCGATCTCTCCCCGACTCTAATTGTTCTAAAATCAAAAATTAATATGGAAGTAAATCAAATTTTCAAAAAACTTTTCACCTGTGCACACGGCTCACAGGAACAGACGTGTGCTTTTTCAAGCTGAGATGCTGCTGTACTAATTCAGCCAATTTTCCTTGCTGAGCAAGCATAGATAAGAATGTACAAATGAATTCGTCGTAGTTATGCGTCCTGCGGCAATCGTCAATCTGAAAATAAATGGAAGAGTGATCTAGTCAAGTCTGTATCATCTTATTCTCTAATCTGAATAATCTCTTGAAAAAAATTTCATGTAATTCCAGTTCACAGATCCATCTGCTCGCTGACTAACTTTGTATTTATTTCTCTTGTCGTTTTCGTCCTTCAAACTATTTTCACAAATGGATATTTCGTGCTCGAGGTTCTTCAGCAGAGCTAGAAGGTCCTTCGGGGCGAAAGTATGAGGCTCGAACAGCTCGGGATACTTAGAGCACAGTTTTGGGTCCATTTTTTCAACCTTCTTCTCCTCCGTGACGGTGTCGCCGTTGCTAGTCTTCACTCTGGCATGGGGTATCCTTACCTCTCCAGAGAGGCAGACTTTTTTGTGCAAATGTCCGCTGTCTGATACAAGTCTTTTACCATTTATGTTTATGTTGCCCAAAGAACGACCTGCGCAAAAGGAAGAGATGCAACATCATCATTGATTACAATGCAAATAACATTACAATGCTCAATAGCCAGTTTGGTTTGTCAATTTAATTATCCTTACTCAAACCTGTCTCGTGCTTCTCGTCTCCTGCTACACGGATAACGACAAACTTCTTGAAGTCTTTTGTAGACGTTGGACTACTCTGACCAGAGTTCCAGCCCCAAGCTGTGAAAATGAATTCTTTACAATTTCAGGTAGTCAAAAATGTTCGAGATTTATTTCTCAGTCCAAAAATGTAACTATTTTTAGGACATCCAGTTAACTGGTCTCAATACCTACTGCCCTAGTACGATCTCGCACTTATTAAATGTAATTCGACAGTTATGTATACACAGAGCTTAAAACACGATACATAAACACTAATTTGTTCTAAAAAAATGGAATGGAATGGAAAAAAGGATTATGAGAGAGAGAAAGAATCCCCAATTTATTGCTAGATATTAAAATTTCCTTATTAGAAGAAATTGCAGTATTTTTTACTCCATATTGTGTTCCATTAGGCTTAGGAAATTCTATCCAAATTCATTTCCACCGAAGCCACCGTTGCCCACAGTTTATAAAACAAGTTCATGTAACTGTATCTCATGCAGATGAAGAATGAGAATAAGCGGAAGAGGTCGGAAGTGTAAATAGAGCTACTCTAATTGAACGAAAATGTGTTAAACACATATAAGAAGATTCCCAAGCCTAAGAATCAGCTCAGTTGTGTTTAAGCCTCAAGCCGACTATACCACTATGCGGAAATTTGAGATATACTGGTTAGTGTTAGCGCTAGTAGATCTGGGTTCATCGTCGAAGTGTCCGGAGCCAAGAAAGCCGCATCCGTCGAGCTGCACGATTTTTTACAACTGCATAAATCTCCCAGGCGGTGGATATGTCTGGGCACCAGCCAAATGCACCAACGGTTTGGTGAGTTCAGAATTTATACAGAAAAACTCCAGCCCAGTTATTCTCAAGCTTAAAATCCATTCCCATTTCTGGCCCTCATACAACTGCAGGTCTTCCAACCATACCTAAGGATCTGCGTTTTGCCAGGGGATTCATGGACCTGTGATATACTTGCGACAGAATCCCCAGAGACAACGACAAAGCAGATTCCAGAGTTGCTTGACTCGACCCAAACCAGTTATCTGGGCTACGGCGAAGACGATGTACCGAGTTTCAGCGAGCCTATGGACTACTACAAGGTGAACAAGTACACAGAGCCGTCGGACACTCTGCAGCCAACAGTCACGCCCTATCCTCTGATAGAAGTAACTCAGCCAAACAATTACGTTAACCAGATAGACAGCACGATAAAAAACCTCGGATTACCTATAGCGATAAAACACAGCGAGGACAATTACCTCTACCACTTTGTAAACGGGCAGCAAGTTCTTGCTACACCGATAAACGCGAATAGCGAACAGCTTCAGGCTCACTTACAACATTTGATACAGTTAATTGAGAGACTGACCGCGTACCAAGGCCTTGGATTACCGCTGGACAGACAGCCCCCAACTACTACAACCACCAGTACAACTACCCGCTTGCCCCCTGGTTATAATGCGAATTACAACAGCAATTTGAACAGGTACTCAAACGAGGATCAAGAATCTGCAGTACTCAATTTCTTGATTAAGAATTACGTGATGAAAACTCAAACGCAGGGAACTAAGAGTCTCCTAGAGACTGAGGCCTTTAACGATCAGGAGGAGACGACTATGGCTACAGATGCTCTGGCTCTTTTGATGAACGGACAGCAGACTGGGGATAACATTGTAGTAGTCAAAGACAGCTTAAACAATTTTCAGTATTTTACTATCAGTAAATACAAGAACATTGCTCATCAGTTGTCAACCGAGACTGTGGAATTAGTCCCATGTACCAGCGGCGTTAGACTGCCTAATTCAACGGATTGCACCAAGTACTACAGCTGCGATCCTGCAACTGCTAGAGTTCGCCCCTATTCTTGCCCCAGAAATACAGCGTTTAATAAATACAAAAGACTGTGTGAAAGGAGCGAGTTCATTTTATGCACTGAAGGGGATTCCGCGGGATCTACTGTGAGGAATTATCCGTCTACTAGTATACCGAGAAATAGTGTATTTCCGATTCAATCAACAGAAACAAACCCGTGTCAGACTCCTGGGAAGCAAGGAGATCCCACTTCAAATAACCACTACTATCTCTGCTATTCTGAGAATGGTAAAACAAACGATTTGAAATTCCAAAGAATGGCCTGTCCTAACAGCCTGGTATTTTGTAAAAGCAAAAGCGTTTGTACAACGAGGAAAAGGTGCGAAGACAACTAACTGTTCAATCATCAAAACTCACCCTGAGTAGGAGAATTGAATGCCGAACCTATTTCCGACGATGTATCAGTGCTCGACGAACTGTGGGCCGGAGATGTCTGGATTCTCAATGGTGTAGCGTAGTCCAAGGCGCACATCACGACCTTCTCCATCCCACTAGAATATTTATTTATTATTATTAGTCTAAGGTATTAAAAATATCTAAATCTAAGTATTCAGAAGTAGAAATTGTCCCGTCTGCTCTCGGCTTCCCTTTTTTTCATTTACCTATTCTCCGTCTTCACCAAGCTAGTACTGGCGCCAGATGTATCTGGATTTTCGTTCCCAGTATCACATTGCTGTACGCTGATAGTGGGAATAGTGGTTCCAGCGTGTTCCCCCTCTGGCTTGTTAGAATCGTCGCAAACTTTATTGCAGTCTTCTTTCTTATCCGAAGCAAGCTTCTCCCCTCTTTCACAATCCACTCCCTTATCTTTATCCTGCGCATTATCAGCATGGCTAAGTTTAACGAGCTGCTGCAGAGCCTCCAGGACAATCTGCCGGTTCGTTTTAAGCATTGTGAGCTTATGCGATATGGCCAATCTCCGGTCAGGAACAACGGCCATTAAATTAAATCGGATATCTTGGAGCTGCTCGCCGGTTGCCATCCCTAATCTGTCCGTTATCACTCTTCTAAACTGCTCCGTCCATTCCTCGTGCTCTCCCCATGGCCCGTGGTCCATCGGATAAGGCTTTAGACCGTCCAGTTCGAACAGCCTTCCATTTATTGGGACATAACTGACGAAGTGAAACGCTTCTCCAGTGAAACGGCCAGTTGATACACCGGTGTTCTTATCCTGGCGTCTTTTTGCCTGAGGCATGGCGTGAGAATTGTGCGCGCAAGCCAGCTCAGGCGTGTTTCCTATCGCCCATCCCTTGTTCTCTGGGCACATACCAGAGGTGTGGATTTTCAGACGGGATAAAGTTGTGCCTAGATGAATCGAGGGGCAGTTTAAGAGAACTGATAGAAGGGCGTGGGTAGCGCAGCTGTTTGGAACTACCTGTTTGGGAGGGAATTCGCATTATTCATTATTCTTTGTGTTTTTATGTATTTTATTGTTTGAGAATTAAGAACCTGTTGGGCAAAAAATATGTTGTTCACTATTTCTTCATCCTTTACAAAACTCTCGTCCTGTTCAACGACCTTGCGACGCGATCTACGCTCCTCGATCCAACGAAATAGGAATATGAAACCGTAGATAGGACCCTCCAATGATTTTTGTAAGTCGTATATCTCCTCCACTTGGACACCTTTCACTCCAAAATCCTCTAGGAGTAGCGTGAAGAGTCCTGAAATCGTAGGTAGCTATTAAATTAAAGTCTGAGGTGAGGATTTTTGGTAGGTAGTTTGAAATTTGCATATGGAAGGATTCTAAATCGTTTGAAATTTAAATTTTGAATATAAAAGGAATCTAAAATCATATTAGAATTGAAAATCGATGCAAATCGTTAAATGTTTAAATTTCAAATGAGAAAATATTTGAAAATGGAAAGCGAATCGTGAGATATTTGAATTTTAAATATAAAACAATTGGAAGATCGAATACGAATTTTTGAATATTTGAATTTTGAATATGGAAACATTCGAAACTCGGACGATTATTTTTATTTCTTTATAATAAATTATGTTAAATGGTATCGAGAAATCCAAGGGAGGCTGCAAATGTGATAAAAATGTAATTATTGTCTTATGAAAACGTGGTCGGGTGTCGTTCTTGATCTGTAATTTGAAAGAGTCATTAAATCTCCGCGCTTAATATTAAGGTCGGAGACTGATTTGTGTATTGCGCACCTGGATCACTCTCCAACTCGAGCCAGCCTTCTGTGAGGCGGTTTATGTCGACCGGCATTATTAGCTATCGAATATTCCATCTATTTGGTAAAGCAATAATCCCGTTTTCGAGTTATTAATAATTTAGATGAATAGGACCCGGCTTTGCTTCCATGCTTTTGACAATCTACAAACATCTCGTGCAGCACAGATGCGTCAAACTCTCTCATCAATGGAATAGAAAAACATGGCGTTGCTCTACGCATCGGATTTAAGGAGCCGACGCGCCGACGCCGGACGCCGCGACGCCACCAATCGCGCAGCAGCACGGCGCGGGAAAAGTTTGAACGCTCCATAACTCTGGAAATAATCAACGTTAGCGCCAGCGCCAGTAACTGCTGTTCGAAGACGGATGTTTGGGCGGAGGTATAACTTGGTCTAATCAACTGAGGTTCGGGATTTTGACTTAGACCAAGTCAATATCAGAAGGAAAAAGACCTCGATTTTATCGATTTTCGGATAAGCTCTAATACTCCTGTAGAATTAGCGAAGCTTGTGTATTATAACTGTTCTTGCGCCGTCTCCTGGTGGAAACATATCAGGAACTCTACGTCCGAGGAAGAAGATCATGGGAAGCTAATTTGAAGTATCTTTCACAGACTTTCGTCTGAAAATATTGTCTTGCTCGTAAATATTGTGAAATAATAATGCGACAATGCAATCGAAGATGCAAATTGTTCCTACCGCCTTAGAAAAAGATTCGAAGCTTACAGAAAAGAAGTGTCATGATCAGAAAGTCTCTGCACATTAAAAAAAAAAAATATTTTAAACATCTCGAAAATGACATGTGATAAAAAATCACTTTCCAAACCAAAAGTGATTTTTGAGATTTTTTAAATAATTTTTTTCTTTTCTTTCAATGTGCAAAGAATTTCTGATCACGTCACTTCTTCTCTATAAACTTCGATTCTTTTATCAAGGCTGTAGGAACAATTTGCATATCTTCGATTGCATTGCCGCATTTATGTGTGTGTTTTGTCGTTAGCAAAAAATACTGTATTTTAGGCGTCCATGAAAGAAAATCCCATTGTCTGTAAATCTTGTTCCGTTGCAAACAGGTGCTTCAATTGTGGTGCTGAAATAAATCCCGTACGCATTTTTATTGTATCTATCTTTCCTTATAATATAGAGATGAGCTTCAAGTTGGATCGAAAATTCCTCTTCGTTTCACCTTATGACACGACATATTCTTTCGTTATTGAACTTGTCTTGAGAATTGAAGACAACGGCCTGTATTTGACTTATTCAGCAGTCAACTGAGCGAAGGCACTCTTGAGCCCTGTGTTTGAAATCTTACGGGCTCATAAGTAAGGGACACATCAGGTTTCTATTCTAGGCCTGCTGCCACAGGCACAGAGCGGCCCTCCAGGTCTCCGTTTCCACCGAAAGTTCCGGTGGAAGTTGGCGGAAGGTTTAGGAGTGCCCCTGTAGCGAGCGTTGGCAAGTATCCTGCCGAGTGTGGCCCTGCTCATTGCTGACCACCACACCACGGAGGCATATGATAGTTGGGGCAAGAGGATGGCTGTGTATATCCATTACACCACTCCTGGTTTGAGTCCCCAGGTCTGTCTCACCATTCTCTTGCAAGCCCAGTGTGTGGCCGTGGCCTTCTGTGCTTGGTTGGTGACGTGGGCTTTCCACGATAGCTTGCTATCCAGGGTGACCCCTAGGTACCGCACTATGGTGTATACTGTATTTTAGGCTCCGTGATAGACAATCCCATTGTCCGTAAAGCTTCTTCCGTTTCTTCACGTTCCGGGCAATGAATCGAGGTGTTCTTCCTCCTTATCTTGACTTGATTCAAATCGAAACCCCAACCTGCAGTCGATGATTCGGGCAAGTTATACCGTTGGCCAAACATCCGCGACCGAACAGCATCTGCCGCCGTCGAATTGCAATTAGCTTTCAAACGATATTGTTTGGCTTCTCTATTCGAAAGGATCTCGTTTCCATCGTAAACGGAGAATTTAACGAGTAGCTTTGGGTCTTTTGTCAACGCCGCTGCCAAGACTCGGCGATGGTCTAGAAGGATGTAATTATCCCCTATTTTAACGGCACGAGCAGTGCGTTTCCAACCAGAGACTTTCATATCGTTGGCTAAACTACCAATGTACGTTCCATCTTCTCCCTTCGTATGGTCGCTGATACTGTTTTGAGAGGATTTTATAGTCCTGTCACAGATCATGCGCCGCACTTCTGGTGCTGGAAACGATATGGTATACATTTTTATTGTGTCGTCTATCTTTTCTTATACTATTATATAGAGATGAGAATTTCATCAATTTCAATTTCAATTTCTCTTATAACACGACATATTATGAACCTACCATGAGTGTCGAAGAAAAGGCCTGTATTTGACTTGTTCAGCAGTCATCTGAGCGAAGGACTTCTTGAGCCCTGCCTGGGTCAGAAGACTTACGGGCTCATAAGTAAAAGCACATCAGCGCTTCGAAGCGACTGCTGAAATACATCTTCGAACAAAAAACTTTGCAACCAAGCATCGACGGTCGCGAGGCTTGAACACGGGACCGCTTCATCACGGGACAATCGCTCTGCACGCGCGCCCAAGTTGCGGCTCCGGTTAATTTCTGTTGTGAAGCGGTAGATAAGCTGCTTCTTGCTCTGAATCAGCGATTGTGAGAGAGTTACGTCACGAGGAACAATAACTCGCCATCTATGATCGAATAGTCTCAAAAGTATCTTCAAATACTTGTTCATGAACGATTTGAATATTTAAACTGATGAGTATAGGCTTGTGAAGAATAACAGCGTGAAAGTAATATGTGATTAGACTCTATACTGAAGAAGGTCCAAATACGTCTATAAACTTCTGTACAAACGTTGTAACTCATATTTTTTACTTCAGGTACTTATAGCCTAATGAGTGAAAGCGCATATATCAGAACTCCAATAAATCACATGATGAACATAGACAGACTTGTCATGTGACTCGTCTCTCTGATAGGAATAATTTATTCCGTCTCTGAGCGTGGATTTTAACATCCAAATGATGGGGTTTTATATTTTCAGTCGATGCAGTATATTACTTAAACAAACGACTAGAAAATCCTTTACTGCAGGTCTGTACCGTCTTCTTCAGATTTCTGTCATCACGGTTATAGAGACTCAGATCCTCCGGGAGATGGACGACCTTCCCCAATGAATATAATGCCTTTTTACATACGAATTAATAACTGAGCAGCTCCATGATGACAATGAACGATTATTCTTAATCTGTTATTATTAACTCAAATATATTATTACAGTATATGTATACTCGTACATTGCATAACTGCGGGTCAATGTGCAAATACATATTCCATATCCCTAGGTGACAAGTGACTTTGCATGATATAACGATGATTATCCTTGACAAGGTGTATACCGCACATTACATGATTTATAAAAACCGTTTCCGCTATAAACTGCTATTCCTATACATTAGAATGTGTTGTGACCATTCACAGCTCGTATATATAACGCTTAGGTTCGCAAAATTTAAACTTATTCGCTCTAAAACCATGGCGATGATTCTCCTGGTATTAGCTGCTGTCTGCACCACAGGTAAGTTCGTACGTATATCAACATAAACCGCGATTGTATACCATACTGTATTTTCTTTCAAACGCTCTCATATTCAGTTTCTGCTGCTGAGCTTCCCCAGGGAGAAGTTACAGTTCGTTTTTACACTGGGTGAGTTACTTTACTTACTCGACCTTATCCAAAAGCAGCTTCTCATACTATATAACACCTCGTGGTTTGATCCTACGCTTATATAGAACCACACCGAATTACTACTCCGACTTCTTCATAGAAGCGGGAGAATATGCTGTAAAAAATAGCGCATGGGACTCAAAAAAGCCAGTTGTAATCTACATCCATGGATTAGCTGGGAACGTGCAAGACCAGAGTACCCTTGCGATCGTATCCGGTACGATTTTCGGAATAAGTTATTTCACCCGTGTCTATCCGATAGCTGAATCCATTTTACCCACTGGATTTTCCACAGCCTATCTGGAAAACGCCAGTCACAATGTCCTCGCAATAAACTACGCCTCTCGAGCCACCATCACTCCCAACATCATAAAAAATGTTGCCCTAGTCGGTGCTGCTTTGGGTAAACTAATCAACAGATTTGTCGGAGCGGGTGTTCCTCTCTCGTCTTTTCATCTGATAGGATTCGGTCTTGGTCCTCATGTGGCTGCACATGCAGCTCGAAATCTTCAAGGAAAAATTTCTAGGATCACTGGTGAATGACTTATGCTCTAAGAAGCCAATTTTGTCTGCTATTCTCCCTCTTAAACAGACCCTTAACATTACTGAAGACATACGTCTGTCTCACAGCACTGGATCCAGCGCTTCCTGGCTTTTACCGCCCTGGTGTGGTTCACATCGAATCAACAGACGCCAGAATTGTTGATGTGATACACACTGATTCTAAGATTCTTGGAGTCGAAGAGCCCATCGGTACCGCCGACTTTTATCCCAACGGTGGATACGCTCTGCAACCTGGATGTGCCATAGGATTCAATCTGAGACAACGTGAGTTAATCATTCGAGAATCGAGGGGATAAGGTTTTAAGCCTTTAACACTGAATAAATCAGTACATTGTCTTGTGTTCCTATATACAGTCGCCTGCAGTACTAATAGAGCTTGGTACTACTACGCTGAGTCTGTGAGATATCCTGCGGGTTTTACGGCGGTCTCTTGCAATTCCTGGGGTGAATTTAAAGCCGGAGCATGCAGAGGCGTGACTGATCACCTGGGCTATGGATATTCGGAAATGTATAAAGGAATTACAGCTGTACCTGAATTTAAGAGAATAAAATACTCGAGATATTTGATCTTAGACTTTTTGATGTAACTATTACAGGGCAACTGGAATTTTCTACCTTCAAACCAACGCCGTATCTCCTTTTTGTAGAGGAGACAATGGGATTATCTATGATCCAAATACGCACAGCGGTCCAGACGCTGGGATACTTGAAAATTTAAAATCCATGATTTCTACAATCTTTGGATGAATATAAAATGCTTAAATTACTCAGAACTTGCTATGAATCTATTCCATAGAGTAGAATAAAGTGTATTGTAATGTGTGCGATTTTTTTTTCAAGCAAAATAAATACTTCTACAAAATAGTTATCGATCTAAACTTAATGCACGATAAGTGAAAGAGAAAAAGGGGTACTAAGCCTTTATATATATGAATAAATGTATGTATGCAGTAGTTTATTACTTGATCTACAGATATAGGTAATATTTCGTAACAATATAGTCGGTCGTTGAACATGACTTTGGGTATACCTATAATAAGTTGCGAAAAAAGAACTAGCGTGGTGTTTAGCCAAAGAAAAAAAAAAGGAATAAATATAGTAATACTAATAGTCAGTTCAAAAAATTATTCTACATATCAATACCAGCTCTAATCAATTAATTAACATTAATCATGTCTAAATACTACACATGACAAAGACAAAAGTCTTGTCTAACAATAATAACCATCGATAAATCGAAGCTGTATATGTAACTATAACTTTAACTTTAACTTTATTTAATATATAGGGGTAAACCGCGGGTATAATTAACATACATTATTATAATTTGGTACAGACTACTACAAATACGTACAACGATCATTAGTAGTCAACAATATAATATGTATATATATATATATATATATATATAGGTATATAATATATAATATTAATATCTTTCTTTACGATTATTATTACATCTTACATTAGCGCACACTATAATAAAAATAATAATAATAATAATAAACCGCATTCGAAGAAAATTTAAATTTACAAATCATCTACGATAACATGAGTTATCAAAGTAAGTAACTAACTAACAGCGTGAATAGTATTATAATTTTTCAATTTCTTCACACGCCTAATATATGTATATTGGTATACGTATCGCGGTGCATATTTTTTACTATAGGCAATAAACGGTGCGAATCGTGTGTTAGATATTGAGAAAATAAATAGGCCATATTATATCATCAATGTAGATACATAATAACAATAATAATAATAATAATAATAATGATTACGAGAATGGAATATCATTTACGAATCATTCATAGTAGAGTATTGTTAATTCATTACTTTGTTCATTTTAAGCATTTTTAAACCGGATATATACCATCACAGAAATAATACTGAGCTCACAGATTCAGTTCCGAACAATAAGATTCGGCTGTATTCTTAATATTGAGCATTGATTTAACTAGGCAAGATATCATCTTTAAACGTAATGTTCTTTTGCTTGTTTTTTTCTTTACTTTTTTTTCTATCATTAAAACTTAGAAAACCAAAAATATTAAATAAAAAATAGAAATAAAGAACCACATGTAGTTTATACCTAAAAAATTGTTCAATAATCGCCTGCGATCGCAGCAACGGTGAATAATAATCAACAATAACTAACAATAAGAGGAAAGAAAAACAATTAATCAAACAATCGACAATTAGTGGCTAAGAGTAACGGCTAACACCAATTACCACCTAATGAGGATTCCGCGCTGGAATAGGTGGTCCTCCGCTCGTCCTAGCAGGAACAGGTGGCGGCATATTGGTCGGCAAAGTAGGTGGCGGATGTTGAGGTGGTGGAATAGGCGGTGCCTGTCTATGCGGAAGTGGAGGAGGCATAGAGGTTGGCGGTCCGTTAGAAAATTCCTCAGGACTGTCCGTCCTGGGCAAAGGAGGCGGTGGTCTGCTAGGAACAGGATAGCTGGGTGCTCCGTCTTGAATTTCCTCGTAAATAGCAGACTCGGTTATCTGTCTGTCCTCTTTCTCAGCCTCCGTGGTACTTTGGGCTCCGATCGAAGAGGGAAACTGGTTCGTGACAACGCTGTAGACACCCGCTCTAGGAATCTGCCTCTTCTCTAAACCCGGGCTTCTGCTGGGCTGAGACGGACGGCCAGGAGGCGCCGGTCTGGGAGGCGGAGCTCCGCCATTCGGGCTATGCCTGTCTGGGAAATTTTTCTGATCTGTTATATCCAGCCCATCGAATCCATGGACAGGACTATTTTCCAGGGAACTCTCTGCGCAGTGTGGAACAGTCGTGTTACTGCATATCTCGATCTCTTTCTGAATGAGTTTCACCCAGTTTGGTGACTTCAGGGACAGTTTAAGCGTCTGACCGCAGACCTGGGTCGTTCCCTTGTTTGCTGCAGCCAGGGCACATTGCCCGTCCCTAAAGGTCACCCAGATTGTTTCTCCGACGAATCTGACTAGGATTACTTCTCCTATGTGGGAAAAGTCCTGCAGTAAAGCCATCATGAAACTGTCGTCGAATACACTGTCCATATCTTCGCTGCCCTCGTCCTCCAATGTTTTTACTATTATTGTACCGTCTGGAGGACCCAGGTCCTCGATTACCTCCTTGAATACTCTCTCCCGTTTTTCTGTGTCTACTTGGTAAACGTCGGTGTCAATTATCGCGATTACTGGGCGGTGGTCGCTCTGCTTTAACTCCGCTCGACCGTAGTGCAGTAGACGACCTGGATTCCAGTCCACTGGTGAATCTGAAACAGATGATTGGTCAGGAAATGAGCTTTTGTTAAAAAATAACTCATAATACAGATAAAGGCGTTTTTCGGTTTATACCAATGTCAGGAATTTGTTTCCTCCTTTTCCAAAGGACTCGGTCGGTCCAGGCCGGTTGTCTACATTTTTCGCTAGTGTCGTAGTCATCTGAGAAAAGATCGTATTTGTATGTTGGAGGGAAGTTTATTGGACCTTCCAAGAAATTCTTGAAGACGTTTCCCTCGTCCTGTTGATTCTAGATGGAAGAAACGAAGAAAAGATTCAAATTCCTGAAGGAAAAGCTCTTTCATGCCTCACAAATCGCCTTCAAAACGAATTTCACTCCTTAAATAACCGGATTTCTCACCTTTAGTTGATCGCACTGTAAAATCTGGTCGTATTCGTTCCGTCTGATCATTTCCTTCATGTCATCTTTGTCCATGTCGACTCTGTAGTTGAAATCTCCGCACCAAAATACGTAGTCATGAGTGTTCAGAGTCCTGCCCATAGGGAAAGTGATTTTCCTAGTTATTTCAGCGTAGTCTGCATTTCTCTCGCTGACTTGAGATTGGCCGGCGGCAAAATGGGCGCAGACAAAGCAGATGGAAGTTGAATATAAGACGCATCTTATCGCCGCTGCACCTTTGTTCCCTGTGGCTCCTCCCAGGCCTGTTTTGACGCAGTCTACAGCCACGTCTCTTAAGTACGGAGCGTGTTTTGGCCGGATGAAGAGGTAGAGACAGACTCCGACTAGCTGTTGATACGTGATCAGAACATATTCGTGATCTCTTGATAATACTTTCTGTAATTCTTCAGCCCATGCCTTAGCATTGTCTGAACTTGCTGCCATTATGTTACTCGCATTCAAATCTACTATCTCCTCAAAACCTATGGCAAATATGTCGACCGGAACATTGTCGTACTCCATGTTTACTAAAGCTGGAAGAAAATCGAGGAAAAATTATTTATAAGTGTAGAGGTGAAATCTCTCAAGATCTAATTCAGTCCTTAAATATTTTCAGATCTTTATAGCCCTATGAAATCTTATTGAGATATTCTGAAATCTTGTATAAATTCTCATAAGATTTAGTGTTTTTATGTTAAATTCTTTGAAATCCTAAAATTGAATTTCTCAATCTTATATAGAAGATTCTTACAAGGTGAGTTGCGTGGTGCATCCAGGAGCCAATCAGCCAAAGAAACGTCTTTATAAACAACGCTTCTGAAGTGTTTTCCTCCGTTTACGTTGTAAGTCCCGACTCCAACACGGAGATTCGTTGGCACAACATACTCGTTGTATCTCTTGCACATTTCTCTAAGTACGCTAGGTGGTGCATGAAGCATATTTGATGGAAGTAGGAGCCTAGCTCTGTCCGCGAGTTCGGTATTGAGCGTGGATCCGAGTAGGAGAATATCGATAGCCTCTTGTTTGCTCGAGTCGAGAAGATTGTTCTGTATCGTTCTAGCGGCGGATCTTGCCCCGTCCATCAGCTTTGAGCTTCCCTGAATGGCTCCTGTACCGGCGTATATCTTGCTCACTTCGTTTCCATTATTTATCCACATCTGGCGGAACACCTCCTCGAACCTCGACACCATTTGCTGTTTTTCCATCAGTTTTAAAAGCCCCAATTGTACACCGAGTATTTCCATAGCAAAAAAAGTTTGAACGCAGTTGGTTCTGTCCAGACAGTCGAGGCAGTTTGTTCGGATCGTTCCTCGCTGCTCGTTTATTACTTCCGCACCCACCGCATAGAACAATGAGAAAGATCTGAGATATTTTTCAACTTTTGCCTTCAGCTTGGACAAATTCTTCATGTTACCACCTCGGCATTCTTGATGGTAGTCAAAAAGCACGTGAGGAACATCCGCCCGGTGTTTAGAAACACTGTGATGACGCTGGAACAAGTTGCTCAGCATAGCTTCCCCCTCTTTATTTCCTATCATACTGGATCCTAGGAGGTTTACTATCGCTTGCTGACCGTAACGCTGCTTTATCATTGTTAAATGCCGGTCAAAAGCTGGTGCTGAGGCCTCGAAACCTCGAGATATTCTGACTTTGTGTGAGCCAACTTGAACTCCTGGCTGCTCCCAGAATAGGGGGACAGACCCACGCGTCTGGACGTAAGAAGTTACTTCATTATCCAAGTATATCACTTGCTCGGTCTCTACAAAGTTCGCTACATGACCGTCATCATTACTTCCTCGTACGTTGAACCTAAAATGTTGAGATAAATTCGATATTTGGTCTTGTTCGAATGAAAAACGTAATTTTCAAGGGCTTTTTAACTTTCTGAACAGAGGCTCTGACCTCCTATATAAAAAAAAACCATATAGAATCGTAGTCTCTATTCCAGAGTCAATTTTGTACTACAAAAATTACACTTTAAGACTAAATCAGCGATAAAAACGTGTAACTTTATAACAAAATAGAATTTCTGCCCAGAAAGGATACTGAGAAGTATAAAGATTGCTTAGAAAGCTTAAACTTTTCATCAGAAATAAACTTTTCTGTTTATTTTATGAAACCAAATGGTAGGAATCCTAGTTTTTCTGTTTATTGATTAGTTTCTGATGATTTCCTGCATTATTTTCTTTCTGCTTTCTAGCGACAGTCAATTTTGGTTCATCAATTTGTATAAATTGACGCACCTTGTTCCGGCCCGCTCACAGCTCAACCTTGATACGACGACTGCGCGGGCCTGACGATGCCCGACATAAACAGTCCTGATTTCGACGCTGCCACACATCGCTTTGAGCAGCCATTGGCTAGTGTTTACTCCGAATCTGAGTAGGTGAATATGCAGCATACGATTCCTGGAATAGATGACTAATGTTAATAACGAGAGATTAGGAATGAAGATTGATAAGCCGAGGCCTTGAATCCTTTAATATAATAAATAAACGTTAAGCTAAATAAAATCGAGAAGACTGTGAATTTCTGTTTATCAACTGGCATAAATACCAAAAAAATCTGTTGTCCGTCGTAGTGGATTTATAGCGTCTTTGAGCGCTGAGTGTAATGTCCAGAGTTTCCTGCTGGCCCGATGACCAAGAGAAATAGAAGGTTCCGGAATTGAGGACCTTCCTGACCTCGGATATCCTGTCTTCATTTCCCTGGACGTAATGCAACGGCACAAAGTGCGTCTGTGTTACACGGAATATCTCCGACTCTCCTATTTTACCAACGGAAAAACATCCCGTTACCAGTACCAAGTAGAGCAGCGTACTCTCTCCTGCGTTCAACTGGAGAACTCCAAGACATCCGTACGCGTCCAGTAATTTTACATACTGGGACTTTAGGGACTCCGTTTCTAGCGCCGCTGTTTAATAAATATACGGGTGATAAAAGATGAGAATATTGCACAGAGAAATGATCATTTCTTCATTTGTTTTCAAGCGAATTAATAATTACGAAATATTGTTTTTTTTCTCATCTAACGGCTTTTTTTCGAATTTAACTGTTTCTTGGAATTTATAACAGAGAGTATACATCAATTATACGAAAATATACGCAAGATTCGACACCTTGTCAGTATTATAAGATTCTAAATTCGAGGATTCAGTATTGTATTTTGTTTTTAGTTGCGACTCACATAATACGGCGACGGCTTGAGATTCGAAGAGTACAGTATCCTTGCGATTTCTTTGTTCTAAAAGTAGCGAGTGTGGACTAGGAGGTTTTAATTTTTCATAAATCCGAAACCCCTTTCCCATAGCCATTTTCTCTTATGTTAAAATATCAATCTCTCTTTATATTCTGGTAATATTTATATTCTGTATTTAATATCCGTTGGACGACAGACAGATGACAGCTGACAGAACCGTCCGTCAGACGGCAACTGCCTCTAGTCTCTCTGTTGCCTTCCGTTCAACTATATTTAGTTTTTTATTTTCTTTTGTTTGATTTTATTTCTATTTCCTTCGGTCGGTAATCGTAAATTCGATAACGGTATCAGTATTAATAAATTACGTCTGTCCGCGTTCTATCGACGGCTTAATCGAATACGATATTCTGTTTAAAACCGCCTCCCGTGTGTGAAGATTATAGGTTAGGTTAGGTAAAGTTTAGTTAAATAGGTTAGGTTCAACGTCGATAATTTGACACTCAATTCGACTATCGATTCTGTTATCTCTCCAAGCCAGTCACGCAATACGTTCGATGTTTTAATTCGAATATGAATTTCATTCAATTGATGTAATGTAAGTGAAAATTATATCGTTTTCAAAAATTTGAAATCACAAACCCCTCTGTACCGAAACAATAGCGTTTACGATGAATTTTCGTTCCCTATAAGCTGAATGATTGTGTTCAATCTCACAAGTAACCCAAGACCGTAAAATGTATTACATAATGACCGAAATTATTGATTAATCTAAGATATTATACAATACCGCGTTGACTGACCGTAATGGGATAAATGAACAAATAAATTCTGTGTAGGTATATATATATATACACATATATTTTTGATAGCGTCAAAGACCACGCGCGTTTACATACGTCTACATATCTGGTCGTAGAATTTCGAAAATAGAATAATAATAATAATAATAATAATAATATATGCGATGATTGTATGAAACAAAATGACTGAAGATAGAAAAAGCATGAATGTTTGATATCGTTATTTTTTAATTCAAGGTATCATCAGTAGTGGGGTATACAATGATAATAATAATAATAATAATGATGATAATAATAATAGTAATAATGATAATTGTTATTGAAAAGTATAAAGTATATCAATTTTGTTGTTCTTGTTGTTGTTGTTTTTTTTATACTTATTAGGTATATTAGTATGTTTGCGGATATATAAATGTATTATTGTTTTATTTATTGATGAAATCCCTGCAGCTGAAACGTGCGGAACGTCAATTAAATTAATTATCTTATATTATCAATTATCAATATTGCATTCAATATACACCATCCACACAAACACACACAGACAACATATTTGTATGTGTGTGTGCTAATTCTCAACCGAAATTCATTTACATATTATCATAACTATATTATACAGAATCTAATATGTGAGACATTAATACTTAATTGTATCTAATCAACATTAATAAACGACTTTATATCAGTTCTCTCAATCAATTAATGATTCCCCCTCATTCACTGAGCCGTTCATTATTACATATTATAATATTTTAATTTATAAATCAAACACTAATCGCGAAATAAATACATCACCTACGTATAGGTAGAAAAAAGAAAACAACGTATTATACGGTTTTTATATCGTAAACTATAAAACTGCCGTTATCGCACAGCCTTAAACGAATGATAAAATCTATTAGACTATGATGATTTATAGCTTTTGTCATTCGTTTATAAGTACAATTCCGTATCTAAGAATAAATAATAAACTTCTTTCTCTTCTTCTTCTTCTACTTCATATCAGTGAATTACTTATTGTTAGCTGCACAGAACCTCAGTACTTAGATTCCGTAAAGAGAATGAACTAGATCGCAGCTGACTTTTGCCTATATACGTTAAATAGTAGTAGGATATCATTATTTTCGTATTACAAAATAGGGTAACTAAAGATTTCCTAAATGTGGAGCAGAGACAAAAAGCTGCCAGTAATATAAACGCTCTCACATTACAGAGCAGAAAGTTCTTTTATGCATCAATACACTCAGTTACGATGTAAGACTTTACAAACTCCATTTTAATTCTATTTTCCTATATTTATTTTTTTAATTCAAAAGGTAGACTGTTTTTTCACCCCTCCTTTTCCTTCTAATCAAACACATCAACATCATTTTATTAATCTTAATCATTTAGCTATACATCGATTTTCGATCTACTTTCTATTTCTATTTATATATGTATATATATATTTACATTATAGTACGTCGTATCCTTACTTAGTCATTAGTAAAGAAAAGGATTCTTCTCTAATTCAATTCGCTCAAAGTTTTTAGTCGATTAATTGCACTAGTTACTGCGCGGCGGTAAGAATTTATATCTGTTTGTTATTTTTACCTTATTTAAGTCTACTGTTTGTTCTTCATATATACTCATGTAGTAAAAATCTGGCTAGGATCTAAATTTGCTAAATAATTATGTAGAAATTGTTTGAAGAGGTCAATCTGCCACAGTTTTTATACACACACGCACTCTCTCATACATAGATACACACACACACATTGTAGATGATGATATAAACAATACACGGTATAAGTAAATGTAAAAATCACAGTTCTATTTAAATACTACGGAATATTAATGTGCTTATTAATTGTTATCAATATTATTTACACGTTTTTAAAACAGAACCTGTGTATGTATGTTGACTGATATTCCATCCATTGCAATTGGCCTCTAAGTTAATAGTTAGCGAAAGCTAATATATTATTTACAATTTTTAAACGAAATTATATACCCCAGCCGTATCTGCAGTTATGCATATAGAATAAGATTAAATTTCAATAATAATAAAGCTCTGTTTGTTGGTCAATGATTGAATAAAAGAAAGCTGATCATTCGAAATAGCTCTTAATTTATTTCTAACTAAAGTCTGGAAGACTTGTGTAGAACGATTAATGTAAAGAATAAATAATTTCAATTAGTCTTCAGTCGAATAGACTGAATATGTTTATTTTTGTTCACGATAGTAGACTCCGCACCTCTTAAGTACCGTATCGTTATTATTATTCTCTAGTTTAATTACACGGCTCTTATAAATATTAGCTGTGAAACAAAGAACAGCGCAGAGTACTTAACCAATTCTTTTTAAATATGTACTCAATGTATATACATAATATATCTATAAATACCAATTAAATATAAACTTGCTCAGTTTGTTTATAAGTTCATATTGATGATCTGTAAAATTGTTCATTTTTATTATTTTCCACTTTAATTATCTGCCTCTCGTTATTTATTATGCAATTACAGCGTCTAGGCAGTGGCGGTAGCTAACGCAGCTGGCTCAAATCCTTTCCTAACAACATAATGCATTGGTTTAGCTGATCCACAGACTACGTACATCAATTTCCTTCCTCTTTACCTTATAATATTATTATGATTTCTTTCTTATTCTATCCCGTCGTCGCAGTTTCAATATTATTATTATTTTTATTATTATTATTATTTATAGTTACTTGAATCAGTTAATTTCCTTATGTAACACAGTCTAGCCCAAGAACAACAACATAGAAATTGGACTAAAGAGAATCTATCGGGCGTCTCTATCTACCGAATTGTATTTTATCTAACGATATTGAATTCTGTCCAAACAATAGAAAAAATTATATGAACGATATTAGAAAAATTATCGCCTTTCATAGATTAATTATAGGACAAAATTCTTTGGACTAGCTATACATAGCTCAGCTACTACGCTATATAGTCTAGCACATCTTTCATTCAAAGTATGTAAAAGGAGAAACTAAAATAATTAAAAACCAATGTGCAGTTAGACTCATAAGACTAATAATCAATAAATATAATCCCATCGATACTGCGGTAGATAATAGTCTCTCATCGTTATTTTACTCCTTAAAAACAAGTCAAGAACAAACGATTTACTTTATCTTTACATTAAACATGACTGGAGAGACCTTCTTCTTACTTAGTTCAGAATTCCTTATAACTTTTTTTTTCTCATCAGCGAGGAGTGCTCTGAAATTGAAAGTGTAAAAATAAGATCAACTAACAGACATGATATAACAATACAGTATCATTCTATTACTATTAATACAGACCTCTTCTTCTACCGCATGACTTTGTTGTGTTGGCTGCGAGGTAGAAGAAGATGATGCGGGTGTTGGCACAGGATGTGGGAGAGGACTTTGCTTAGGGAATTTAGATGAGTCTTGAGATAGCTGAGCAGTTTCCGTCCGCCTGATATAGGCGGCTTCTTTTTTAGGTGGAACAACTGGTTTGTTCGGAGGTACTGGCGGCGGTATCCCTCTGGATATTGACGGCTTTTTAGCTGGAGGTAATCCGGGTGCTTGAGGGGAGCTTGTTACTCCGTGAAAAGGAAGCTTCCCGCTTCCCGCCTGTCCGACTGCTGCAAGCTTTGTAGCGTTTGTTGGACCTCCAGGTGACGCTGGGATCGTCCGTTTTTCTATTGCCTAAGGAACGAACGAACTCACGCTAGAACTTCTCGGGCCTTATTGAATCCCGTTGAGAAAATGGCGGCTGTTAATTCTCTCGACTAATACAAGGCGGAGGAAAAGAACCAAACCAAAGCAGCCAGGGGTTTAATTAATAAAGATAAGATAAAAGATAGAGAGATTACTTTGCGTGAAGGTTTAATAAAATTACGATCTGGGATCAGAGAGGGATTTTTAGTTGTTTTAATTGCTCAAACGCAGCTTATTCTATCTAAGTTCATGGATTGTATGTTCTTAAACATGTGCTTAGGTGAATAATGAAATTAACTAAAGAGATGTATAAATTAATCGGCGAATAGATGATGAGGTGTTTCAAGGAGGACAAGCCAGGGTAGAAGAATAATTGTAACTAAGCTTCTCAGTGTATTGAGTTGCGTAGAGCATTTAATAAAAGAATAATAATAATAATAATAATAATAATAATAATAGTAGTAATAATAATAATAATGATAATAGTACATACCAAATAATAATCGTATCTAATTATGTACAAAATTTAGTTAAAAACAGTGGATATAAACTTCATATCAGCTTAGGTATTAATAGTTTGTGAATTTAGTTAACATAAAGGGAAAAATAGCGTTGTGACAAATATATGTATACAATATATTCGAATAGATTTAGTTAATTTAATGAGAAATTTCCATTGTGTTGGTAAATCTTGCTACTCTTCCTTTTTTTTCGTCATAAAATAGAATGTGTGTACGTTACGCGGACTAAAAGTTGACAAATAATTCTTTATGAATTGATTTGCGATAAATAATGAAATTGATCGAAAGAAAACTTTGGAGAAATAAATATAGGAGATGGTGTATAGTATGTAATTGTTATAATAACTAACAATAAGACTAGAAATAAGGCCTGGAATTATTTTGTTCTCTTAGTTTTTTTTTTTTTTGTATTAAAATTAAAATCAGGCTATATATTATTTGTAAGTTATCTTTGCATGCTATAAGTTATATATCAGTCAGAATATTATATATTAATTACATAATCTACTAAATGAGTATGAAAAAGTCTGTAGTATTTATAATAAACTAATAATTTAGAAAAAAAAAAGAAAATATCTTATTAACAAAGATCCTAATTATTTGTCTATTCTACTACAGCGAAAACGCTTATTAAATTCTAATAACAACCATAAATTGAATAATTTGTCAATAATTATAAAGGATTCTTTCATACTTTCATTTATTTTAATCAATCGCGTCCAGCCTAGAGCCAATTTTCCTATTTTAAGAAAAGTCTCTACCTTTTGGTGCCCAAAGACTGATCGCAGGGGGTAATATACTGTTTAAACTCTCATATCTCAACAACCAATCGATAAATAATAAATATGTAGATATTTATATAAAACGATAAAGAATAAAACAATTTTCGACGCTACTCTCCTTTTATAAACGCTAAATGGCTCTCAGCTGGAACTTAAATAAGTGTAGAATGTGTTGGGTATTGTAGATGTATTACCTGTGCCTCCGTGGGTGCAGCTGGCTCGCCAATTCCGGGGGTAGGTGTCGCGGGGTAAGCTACACTCCTCAGAGCCTGCCCAGGAGTAACTGATCTGGCGATACCAGTAGCTGTAATAATTGATAGAGAAAATTTGATGAGTTTAAAGGCGTATATCCCTTTTCCCAAACGTCCAAAAATCGGTTCATTGATCACCTGCACCGAAAAATAACAGGAAAACGATTACCAAAAACATTACACACTTACTAGGTCCGCTGACTGGCACACTAGACACAGTTGCTGTTGGCTGGACAACTTTACTGCTGACCATAGGTGTCCCAGTGCCAAGTACTGCGCCTTTGACTTGATAAAGAAAAGCGGGATGAGAATAAGGACAAGTTTACAATTTTGTAACAGAGTTAATCTTAAACTTACGCGTTTGAGGGGCAGCGGCAGGCCTGAGGGTTGGCATGGCGGTAAGATTAGCTGGTTTTGCAGGCGGAGGTGGTGGAACAGCCCCAGAGACTCTGGGAGGTCCGGCTCGAGCCTGAGCTTCTTTCCACGCCTCCATTTCAGCCTTAAGTTTGTCAATTTCAGCCTCAAGTTCCTTCCCTCGTTTTTCTTCTTTAATAATAGCTTGTCTATACTGTTGTCTCTCTATATCGAACTGGGCGAGTTGTTTTTCGAGCTCAGCTTCCATCTGCAAAGACTTTTTGCTCTCCTCTTCAAGGCCCTCAGCCATTGAGTCGATGCGAACCTTTTCCTCGCTAAGAATCTGGGCCAGATCTTCAGACCTCTTTCTCTCCTCAATGTATTTCATTATTATTTTCTTTCTCTCTGCCAAAAGTAGGAGCACTATTTGCTTCTGTCGATTTTTCTCCTCCTCCAGAGTATCGTTGGCCTTTTTAATCTCCAATTCGTATCTCTTCTTCTCTTGCTTTTCCAACTCAAGTTCCTTCTTCAATCTCGTTCTTTCCTTTTCAAGACCGTAAGTTATATCGTCACCTTGGGCAGTGTCATGCTCGTGTTTTCGCTTCTCTTCTTCCAGTTCTTTGATCACCTGAAAAAACGGTTTTAAAACAGCCTAGTTTTACTCCCCTTCTCTCCCCCCTTCATTATCATTACGTTTTTCTTCTAGAACAGATTTACACTTGCCGCTCTATGCCTAATCTCTGCGTCCTTCAACACTTTCGCCATTCTACACTGTGTCCGTCTCTGCTGCATCACCAATGCTTCTAGACTAGCCACTTGCTGATCAACCTGTTTTTTGTCAGCTACTATAACGCCGCCAAGGACAGCGTCGTCCCTGGCCAACGCTGCCTGGGGGTCGTTAGTTCCACATAGATAGCGCGAGTTTAACAGATGTTTCATCTTCTCGGACTGGAATTTTTATGAAATTTTCAAGTTTTGGAGGATTCTCTTGTAGGTATTGAGGTAAATAGTTAATCATATGGTCGAAGAGATTGGAAAACTGGATTTAAACTAGTAAATTCATTTTTAGGATTAGGAGCTTTACTTTTAAAGCTGCTATCACGATGTCTCGAGCTTGTAATTCCCCTTCCAAGTATCCCAGTAGCTTAAGTAGATCTTTTTTCTTCAGTTTCATCTTCGGGTTTCGCTGTAAATAGTAGTTTTCAAGTTTTAGTTGATTTTTACGGTTTTCAAGCTGAAAATTAGGCAAAAATTTACTGTTTTAATGATTTCTAAGGGTTTCAATGATCTAGGAGTTCGATAATACATCAAGTGTCTTAAAATACGAGAAAGCTGGTTTCCAGCATAAAAAAATGAGTGTTATAAACATTTCCAGCTTCCTTTCCAGCCCGTCAAACTTTTGTCAGACCTTTGAGACCTCAAAATATGTGAAAACTACGCTGAAAATCTCGTTCAAGTTCCTTAAAAAGGCCTAAAATTATGTAAAATACATTCATCAGATTTAATGTTGGCAAAATCCATAAATGAAGAAAGTGTCTCTGATGAATCACTAAACTTGAAGTATTTTTTGATCCCAATTAAAATGAGTCAGTGGAATATTTTATCCTACAGAATTTCATCCAGGAATTCCCAGAATCTTAATTTCTTAATCATGTTATCTTTTACAGCAGCTGTTTGCATTGGCTAAATATAACAGTGTCATACATTACGATGTAGTAAATAATTAGGATTGGTTTACGTCTGTAAACAATTGAAGGTGGTTTCGTTTGTAACACGACAATTAGAGGTATACCTTGAGGGTGTTTGACGAGCTCTTGTCAATGGGTTCGAAATTGTTAGTCTGCTGTTGTTGTTGTTGTTGTTGCATTGTTTCTTGCATTGGCTGTGATTTGATAGTAGAAATTCCTTGCGATCCTGACTGCCCATTGGCGCCGGCTGAGTTGTTAACGGTCAAAGAATTTTGACTTTGTGATGCCATCTTGGTTTTCGTTGATAAATTATGACGAATCTTCTATGTATGTATGCTGTATGTCTATATATATGAATGAATATATATATATATATATATTATATATATATATATATTATGTGTATGTGTGTGTGTGTATGTGTGTCGGGTATCGGCGGCGGCGGCGGCGGTTTATTGATGATAAAACAATTGATAGTAGTGTCAGATGACCGGGTGTTTATGAGGTATTGAAAATTAAGAATAATTCAGATATGCACACACACGCGATACGTGCAGCAGAGACAAATTGGGCTCGTATCAATTCAGGGAGAATTTAGGGATCTTTTTATTCGGTGTAAATCTAGCCGAATCAACGGCTGTTGATTTAAACCGTAACATCGCGGATTCGAACGTTTAGTAACCGTTTTCTTAATGATTTTTATCTCTTATTATTAATTTCCCGGTATATCTCACGAACCTCTCTACCAATACCCGTATTTTACTCTACGACAAATCAATCTCCGTACGCTCCCCCGAGCTACAAAGTAGAATCAAGAATCTGACAAATCAAGCACAAAGCAAACGATACTCGACTATCGAGACCTGAGAAACTCGAGAATATCGAGTTTCGAATCATTCAAACTACGAGGTGCGACTTTCTTCTGGGCGCTGTTGTCGTTCGAATAGAGATTTTCAAACTCCCGAAAGTCATCGGATTTCTTTTCATCCGCAAACCTTATGAATTCGAATCTATTGATTCGTTGAATTACTTACTGGATTCTGGTCCCTTCAAGGTCTTCATTGTGTCCTGAATCGTTCTGAATTTTGGGAAAATTACATGTTTTCTTTAGAATAACATCGAGATGTCATCTTATTTGGTTCCTGTATCAATAAAAAGCATTACAAAATGCAATAAACTACTTTGCTTTAACTATTGTAAATCCTCAAAATGACACGAAGATCGAACATAATGTGCATGGAAAAATTAACTTTTTGATTGATAAAGCAGAGCGTGATTATACACCCGAATTACGACGTTATCACTAAAGTATTTAGACCCTAAAAGGCGTTATACAATGTAGTACCAAGATGACCAACAGATGTCTAACGGTATATATTATTGCCTGAATAAAAAGATATGTCAAGAACAGTCTGAAACAGCGAACTGCCCAGCCCAGAATTGTAAGGAATGTGTCATTTCCCCATAAATCGAAGGTGAAATTTGTCGATAAATTGGCAGAACAAAAAACGAGAAGATAAAACTATACAAACAAGGGATTGTATCCGCAAATAATCACCAATCGTATAACCGGACCGGCAAGAAAAAGGCTTAGATTATCACAAACGATGGCAAGTAACTTATTTCGATATAATTTCTAGGTTATGTTCATGGTATCCAATCGGTACCGCCTTTACCTTATCTTGCAACCAACGGATATGATCTCAACTGCATGAAGATATTTCCACGATTACGATTAAATCTCGCGACTAAAACACGACTCAAATTATATTATACTTAAATTTACCGTTCTTTAATCTCTCGATACACCATTCTTTTTCTATCACGACTATAAATCCTAATTAAATAAATGAGAGAAGAGGAAATGCAGTTCGGCATCATGTTTCCTCAAGCTATCGTGCAGCTTCTCTATTTTTTGTTTTTTTTCCCTTGTATTTTTAGTCTGCAACATTGAAGCCTTACCTAATGGCAGTGCGTCGTACATTGACGGCTGCAATGTGTTTGGAAAATTTTTCATCCCAAGACGTCGAGCGTCACAATAAGCCTGAGGTGGAAGTAATGTCGAGTAAAGAACTCCTTCTGACACCGGTATTGATCAGTAGAAACGACAAGGAAAGAGTGCTGATTGAGTCTAGTATAAACAGCGTGAGAGTTAGCATATCTGTTAAACAGGCTGACGAAATTGAGAAAATATTATGCCACAAATTTATGAGGTTTATGATGATGAGAGCGGAAAACTTTGTTATATTGAGAAGGAAACCAATGGAAGTGAGTATTCGCGTTCTTTTGAACGAATAACGGCTTTCTTTATTTTAATAAGCCGGAAATGCTCATAGATATCTTTTATTCCAGGGTTACGACATTAGTTTTCTAATAACGAACTTTCACACGGAACAAATGTTCAAGCATAAGCTAGTAGACTTCGTGATCCACTTTATGGAGGAGATCGACAAGGAAATAAGCGAAATGAAGTTATCAGTTAATGCGAGGGCCCGGATTTGCGCGGAGGAATTTTTGAAAAGGGTTTGTATTCGTTGTTTAGAATTCTTGATGAAAGATTTCCTATGATTTTATGAAACGTTTTTTCTTTTTTTCTAGTTTTAGCCTGCCCGACAAGCTGGCCAAAAAATGGGGGAGTGGTTGTGGGATGTATTCGAAGTTGTGCTAAAACGCTCAAACATTCAAAAGCCGAAGAAAACCGATAGCAAGAAAGAAAAGAAATAAAACTAAACAGTCATCCTTCGTTCATCTCAGATTTCCATCAGTTCAATTTCAGTCGCTCGTTTTAACTTTACGGTCGCATATTATACATATTTTTTTTTTTTTTTTTCACTCGCCGTTGGTACGTCATTTAGTGTGTACTTTTGAGAAATAGAATACTGTAATAAATAAATAAATAAATAATGATAGTGATAATAATGATACAAATTACGATTTCTTCGATATTACCCGACCAAAATCCTTTTCGCCTCCCATTTATCGTGAAATAACATCTTACAGATTTTTCATACGAAATCAGTTGCAATTTTTCGATCCCCGTACTTCTTTACTTTCAGAGTTCACGTGTCTGCTAGATCCTTTCTAAGGATCACTCTGTCTTACCTACACACCCTAGCGTTAGATAAAGAAGAAATTGTCGTAAAGAAATGATTGCTCGATCGGTAGCACCGTTTCGCTATTACCTAGCAAAGGTTTCCTCGCTACGATTCGAGCTGCCCTTATTCAAGTTCGATCATTACAGCATTCGGGTATATCTACGATGCCGAGTAAATACGCTCGAGGATCGTCGATTATACTACATCCACCCTCAATCTTTGCCCGGCAAAAAATTTGGTACAATTAAAACGAAACTTAGACGATAATCGGAAGGGATAGCGTTATGAAAAAGGATTATACAGATTTTAATAAAGAAAGGAGAAGATTCGATGAAAATTATAAGAAAACCGTGCGAAATTTTTTGCGTAACTTATACAAGGACGAAGAATATAAAAAAGGGGGTAAATTTTTTGGCGGCAAAGAAAGGACAAAGAAAGAGAGAGAAAAAAAAGAGTAACATATACAGCGGGAGAATAAAAGGAGGGAGAAAGGTATAGAGAGGAATAAAAAGAAAAAAAAAAAAAAAATGGAAAAAAAGAAATGGCGATTCGCGCGCATCTAACCCCGTTTGCTTTGGTGTAACGGGGGAATCCCCTCCCCAATCTAAAAGACGAGTAAAGCGAGGGAGAGAGAGAGAGAGAGAGAGAGAGAAGAATAGAGCGAAGCTCGCCGTTGCGTCGCTCGTCGCGACTCTTCGGGTGTTCAGAGCTTGCGCTGTTTGAAACGTTGTGCCCCTCGACCCCCGATACGCACGCCGACGCAAGCGGCAAGCGGCAAGCGGCAAGGCTTGACTATATTCTCATCTCTAAGCTGGTGGTGTTCCACTAGTCTGGGACTGCGTCTTCCGTACGGCAACGCGAGGGTACCGCCTCGTAAGCATCAGCTGCGGGTCGGTCTGATCAGTTGAGGTTTTTTTTAAGTGTGGTGTGTGTTTAGGTAGGATGCTTGTGCGTGGGTGCGGTGTTGCACCACCCAACAATTACCAGCAGCAGCAGCACCACCACCGCAACCACCACCATAACAACAACAACAACAACAACAACAACAACAACAACAACAACAACAATAATAATAATAATAACAACAATAACAACAACAATAAGGATAACGTAATAATTGGACCGGAAATTATAATTAAATACGAGAACAAGAAGGGTTCCTGTAACCTGCACAAGGGGAATAAGGACCAGAAGGATAGTCGAACCATCAAGAATAAGAAGGTAGAAGAAGATCAGCCGAGCATCGAGAGGTTGCAGTGTCTTTCTTCGTCGAGGGATTACCACGAGACCTCCTCGTCGAATCGCCACAAAGATCCAGCAGCGATAAGAACAAAGAAATTATTACTATCGACAAAAGGACGGTTTATAATTATTGGAATTGTGAAGGTGTTCGCAGCCGTTTTAGTTGTACTTTTTATTATCATCGAAAAAGGTTCGTCTTCGAGTTACCCTGTGCTGAAATATCGGCAATTAATACTACTGCGGAAAAGCGAAGTTTTTTTAGTCCTTTTTATTAAGAAGGAGTTTAATATACCGCCAATATTTACGAGTGCCTAGACCATTATTGTGGCGGTAATAAAAACATCAGGGATAATAATAACTCATTACCGCCTACAATTATACATAATAATAGTAATAATAATCAACGAAATCACAGCTGTTATCATCAAAACTATTATCCCCAAACACAACATCAACAATCCGGACTGACACCGTCTACACATCTCCTCATGTTCATCCCGGATACTCTAAGGAGCTGTATGGTGGAACCGGATGTGTCAACATATCTTCAGGCTCCTTCCGTAGGACAGGTGCTCACATATATGCCTACGCAATATAATTATCAATTACTGCTTCTGCTTATTTTGTTAATCGCTTTTATTTTTTTGTCCCACAATTAACAAATCATATCCTATATTTATCACCACTTTTTAAAATCCAATTCGCACAATTTGGTAGAAGTTTTTTGTCCCTGTGTGCAGCGTGAGTTTGTCAGATTGCAAAACATTGACGAATGCTCAGGCAGAAATGAAATTTGCGTTGGAAATGTTTTGGGATATAAAAAAACACCGTACGCAGGTCTTTGGGGGAAAAAAAAAAGAATTGGAGAAGCAAAATCGAGAAGAACTGATGTAAACCAATTGGGGAGGGAAATAACAAAAAGTTCACGATTGTAATTTTGCCTGGAGGCGATTTGGGATCCATTCCACCGAGCGATATCTCTTCTCTTCTCCTCTTATTTTCTCCTCAGTCAAAGATCCTAATCTTATTCTGCAGGACTGTTCAGTAAACCTTGGCAGACAAAGATGTCTAGCGCTATCTGATTACCCTTTCATAGTTCTTATAGCTCTCGGTGCCGTTTGTCAAAACCTTTTTGCGCGACGGTTAGATGAATGATAAAAGTTTCGCTAACTGCACAGACCGATATTTTTCCCAGTTTCATCTCACTCCGTCGCTTTTCCATCGGTATACATAGACTCGACTATATCAGACTCAAAACAAATTCATATCAGGCCATTGTCTGGTCTAGAGTCTAGACAAACACGGGAACCATTCGAAGCTGCAGTATTCCTCTGACGAACAGTTTCTTACGGATGATCCATACCCTCGCCGAAGCTTTCCTAGCTTTCTTTATCCGCGAAAAACACTTCGGCAAATTTGCTAATCCGTGCGCTCTCCGGACAAATATTGTTCAATCGCATACGCCGAACGTGTTTATATCACCCCGAACGCAGGAGCCCATGCGTTTGCTCAACGTGGGGAAACGGTCTAGACAAACACAAGACCCTTTCCCAAACACCGGGGAAAATTATCCAAGGAACTTCTGAAGGACAAAGTGTTTTTCTATATACCCACCTACAAGACGATCGATGAATTACGTTGTGGGGAAATAATTATGTCACACTCTTCCATATGTCATACATGCGTATAGAAAGTTCTTCGAGGATAAGTCATCATCGAAAATTTGTAGTTAAGGAAAGAAAAAAAAAGGTGCGATTCTATCATGAGACTAACGTATATGAACCGCGTTTTCTTTTTAACACCAGAACACCGTGTCGTAGTTGTCTGTCCACAGTCTCGCCAGACAGAGAAGTTTGGCTATCGATTGGCTGCAGCAGCCTAGTGGTCGCCTACAACCATTCCACGACTGGAGTGAGTTCGTACGTAGGTACTACCTACTACGTTACAGTCTCGAGTCGTTGGTAGATTTTAGTTCCTGAAATCGCAGAACAAAAATACACATATATGTCATTTTGAATCAGAAGTCATCGCTTCTCTCCTCCACGTTCAATGACGACGAATTTAATCACAGAGCTTTTCGCTCCTTTTGAATTTCGCAAAATTCAACCCTCGTAGGGGTCTGCCTCGACTCTGTCCCGAGATCTTTGGCCTTTTTTCGAGCCTTTGATAAAAGGAGATGACGCTACACGTCGCTCTTCAAATATCCCGCGTCTTGATGCTGCAAGCTCGGTGTAGTGAGCCGCGTGTGGTGGAGGCTGACGTTTTGGTCGTCGAGGGCAGCAATCTAGCAGGCTAGGACAACGGCTAATAATAGATGGTTTGGGGTGCCATACCTGTACGTTTAGCCGCGAGTAGCTGCTAGCGAGCGAGCGAGCAAGCGAGCGGTCGGTCGGCTGGTTCTGAGCGGATCGTCATTGCTCAGTGCCGTCGCGACTCTGTCGTCGTCGATTCTGTTTCCGCTAACGCCCAGAGTTCTCTCGCGTCTACCAAAGATCGCGAGAGAGTGATACTCGCTCTCTCTTTCTCAAAGAAGATATATATATATATATGTATATATATGTATATATACATAAATACATATAGATATATATTATATATATATATATATATATATGTATATATACACGGATCCCCCCCTCCCCCAGACACATACACACATCTAAAGATATCGAGATAAGAAGAGAAAGAGAGTATCTCGAGTTTGCCGCGTGTGCCAGAAGTTGATGAAAAGAAACGGTGGTAACAATCTTTTCTGTGTCGGTGTTATATTAGCACACCGAACAAGATCTAACTGGGGAAGTGTCGTCAGGCGAAGATACAGTGGTTTGAGAATCATCTGCAGGGGGTAGAACGAGGAATGAGAAGATAACAAGAATAATAAAAAAAAAAAAGAAATGATCAGTCGTTGATAAACTTGAGGATCCGGATGTTTCTTCGTATCTTAATGTTCCGATGTGATTAAGATATAAAGATTACAGTTCAACGGACAAATATAAACAATAAATCTTTGCAGAGAATCGTAGTGGTGATATTGTGTGGCTTTAGTTTTTCATCTTCGTTTAATATGGACGGTGGTAGTATTAAAGTACCTGTTCGTAATTTTAGGAAATTTTGAATCGGTTTTAAAAATGTTTGGGCTCGTCGTCTGTAGTTTTCTGATTTGAGTTAATTTTCGGTGTAAATTAATCCTGGGTGCAAAAGTCTTGTCTTTTCTTTTTCTTTTTCTTTTTTTTGCTCTTCTTTCCAACATTGAAATATCACTCGGTTGTTTTCTTGAGCTCTCCAGCAGTATATTTAAAAATAAAACTCTTTTTCCGAGCGTTAAATATACGTATATACTGTATATATACCTATACTATATACCTACGCATACAGTCGAATACATATACCTACTAAATACGTATACTATGTTCGTGTAAATATAGAGTCGGTAAAAAATTGTGGTCGAAAAAGCTAGGTGGAGTAAAGGAAAGCGGGTAAAGAATAGAAAATCAAAAAAATAACAAAAATAAGAGAAAGAATTAGAGACAATATTCGCGATTTGGAAAATTTTTTAAACCCCGAATCACCGCAGTGTACGTAATACTATTCTAACGGTTTTAATTCGAGTGTGTGAAGAGCGATAATCAGTCTCGAAGAATAAAAAGAAGGAAGAAAAGAAGCAAAAAAAAAAAAACCAGAAAAAACAGAAAAATAGAAAAAAAAAAACCAGACAGAAACGAAAAAATAAAGTGCAGCAGATGAGTCGAAAGTATTTAAGAAAAGAGGGGCAAGAGGAGGTCTTCCGCGACCACTTCGCTCCAGTCCTCTTACAGAAACCTTTATCACCTCGTGGTACTGCAGGCAACAATATCTTCTTCTTCTACTTCTTATTCTTCTTCTTCTTCTGACAACGAAGAGAAGATACGAGGGAAAAAAAACAAAATAAAGAAAGAAAGAAAGAAAGAAAGAAAGAAAAAAAAAAACGCCACCAATCGCTCAGTTTGTTAACTGCAGAGGAATAAAACATTGAGAGACGGTAGTGTGCTACAGCGGCCAACGTGCTTGTCACTATTCGATGGTTGGTGTCGCCAAGCTTTTAATGCTTTTTATTTTTCATTTTCACCTCTCTGATCATCTATTTTATATAATAATTAAAGAATTTTTTTTGCGATCGGCTTATTAGCAGCGCTTCGGATTCTAGTGTGCTATCGATAAAACGAATCCCTGACTAACCCTGCTTGCAAGCTCAAAATTTCTCTATCTCGTACCAGTGCACGATTTGTTGTTCGTAATATTATTTATTATCACGTGATCGAGCGAGAGGTTATAGATTCGGCTCTTATTTATTATTAGCCAACGATGAAAAGCTTTCGAAAGCTTTTTACGCAACGAATAAGACAGAAAAAAATAGAAGAAATATATCGAAAGAGCAAAAGAATCTAATGACGATGACGACGGTGATAATGAGAATGAAAATAAAACGTGTATACCTAGTATCTATCTATCTAGCTCTACCATTCAGTAGGGAAAAGAATGTTGGCAAGAAGCTTGAACCATTATTGACTCACCGGTGCCAACAGATGTCAGTAGTTGAACTGTGAGCTTGCGAGAATACATAAAATCGTCACGGTTTTAGTGACGTCACGTTGAAACGGGATTATATATTTATCGCAAATGAGAGAAAGAAAAGAAAAGGAAAAAAAAAGAAAAAAAGAAAAGAGAAAAAAAAAATTGCGAAACGAACCAAAAAATTGTTCGAAATAAATTATAGCCTCGCGTTATTTGTTCAACCGGCTAATGAGGATGCATTTATTTATTATCATTGGGAAAAATAATTCTGATTTTTCTTTTGGTTGTATAAAAAATCAATTTCTAATTATCATATTTAAAATATGTAGCTCGAAACGGTGAAATCCGTTTCGGGTACAAATATTTGAGGAGAGTAGATACAGGAGAGAATATTTTTCGTTGTTTTAACTCATCAAACAATATATATATATATATATATGTGTGTGTGTATTATTGACACAGCCTTTGTACACGGACCTACCCTAATCGAATTCGAAAAAAAAAAGAAAAATTAAAAATTGTACAAAGAAACTAAAATAAATATGAATAATATTTGCAAACCTGACCGAAACTCTGTGAATTTATTTAGTTTGGAACAAACGATTGTGTCAATTCTGCACACAGGGATAGAGGGAGAGGGATTAAATCGCTGTTCGAACTATTCGGCTTTGGGAAGTCAGTCGTTTGTTATTATTATTATTATGTTGAATAGTTACCGAAGTCTGATAGTCGTCGTGGAGAGAATCGAATCCGACGAATAGTTTCCTTAATTCATTAGAATTTGAGGAGGTCGGAACAAATATTTGCTAGGAATTTCCACTCACCCTTTCATATACCTACCGTTACGTTAGAAATTTCAACATTTTCATACGAATAAGGTTTACAATAAAAGTTTCACAATTTTACTTCCCTTTTCGTAAATAGTTGCGAATATATTTGTTTCCTTAGCGACACTGGTGCAGCGACGCAGGATCCTCGAGGATATAGACGCAGCAGTAAGTGGAAAGAGGGAAATCCTCCAGAGAGAGGTCAACGACATTTCAACCCCCGATCTCATTCTCTCTCTTTCTCTCTTTCTCGCTCTCTCTGTCTTTCTTTCTCTCTTGCCACTTTTGTAGTAGTAAAAGTTCGGATGTTTGACGTAGTAGTTTGTTGAACGAAAAAGACATCTTATTCTTATTTTTTCTTTTCTTTTTTTTTTTTTTTTTTTGATTCGTAGCTTTTGGCATGTTGTGTGCTAACGTTTCGCGCAAGCTTCGGTGTTCAGTGTTCGTCCGTAATTGTATTAACACGAATTTGCAAAATTTTTATGGGAGATAAAACGAAGATATGATTGTTATCTATTTCAGGATGAGTTCCATCCGTTTATAGAAGCTTTGCTACCGTTCGTCAAGTCTTTTTCGTACACGTGGTTCAATCTACAGGCAGCCAAGCGGAGATACTACAAAAAACACGAGAAGCGAATGAGTCTAGAGGAGGAAAGACAGTGCAAGGAGGAACTCCAGGTGAGTTTATATGTAGGATTAAAATTATAAACATATATACTCCGGTATTTCAGAATCAAACTAACATATAAACCTCATTCAGCGAGAAGTTATTATCAACTTGATAAAACGTTTACGTCATTTTACTGGCCCCTGTACCCTATGGGACTATGGATAACCGAATGTAGGGGTAATTTGGCTAAAAGCCACACCTGACATCCGCGCGCGTTAACACCGATTTGTGAGGTAGTCGTGACCGGCGTTCATTAGCTTGATGCAGATTGACTAACGATATAAGAGAAAAAGCGGAATAGCGGTTCAACGAATGACGATGGAAAAAAATGTGCGAGGAAAAAAAGTTGCGTTCTTTAAAGCCCTACAACTTTTGTTCGAATCATTTTGCGGTAGGATTTAATCGCGAGGAGATATCAGCCGAAGTTGTAGATATCCCAAAAATGAAAAATAGAGAAAAGTTAGAGTAGTCCTCCGAGGAATGACGATGGAAAAAAAAGCGTAAGGAAAAAAAGTTGCCTTCTTTAAAGCCCTACAACTTTTGTTCGAATCATTTTGCGGTAGGATTTAATCGCGAGGAGATATCAGCCGAAGTTGTAGATATCCCAAAAATGAAAAATAGAGAAAAGTTAGAGTAGTCCTCCGAGGAATGACGATGGAAAAAAAAGCGTAAGGAAAAAAAGTTGCCTTCTTTAAAGCCCTACAACTTTTGTTCGAATCATTTTGCGGTAGGATTTAATCGCGAGGAGATATCAGCCGAAGTTGTAGATATCCCAAAAATGAAAAATAGAGAAAAGTTAGAGTAGTCCTCCGAGGAATGACGATGGAAAAAAAAGCGTAAGGAAAAAAAGTTGCCTTCTTTAAAGCCCTACAACTTTTGTTCGAATCATTTTGCGGTAGGATTTAATCGCGAGGAGATATCAGCCGAAGTTGTAGATATCCCAAAAATGAAAAATAGAGAAAAGTTAGAGTAGTCCTCCGAGGAATGACGATGGAAAAAAAAGCGTAAGGAAAAAAAGTTGCCTTCTTTAAAGCCCTACAACTTTTGTTCGAATCATTTTGCGGTAGGATTTAATCACGAGGAGATATCAGTCGAACTTGTAGGTATCCCAAAAATGAAAAATAGAAAAAAGTTAGAGTAGTCCTTCGACGAATGACGATGGAAAAAAACTTGCAAGGAAAAAAAGCAGTGATTTTCAAAGCTCTAAAAATTTTGTAGAAAATATTTTTCGGTGGGATGTAACCCCGAGGAGATATGAGGTAGAGGTTGTATCCTAAAAATGGAAAAGAGTGGATAAAATGTGGTAAAAAACTACTCCGGGCTGAAATAAATTTCTCTCCTTTTTTTTTTTTGTTTCCATCGACATTCCTGCGTTATACTTTATCCTGCGGTTCTGGTTGATCAATATTTTAATCCCACGATGCTGCACGAGCACCATCACCAGCAGCACATCAGCATCAGGGAAAATTCAGAATCCTGGTGCAGTATTTAGCGAACGCGAATAACTGACGAACTGCTGGTGGTGCAGCCCAACCCGGACCCCCGAACTAACACACATATATAAACGGTGTAAAGGTGCACTAGCCGTTTATGAAAAGCCAACGAACGAACACCGCGGAGTTCTCTTATATACGAAATCGATACCTGCAGTCTAGTCCGTACGTCTGTCCGTCTATTCGTGGTTTTCATCGGTCTACCGAGCCGCAGGGTTCGCGAAAAGACCGATCAACAAAAAAAAAAGAAAGAAAGAAAAAAAAAAAAAAAAAATTGCAAAAGGAACAAAAAACGAAGTGAATTAAATATCCGTGATTCGAGGTCTTCTTCGAGCCCTTAATTTTGTCGGGATAACATGTTTCGTACCGAAATGCGCATAGAGAGAGATAGAAGGAGGCAAAAGACTCGAAAAAACAAAAAAAAACAAAAAACAAAAACCCAACCGACAGAGATCCATGTGTGTCTCTACGTCGTGTAGTTCGAAAACTTTCCCAAAAGCTTATGTATAGTATATAGGTATATATCTATGTATGAATTTTCAACAACTGCGTTTGCTGACCACAATAGCAATAAATTTATACGTTACATACATGGATCCTAGTTCTGAATTTATTTTATCTGCAAAGTTATATATATATATATATATACCTATATATTTTAATATCATTGTTATCGGAAAGTATGAAAAGCAGTATACGAAACCGAAGATGAATGATTTGTTGATCGAAATTAAATATCGTATATATATATATATATATATTTATATGTATATAGGTATATATATACGTATAAAGCTGGTTGAAATTTCTTCTTGTATATATATCTCGAAGAACAACGAATATCGTCCACAATAGTTTCGAGAGCTGGAAATATGTACATAGGTGAATTGCCTAGCCTGTATATAGTATATGTCTGTGTCTGTATATCTATCCATGTACATACATACATACGATATACGTATATGTACCTACGTATGTATGTATGTGTGTATGTAGAAGAGAGAGCGTCGGGGCGACGGAGGCTGCGGCTATGTGGCGCCTACCGTCCACCATCTATAATCTCTATGCGGATATCGATTTTCCTCGTTGTATTTCCTAAATTTATGCAAACTAGCATTCTCTCTGTCTTGGTTAGTCGGACTATCTATATGCCAACCCTACGATACCTACACCTAAATCCACCCGCAAGATGTAACCGGTGCAAGTGGTTATTCCTTTCGTAATCAAAACCGACGTACACATTTAAAAAGAAAAAAAAAAGAAAAAAAAAAAAACGATTTCATCCGGTTAGATCGAAGCTTCTATGATACTTTCGGCTCTTTTCTCTCGAAAAAAGCTGAAAGATAGAAGCTATCGTTTGTATCTCATTACCAATCAACGGAAAGAAGAATGTCCGATCATCATATCGAGGCTCGAAAAATAATCCCAAAAAAAAAAAAAAAAGAAAAAGGGAATGAATCGAGTTCGTTCTAGTTGGTTTTTGTTTTTTTACCAAAAAAGGGTAATCCGGCTTTTTGTTCGGTATACCAAGGTGCTTGTGCATACCGAAATCACTATAAGTTTTAAGTTGACATTAAAAGGTACCTCCACACACGGCGCAGTGTAACGAAACTAGAGTCGTTTAAGTAGTAGGTATTAGTAATAATAGCGAAAAGTTCCTATCCCAACAAACAAACAAACAAACACGTTTACATGTATTCGGGTGCCTAATTTGGTTATAATCTCTGCAAGAGCAAGCAACCAAGCAACCAAACGTACATGTATACATCCCTGTATAGCTGTGTTTGCTTTAACCGTTCCATTTTCAAAACTCGGTACATATATGTATATATATATGTATTTATATATATATATATGTGTGTGTGGTTAGTTTTGGTCGGTAGGAAAACTTTACCCCCGAGTAATAATGGGGTGCTTTAATTCGCGGTGTAGGAGGTGCAGCTTTTCCCCAAATATCCTATTCCTAGGCGGACGTTTATACAGATATTCAAATTTCTGGTCCTTTTTTTTTTTCTTTTTTTTTTGCTTTTTCTTTCCGAGTTCTTTTTTCTTCTTGAATTTTTTTATTATCAACGGTTTGCTTCCGTCGACTTTCTAACTCCGTTCTGCGGTACTGTATATATATATATGCACTTTATACCGGCTGCTAATTTCCCCGTTGCAACGTTAAATTATATAAGAAAAAAAATTTACGAGTAAAGAATAAGAAGATGAGGGAGAAATGGAATAGCTAGCAGATGCGAATTAAATGGAAAAGAGGTAAAACCAGCCTCAGTTTGTTTCGGTTGATAATAAATTCAGGCTAAACATTATAACCGAGGACATAAATTTTTCTACAAAAGTGAAGTTCAGTCGTATACATATATACGTTATACTATATAGCTGCTCTTGCACCATTGCATTTCTTCCGCAGGGTATACGTAGTTTCAAGTTTTCTAATCTAGAGATTCTGGGCTCGGAGAATAAGGGGTGGAGGTGGGCTGCAGGCAGGCAAGCTTTCCGTTGAATGTAATTCATCCCCTGCGTCTGACGTAGCAGAATTGCTGCCGGAGAACCGAATTGCTGCTTTTCTCATATCTCGCTATATAATATTATGCGGGAGTGAAAAACGCATAGCCGCAAACGAGGGGTAAAATTCAGTGTATGAACGCAATTCGCGATCTTCGGTTTCTCGAATTCTCATTAGAGACGAATAAAAATAACGATTTTCATCCCCTAGATAAAATTTTTACAATTTTTTGTTTTTTCATCTTTCCCTTTCTCTCTCTCTTTTTTTCGACTTATTTTCTGTGTACCAAGAACCTACCCCTCTCCGGTGCTACTAATGGAAGCTATAAGTTTGAATTTTTGTGAGCTGTTTTTATTTATTTTTCGGCTTTGTTTTTCTTTGTTTGTTTTTACTTTTTTCTTCACCCCTAGACACATTCCTTTTTATACTTTGTACAACGAGGAGGGTATTTATGTATGTATAAAAGTACTAAAGTGAAAAGTCTGCGGAGTATAGAGTGTAGAAGAGCGCGCGGAAGGGCTGTTAAATCTGTCAAATTGACTGATGGCGAAAGGCTAAGCCTAACAATACACATCCGAAGGCGTATCCTCTAGACTTCTATTTATCTTCATAAAAATCCGCGTACGAAACAGCTAGATCCTTGTATATGTAATATAGTGTATGTATACCTATGTGTATGTATATATAACGCCAGACTTTCGTCTGGCGAAAGGAGAAGTAAGGAAGGATCGCGAATAGGGAAAGAAAGAGGAATAGGAAGGGAAATAATCTTTTGTTAGTAAATACGTAGATCTAAGGGATGATTGACAATCGGTAGAGAATAAAAGACGAAGAAAGGATGAGAATAAGAAGAAGAAAACGGGAATAGAAAATAGAAAAGAAAACAAATCGCGGTGTAGAAATATAAGGAATGTTCCTAATTTGTCTGAAAGCATTTTTTATTTCCCAAAAACGTATATATATATATATATATGTAAAGGTATATAGGTATGTATATGTATATGTATATATGAAAAAAAGAAGTAGAACAAACAAGCAAAAATTCTTCTTCTTTTTGTTACACTGGCCTCGCGGATATATTTTTAAAAGAATGAAAAATACTTAAGTCTTTGCCAAGGATCTCCGCGTTTCTGCGGAGGATTGTCCCGATGATAAAATGCATTTGGATATCTAGGTCATGCGAGGAGATGAGGTTTTCTTATTTTTACCAAGAAACGACAACTATTCGATAATAATTCATACACTACAGCCGCGTTATTAATCAGAATATCAGAAAAATTTTCTAATCTAAAAGAAAAAAAAGAAAAAAAAATAAATATCGTTCCATTAGTTCGAATTTCAGAGTTTAAGGAAGTGAGAAATAATTCTATAACGACGGATCAACGATTCGTGATACAAAATCATTTTTTTTTTCAAATTTTAAGTCAAGATTTTGTATTTTTCTTTTCTTTTTTTTTACTCTCGTTCTACAAAATTTTTATACGGTCTTTATGGTACGTACCCCGCACCTATAAGGGGGTGGGAAAAATAGACTGAGGATATATTTATTAATTTGGCACTGAGCCCTGCACCGGATAACCTTACGTTACAACGTTATGACGCGTACAAAGCTACGCCCAGATTTCTTTATAGGCAATTCCAGAGACTGCATAGAGTGTTGTAAATATTACCTCTAGCCTCATATCATATCCTTTTTTTTTTTCTTTTTTTTTTTCTTTTTCTTTTCTATCCTCTTCCTTTACTACTCCTATTTTTCCTCCATTCCGGTATATGCACCCCCCCTTATGTGTCCCTCGCCCGCGCTAAGAATGAACGTTCTATTTTATTATTTCATACAATCTTCACTATTCCGATGCTACTGCTGCTCATGCTGCTGTTACTGCCGCTATTGCTGCAGTACTCAAACCTGTTTTTTTGTTTTTTGTTTTTTTTTTCCTCTTTTTGTATTTTTTTTCACCCTCTCTTTATTTCTTTTCTATCATTTTTATCTTTTATTCGTTTTCGTTGCCACTAGCTTTTTACGACTGTCTCATACCGCCTATAGAAACCTCTTTTAACTTCCGGTTTATAACGTTATGACTTCACACTAAATCTTTACCCGACAAAATTTCAACGATAAATATATTTATACGAGTATTTCTGCTTAATTTATTTTTCTAAGAATCCTTTTTTCAGTGAAAAAAAAAAAAAAAACATTTCCAAGAATTATACTCCGAAACTATTCGCGCCGGTGCGCGTACGACTTATTAGCTGAACCAGTTAGAATTCATTCGTCTGACCGTCACGCGCTGGAATCACTTAGCAGTAGTTCAGCCCTCGCTATGTCAGACGTGTCTGACTATACAAGTGAATTTCTACTTCGACTGTCTCACGATTTGACGCATGGCTATATTCTCTCTCTCTCTCTCTTTCTCTCTCTCGCTTTATAGACGTATATTCGGAAGAGTTACAGTACACTCATTTTATTTCTGCTTTATTTCATTTTATTTTTTATTTTTTTACAAAAGATTCAACGATACATATATTTATATCTAGGTATATATATATATATATTTATATATAATTAAAATGAAACGCTCCGTATATGTTGAACTACTATTGTATATAAGGTACGTTTCTCTGTGCACCAGTGATACGTGTATATATGTATATAATGCTTAGATATAGGTATATACAGAGACAGTAGGTACTTCAGCTAGAGCCGAAAGCAACCCTGCACCCGAAAAACCAAATCGATAGGCTCATAGCATACTGTATATGTATTGTATATATATATATATATATATATATATATATATATATATATATATATATATATATATGCATGTAACTATATATACTATATATACTATCTATATATACGTAGTTACGGGGGATGGCCTGAATCTAGCTCTCTACTATTTCGCGCTATACATACTATACGTGTGTATATGTATATGGCATATATATATATAGTATATATAATATATATTTATATTCGTATACCCAGACCGCAGCAGCAGTAGCAGCGAAACAATCGTTGAGTAAAAAAAAAAAGAAGGAATTTCTTCTTTTTTTTTTTTTATCCCTTTTTTTGTCCCTTTTTTATATGCATATATTAAGAAGACATGACAATGGGGTGTGTTGGTTGTTAATATATATACATATAAATAAAAATGAGTCCATAGTCGATTCGCACGGACGTCTTAAACCGAAACATTTTTATTATACGTAATTTTTATCTGCTACATATAAGTTTCTTTTTATTTTTTCTACTTCTTTTTTCTTGTACTTGACTAACGACAATTTTTTTATCGAACATGTACTATGTATAAATCGAAGACGAGTCTTGGCCAGGATAATCGTTCTAATTAAACGTCGCGATTAAACAGGACGCGATATCTAACATCGGATTTTCAATGGTCGTGTATATGTTCTCTAAGATGAATTGAGGGCGAAATACTTGGGTGCGATATTCATAGAAATAGTAAATCGTTAGTCAGATGGGAAGCGGGCTCAGCGGCGGTTATTTATCACGTTTCTTTCTATTTATTTATTCTTTTTTAGTTCTCCAAACGAATGAAGTATAACGCCTTGGTGAAAATTTGAACAAATTTCTTTCCCATCCTTTTTTTTCTACACTTTCTATTTTTCATTTCTTTCACCACTCGAACAAGCTTTCCACTCCTCTTTCTCTCTTTCTTTCATTCTTTCTTTCTTCATTTTCAAATCCCGTAAGTTCGATCAAAAAAATAAAAGGCGAAAGTTTCGGACATTAATTATCGCAATTCGACCTCCGAACAGATTTCAATTTTATACCTACCTATTTTCAGATCAGAAAATAAGGTATTAACAAGATACAGTTATATCGATATCCTGTTCTTCTTTATTGATCGATGAAATACTCGATCCGACATACTTATCACCGTTGATAAACGCGTATACACTCGCAAAACACGTTATTCTTACTTCGATATATATATATACAACTGGTAGTGTACGTGTACAGATGTAATTCGACGGATTATTCCGATCGATTAAGATGCAGCGGTGGTCTTCCGACAACAGCAGCTCGTTTGCATAGCTGCTGTTGGCTAGCTATATACCTTATTCTTATTATTTATTCCCTTCACGTATCCGCAAGTTTACTTCGCTTCGCGTTTACATTGCACCGAAGGTAGGTATACCTCGCGGTTGAACGAATACCCATATAGGTATACAATATAACTTATACCTATAGTATATATATATATTTATTTTTAAACCCGATTCTTATTCGTTGCATAAAGTTTTTTTTTCGCGACAGACTGGCCGCACGCCGCACGTCTATTAATACGCTTATAATAAAGCAGTGATAAGTTTTGATTTTGATTTTGATTATGATTTTTTTTTTTCTCATTTTCTTTATTGTGTAATCTCGAAAGTAAAAATATTTTCTATACTTTGACCAGAAGTTATAAATAGAAAGAAAAAAAAAAAGGAAAAAGAGAAAAAACAACACGTGTATTTATATGTATATGTATTTATATATATATATATATTTATATATACCTATATACGCGTATATATACATAGAATAGACCAAGATGGCCGCCTGATGCGACAATTTGCCGCATAATGGCGCCGGCTAGAGAGTTCTTTGTAATTGAATATAAATATTAAAGTTTTCCCATTCGAAGGCATTGCCTTGCGCTCTTTTCCTGTTTCACCCCGCGTAGGTATAGCATATAACTATGCTAGCTACCACCGCTGCGCGCCCGAAAACTTTAACCCGAAACTTGCCCCGAACCACGAATTTTCGCCTGTGCAGATATATAAAACAACTCCGAGCTAAAAATATTACGTAACTATAAATCGGCACGCTTTACGAAGTACGGAGACAATTGCAAGATTTTTTTTTTTTCTTTCTCTTCTTAAACGAAAATTCAACCCCCAAATTTTATTCGAAAAGGAGCGAAAGAGAGTAACGCAGATACTTCTTCCGGGATATTTCTTCTTTTTTTTCTTTCGAATTTTGGGTATGGAACCCGCGATTTAGGATCAGTGTAACCTCTATAGACTAGTTTACTGCTTTAGCTGTGACCGTCGTCGTCGCGTCGTTAGTCTAAAAATGCAAGCTGCTCTTTATTTTCCGCGGTCTAAAATAGCCTCTGAGAGCTCGAAAGAGTGGGGAAGTTGCAAGCAAAGCAAGCCTCGCTCTTACACAGTAAAAGCTAACCGCGAACCTCATAGTATAAGTATATTCGCACGGAGCGCTGAGCAAAGCTGAGCGGAGCGGAGTAGAGTCGAGCCACGATCTCGGCGTGGACGAGAATCCAAAATAAATTGCCAGCAGCTGTTGCGTTCGGTCCGATCCGCGTACACGTCGACGTATACCTCTGCCTAACTAACTAACTACCTACCTAGCTACCAGCTACCTTGCCACTTGCTCGATTATACCAGTCATTTTATTCAGATTCCTTAGCCACGATTAATGCACCGACATTTGCAGATGTCAAACAGACTCTGCCGCTGCGTCTCGTCGTCAGTTTTTTCCTTTAGCTCAGCGATCGTTGGATTTTAAGAAAAATGACTCAGACAAATCTTGTAGCCCTTGGAAAGATCCATCTTTTAGAACTCTACACATTTTTCGATATCGCTGACCGTTTCAGAGAAAAATCGATTCGAATGTTGATACGTTAAATTATCTGTAGTCGTAAGTTTTTCCATTTATCTCCACGGTTATTGATTTCATCGAAAAAAGCTTCGAACAAATTTTTTGAGTCTTTGAAAGACGCATCTTTTACGTAGATACAAATTTTTCGATTAAGCTAACCGTTTCAGAGAAAAATCGAGTTGAAAATCGATCGGCAATAATTCCAGAAATTTTTCAACGACATTCGAAAAGAATAAGACCACGGAAGAGAAAGAGTTTTGAAGTTAACGGACACCGCGCCTAAGTGGACTTGCAACACATGTATATAGGATAGATGGACACATGTCAAAGTACCTTCGTATCGCTGCTTTGCACGTTGGCGATCCTTTTATCCTGCATGCGCTGAATAAATGATCACGGTTTTACGCACCGCGAATTGTATACATACGTAATCGCGGAGCACCTTTCAACGCGTACAATTATACTGATTACATTTATGCACCGCATGTGCACTCCTGTACCCAATGGCGTCTCTAAAGGCGAAAAAGAAACCCGTATGGAAACCGATTTCTGCAGTTTTACCCCTCTGATGAAAAATGGTAACATGCAGGATCTAGTCACATAAGAATCCCTTTTCTATTCCTCTGATGATCAAAGGAAACAAATCAATCCATGAAAATGTTCAAACTACGGTTCATCACCCTAAACATTTGGAAAGATGAAGAAACCGTTAATTCGTTGTCCCTTTTTTGACACAGAACAGTAATTCGTGAATAACGTGAACTGAAAATCAGTTTTTGAGTAAACTACACGTACTCCTGATCCCGGGGCTACGCGACTGCATGGGTTGAACCACAGGCGAACAATTGCAGTACAAAACGATGCATTCCGTCGACTGTCAATGCTGCAGTAGGGTTTCTTAACGTCGTTTTGCTATTCCATGTGCAGAGCTGAGGCTGTTCCCCGCTTGCGTGGATCGAATATTTGTTCATTTCAAATACTGCACAAGCGATCTCACACAAGCTTACATACACACGTGTCGATGCACCCAAGATTTTCTCACAACGTGGTCAAAGAATTTCTCCTTCCTTGATAGAATTTTTAAATACTTACGTGTACCCACAATCTAGGTGGTTCAATGATCTAACTATTAGTTACATAGAATCGTAACATCGATTCGTAACATCGTCACCTCCCATCGCTGTGACGTTGATTCCTGATTTCAGAACGAAAAATTGGAAGTCAAACAGAAATGGGCCTCGAGATTGTTGGGGAAATTGCGAAAGGACATCACCCAGGAGTATCGGGAGGATTTTGTGCTAAGTATAACAGGAAAGAGGCCGGCCATGTGCGTCCTCAGTAATCCTGATCAAAAGGGGAAAATGCGTCGCATAGACTGCCTCCGTCAGGCTGACAAGGTACGGTCTGATATTCCTCTCTCAGAAATAGTTTCCCGAAGAAGAAATAGACAAGGAATAGACTCCGGAGTCTAGAGGCCGTTTCCGACTATCTACTAATCAATTTTTGTACCATTCCTGTCGCCAGGTTTGGAGACTAGACCTCGTGATGGTCATACTCTTCAAAGCAATACCTCTCGAGTCAACGGATGGTGAGAGGCTAGAAAAGACCGCAGAATGCGCGCAACCTGGCCTCTGCGTTAATCCTTATCACATCAACGTCTCCGTCCGAGAGTTAGACCTTTATTTGGCTAACTTTATCACCAGCCACGGTAAGCAGACAACAACTATTATCACTACTGATTTTTTCAGGACGGAGTAATGCCCGAATGAAATTTCCTCTAGTTTTTTAAACCATTTGGAAAATTGTGCGATTCAAAATAGCGGATAAAAAATGATGATATCTTCGAGAGAGGGTTGAGGTTTCCTAGTTATGCAATAACATGAAACGTGAGAAGTGATACCGAAAAATAGAAAAAAAATTCTTAGCGATACTAGCGATATAGAGTAAAGGATAAGTTTGTATAAAGTAGAGTGCAATTATTGGCTCTCGACCTGAGTTTAGGTCGTGTCTAGTCGGGGGTCCGGGTTGGCAGCAATGTTGGTAATGTTTACAATCATCAGTTGACGCAAAAATTGGCCAAGCCTACCGCACGGCTAACAAGATCGAGAGAAAAAGAGAAAAAAAGAAAAAGAAAAAGAAAAATATAAAGAAAAAGAAGGAAAGAAAAAAAAAAAAAAAAATGAAATAGAATAAAACGAAACGCTTGGCTGCCAAGACATGGGGTAGGTTAGGCATTCGCTCCAGTATCTCACTCTATACTCTATCATCTTTACAGATCCGTTCGTTCGTCTATTTATAAAACGAATCGGACTTAAGTTTTCGACTAGATTTCTCAAAAAATGAAAAAGAAATGTCGATTCCTTTCTCTATTTTTTTTTTTTTTTTTTTTTTTTTCTTCTACATTCCCGTTGGTCGTAGTCACCGAAGAAAAGTAAAGAGACTTAAAGACCCTTCATTATTCTCGTTGTCAATTTTTTGAACTTTTGTCTTGTTTATTCTTTTTTTTTTTTCAAAAAGTTATTCAACGTCTGGTTACATACTTGGTTTCAATATCGCTCCTGCCGTATTATAACGTATATATTCACAGTTATATTACATGGCCTTGAATCCTATATCTCTGGGTTTAGATTATTGTGCCACTATGTATATTTTAAGAGTAGCTGAAGGAATTTTCATGATGTTGATCGTAAGACGTAACACAAATGATGATGATGTGTTAAGTGAGCCGCTTATACCCTCCGGCTCCTGCAGTTTCTAAATAATAATAATCTCTCTCTCTCTCTCTCTTTCTCTCTCAAACTTTAATAAATAAATAAAAAAAAAAAAAACACTTATACACCCTTTAATTTGAAACTGTTTTTTTTTTTTCTCTCTAACTTTTACGCACACGTAAAAAAAAAAAACGCCAATGGTTCTGTGTATTTGTTCAGGGAAAATGCAAAAATTTGTCTAAGTTATATAAATGATTGTCTGATTATATAAATTAGCCTAACTGTGAGCTTATGACTGCAGCGATTATAATTAGAACGCGGAATCTATATAAGAAACTGGATCAGATGGTTAAGAATTTGTGAAATTAATTCTATGAGAGTGTAAAATCTGGTCTAGGAAATATATGCGATAGGTAGTGGCTGTAGCTGGGTGATCCGATAAACGAGACACGCACCTGTCCCAGACTGAAAAAGATACTGCGCAACCAGGACAGCGATATTTAGCTCTTAGGTCGAACCCCACATTGCAGCTAGACTACAAATCCACGCATTTCGTACTTTCAGCTATTTTCGAGTATTCCCGATTCCGATTTTTCGATATTTCGAATCGGACCCAAGAATTCCTTGCCCACCGTGGAGTCAGAATGTTCGGGACGATTTATAGACTTGTCTGAAATCGAGGAATCAAATTTTACTCAAACAGTAGAAAAAATACAGTAAGAAAACGGAGATATTCGCATCGACATTGTACGTTGCGAATTTTTCTCCCTAATCTTTCTATACACGAACATCAAGCATCAGTATTTAAGCAGCTGGTGTTGGTGATGGTTTAGTGCAGAGTAGTTATAGCTGTAACGCACGATGTCTGCTAGCTCTATAAATAAATAAGCGAACTGACTAGCAGCGTGTATAGGAGAGGTTTGTGTAGTTACTACACACCGCGAGACCCTGTTTTTTGAATAGGAAACGAATTTTGGCCTGTCGTATGGATATGGATGCCTGTATGGCTGCGTTGGATAGATTTTAACGAATTTAATGAGGTTAGGGGTTCACTTTCCCGCCTTTTATCATCAGCTGATCTTCGATACCGGCGCCATTTTATTTCAGGTCAATTATACTATTGAAACATAAACAAAATGGCGACTCGTTTTATATATAGTCAAATCACTCTACTACGCCGTCGGTTTTACCTATACCCACGTCAGCTCTTCTAGCTTCAAATTTCCCCGTAATTCGCGCATCGTTACCGACGACTAATACGACGAAGAAGACGACGACGACGACGACGACGACGACGACGACGTTGACTACGTAGTAGATCTTTAGAACCGAATGTTCTGGGGCTAGTGTATTTTGGTAATATCTATTGCGTAAGTCGAAGAGATTTGCGTAAGGTCGAAAGTATACTATAGCTGTATATTGTAAAAAAAAACAATGCGTGACAAGGGACGGAAATAAAACGAGTATATAATGTGTGGCTAATTGATATAAAGATTCTTAGTTATATACAGGATATTATGCTTATATAAATTTATTCAAAAAATGATTCTTTGTTCATTTTATTTATTTGGTTTCTTCTTCTTGTGCTCAATTTTTTTTCTATTTTTTTTCTATTTTTTCTTTCTTTCGTTGTTCATCTTGCGAAACGATTTTTCATACAAGTCGAGAAGTTCAGGAATATTACTACGTTTTTTTCTCAATTGTTTATTTACAGAGGTCCTCAACGGGATCTGCAACACGAGCAAAGACGAAGAAAGGAGACGAAAAGGTATATAAACCGTAAATACGCTATACAATAGAACATAGATATATATACATATATACATATGTATATATCTATAAAAAAGTATAATTTCACATTTTGGAGTAAAGAAAGAAAGTCAGGAGAAAAAAATAATCTTTTTTTTTTGTTTGTTTTATGGTTTTTTATTTTTTATTTATTTATTTATTTTGATTTTACTTTAGTTTCATTAATCTCTCTTTTTTATACATATTCAAGTGTCAGTGATGTCGTGGTATAACGAATAACAAAATAAAAACAAATCAAAAAAGAAATAAGTACACACGTGTATAGTTTGAAAATATTGAGATCTTATGCGGGTCTGCGTTTTCCGTTACTTTTATTTATCTTTTTTTGACTTATTTTTTGTTGTCTTTTTTCATTTTTTTTTTTTTTCTGTTTCTTCTTTTTCTTTTTTTTTTGCTTCGCCGCTTTCAGTGTGTATAGTTAATCGGCGAATTATTCCTCCCCCATCACCAAAATATGTTTTTTACTATAAATTATCGTCATTGCGTTGGGAAAATCCGATCGGTGGAAGAACGAATTTTAAAAAATCGAAAAATAATGAGAAAATCAGAGAGAAAAGAAAAAACCAAACCAAAACCGGATTCGTATACCATATATGCCGGGTACAAAAATCGTGATGATCGCGTTCGTGTCTCGTTGACAAAAATTTCCTATTTCTTTGAATAAATAATTAATTAATTAATCGATCGATTTTGAGGAGAAAAAAATTATGAAAAAAAAAAAAAAAAAAATGGAACTCGAAGCATCGGAACGATCCGTAATCAAATTTCTCTCTACCAATGTCCACGGTGTCCACGTGTACCATCCAACCTTGCGCGTAAACTGAATAATCATCTTATCTTGGCAGATGCAGCCTTGCGCGCGCTGGTATATACCTATACCAGTATCTATATAGTCTAACGATCTATAAATACTAGAAAGCCTTCTGCACGAGCGATATACCCACACCTATATAATAATACACAGTCCTTGATGCAGACGTCGATATATATATATATATATATATATATATATATATATGTATGTATATGTATATATATATTTTTTTTACTCCCTCCCAGAAAAAAAAAAAAAATTATCATTAATCAAACAAGAAATAAAAAATAATATTCAATAAATAATAATAACATACATACACGTATCATATATCAATAAATCTTCAATGAAAGAAAAAAAAGAAAGAAAAGAAATTTCGTTTCTTTATTCATTTATCTATATTTATTTATGTTTTAATTAACTTTTTTTTTTTATTGCGATTCGTTCGAGTTCGTGCAAATTTCTTCTTTTTTTTTCTACTTCTTCTTCTTCTTCATCTTCTTCTCTTTCGTATCAATTTTTCTCTATATCTCTCGATCGTTGATGAAAGGAAAAAGGAAATGATCGTAAAAATTTGGAAAAAAAAAAAAAAAACGAAAAGAAAAATAAGTTCACTGCCGCATAACGTAGCGGGGATGTGATGATCAGGTATTTCGTGGGATTCGGTTTGTTCCCAGGTGGCTATCACGAACTGTACAACGGGGTCGTCTGCAACGACACGATCCTAGCAACTGGTGTCTTCAGTTCCAAAGAATTATGGATGCTATCAAAAGGTAGGAATTTATAATAACAATAATAACAATAATAACAACAACAACAACAACAACAACAACAAAAACAATATCCGCCTTATCCCAGTACATATATATATATATATATACATATATATATATATATACCTATATTATATATATATATATATATATATATATATATATATATATATATATACCTATATCACCGCATAAGATCTTAGTAAGGGAATGTTTTAAACTGCGTTTTCTTTTTTCTATAATTTTATTTCTATTTTATTAATTATTTATTTTTCTACTTTCTATTATTTTTATTAGACATATATATATATATATATATATATATATATACATATACACGTTTTGAATATATAATACCTATATACGTTATATAATGTAAACAATACAATAAAATAACATTATAATTAAGCCGACGAAATCTATCGATTAAATAAATAAACAATTTCTCTACTTCTTATTATTGTAACGTCGTTTAAAATTCGTTAAACGAAATCTGTCGTTATGAATATTATACGTATAGATATCTCTGTGATGGATAATACATAATGATAATTTTTCTAGTTTTTTTAATATCGCGAGAAAATACAGAAACGAATTAAATCAAATTCTACGGATTTTAAAATCGCGGGTTCAACCCACTTGCATTATGCGCATCGTTGATTAAACTCGTTAAATAGAATAATGGAGCATCGGCGCACGCCACGACGCGGGAGTTTAAAACTGGAGGGGATAAACTTAAACGGAACGTAATGCGTTGTATTGGTGCAAAAAGCGCGCGGAGAGAAAATTTTATCTATATCGGTGGGGGGGGGGGGGGGGGGGGGGCATAGGTACCCGATAGAAACGCACACAGATTTGTTTTTGTCATATGTATAGAACGCGGTTTCTATATACAGGTATTCATACATACTGTACGTCTATGTATACATATATGCAACGGATCAGAACAGTCAGATGTGTGCAACCGAGAGATATTTATTAATAGAACCGAACAATGCTCGGACGCGCGCGGAGCGTCAGAAACTCCATAGTTCGCGCCACCGACTACTAAACCCTGACTTACTCGATGAAAGCGTTCACACTACGTCGCGGTTTCGTTCTTTTTTTATTTTTTATTTTTGTTTCTTTTTTTTTTTCTTTTTTTCTTTTTTTGTTCCTCTACTCTTTTCTCTCTCTTCGAATACAATCTAACCGCGCAATTCGATATTCAAAAACTAAAATTCGCGATAAGTTAAAATTTTAAACGAATGTATAGAAAAAAGAAAAGACTGTATAACTAATAATCACGATTTTTATCATCTGCTAAATAATTTTGAACTAATATTCTTTGAATTAATAAAATTCTTTCGTTTTTTTAATTCTATTTTCTTTTCTTTTTTTCTTCTTCTTTGGTTTGCTTGTGGATTTTGTTTATAGTATTTTAATTATTATTTTAAACAAATTTTTTGTCCGCTTCTTGGATCTCTCTTTTCAACGTATACCGAGCAGATTTCCAAACTTTAACAAAACACCATTCTTATATAGTGTAGTTACTACTATATGGCATGTGTCTGGTTTCAGCTTCCATACTGCATGACCTCAGCGACATGCAGCCCCAAATAAACGCGATCAAAATAGAGCACCCGCCGTACTACTGCAGCAGCTATACACCGCCATCAGCCGCTTCTGCAGACCATGCACAACCTGCGGCTAGCTTCAGTAAGTGCAACAGTTTCCCTTCCCTTTCCCTTCTCTCAATCCCCGATACATTTTGACTAAACAATTTTTATAGATTTCATTAAATCGTCTAGAGTCTAACAAGTTTCATAACGAAATTCATACAAGCTTTAAACCCCCAAACACGTTGTTGTTTTCATTTTGAAAAAATCATACACCGCCGTATGTTCGGTTGCCTACTCATCGGTCTGTTTTACCGACGCGAGTAGTATAGATCGCAAGACCAGAAAATCGGTCACTATTTACTGAATTTTCGAACTCAGGGTATCGTTTTAATATCCAAGATCGATTTTATAGGATTTTGTATACACTTTCGAATATAAATTGATCCAATTTGTTAATTTCGGTCTCTCATTCATCAGCAATGAGCAGTTTTAATTACTTATCTCCCCGCGTTGTATCGGAAGCTAGTCGATAAAACAGGTCGATGATAGGCAACCCAACTCACCGCTGTGTATTCTGCGAAATACCATACTGTAAATGATAATCGATGCAATAATTATTAATTACTATTATTATAATTTAGATGTTTGTACTTATAGTTATTGTTTCTTTTTTTCTCTCTTTCTTTCTTTCTACTATTCGTGTATATCAAAATTTAGGTCCCCCACCTGTACACCAGCTCATAAGAAACGACAAGACTGAAAAAGCACCTACAGTATCTGTATCGAGTGCTTCGAACTTCTCTCCTGTCTTGAGGCCAGAAGATGGTCATCGCGGGGTTGATTCTCCCCACTCTCAGACCGGTATGTCATAAATCGATATACTGTATCAATAATAATTAATCCAGGCATTATTTGAACAAATAACTAATAGCTTTTTACTACGTCTAATAGAATTATAAGAGGATCAGCCATTTTTTAGAACGAAAGAAACCGTTGATTTCAAATTTCATCAATAAAAAAAAAAACAGAAGCAATTACATAGTACCTTAGTAAAAATAAAGATACTTTGGGTTTTATTATCAATTGAAAATTTTTAATCTTTCTGATGTTTGAAAAGCAAAAAAGCGAATAGATTAGTGTTTTATTTTTAATTATCGTTTTTGTTTTTTTTTTTCTTGATTTTTATATATCTTATAATTTGAATACATGGATGAGGAGCGATGGGAAGTAGGACGGGATATTGAAGTATATATCTGTGATCATATAAAAGAGATAGGTATAAATAATGGTTACAGTTAGTTGATGAATAATAAATGATAGAAACAATAGAAATATAGAAATAATATTATAATGTTAGGATATAAGATATAGATATATATAATATATATATTGAATATATATATAATGATGATGATATAACCATATATGAGCCGATCGAACAAACATCTAACATCGAATTCTGACGCCACTTATAATATATACTCATAATCGCCAGCTAACAAATCAACGAGTCAAACGTTTTGTGTTTTCTAATTGTTGTTTGTGACTAACCCGATACGTTGATATATTGTTGTCTAGTGTCCAGTGTGCGATAGACCCAAAACTGAGCTCATCCCCAGGCATCATGTAAGTAATAAATAGTTAGGCGAGAGTGATATATTAGAGTCGATTTCTAATAAATGAATAAATAAATAATTCGCGTCAAATATAACTAGGATATAATTTTATTCGTTTCAATTTTTGTTTTTGTTTTATTACCGCCAAGTATTTCTAGAATTTAATAAATGACTTTTATTCCCCCCTACAAAAATCGAACTTTTCTGTCTGTCTCGGTTCAAAATGCGAAACTGCAGCTTAAATATAAATATAAATAAATAAGTTAAGGTTCTATAGCAGGGACAGAGGGTCGAGCTAAGATTCTAGTAACTAATTAAGAAAATTAATAATATATGAGCGAAGAAAAAAAAAGAAAGAAAATATATGAGAAAAAAAAAAACTAGAAGATCGAATCGAAAGATGACGATGAATAGCGACTCGAAAAATCACTAATCGCGGATTAAATGTAATGTCTGTTTCAGTCTGAGCCCAAGCGTAGAAAGAAGCTTGCTTACTCGGCCAAAAGGTACTTCTGTGATTGGTTATGATGTTATGTATATCTATATATCAATATTACTATCGTGTATATATATCTATATATATATACCAATATAATATACATATATGTATATCTATATTATCAGTTTCTGTATTATTTTTATTTATTTATTTATTTATTGTCTATTTTTGAATTTTGAACGATATCTTTTTTTTTTCTCTCTCTCTCTCTCTGATCGTTATTATATAATTACTATTTTTGTCACACACCAAGTTGTACCGTTGATTATTATGCGTCTCGCGTTTTGCGTTCGTTATCGTCAATATACTATATAACATACATAGTATACAGTCGAACTATATGAAAAAAAAAAAAAAAATTATTTCCAATGCCGAAAGTAAGAAAGAAAATGAACAATAAAGAAAAAATAAAAAGAAAAGCAATCGACGTTAATATACAAAGATCACGAATGCATTTTTTACCAAAAAAGAATAGAAAATAAATCAAATATATAATTGACGTCATGTCTATTGATCGATGAAGTAAAAAAAAAATAATTAATAATAATTGTAACGAATTTATTTTTTCATCGTTAAAATTTGTCGGGGCGGTATCATATTTAACACAAAAAAAAAAAAAAAAAAACGAAAAAAACGAAAAAAGAGAATTTGATTATATTTTGTCCCGGTAAATAATACTATATATAATGTATAACTTGGTTTTTGGTAGTTTCTGCACTTCGTTGGTCTTAAACTGTTTTTTGCTATAAAATGTTAGCGGATGCAGCCTGTAATGTATACCTAAATATTCTCTCTATTCTCACTATCTCACTGTCTCGCTCGCTCTCTTTCTACCTTTCACGTCTGCATAAATTACATACATGTAGGTATGTGCAAAGAGATTTTCTCGAATAGAGACGGTCCATTGCGCATGCGCGAGCCCGCTCGATTCGCAGGATAGCCAACTTATGCTAATCAGATGCGAGTTCGTTGGCGCATGCGTACTTTACCGTATCGTTAATTATCACAAAAATCTCTTTGCGTGTAACGTTTATCTATACTTATTATGTTACAATGCGCCTCCTGATTGACGTTGCATCGTTGTGCCCCCCTATAGTCGCCTGCAGCGTATTTTTGACAAAAAGAAATTTTGAAAAATAAAATAAATAAAACACTTATCATTATTGAATACTGCGTTGTAGGGATTCGATCGAAATAAAACTATCATTGGTACGTTTAAAGTCGCAATGATCATAAAATCTGCAACGAATTTAATCGAACTATAATAGTTATTCAAAAATCGGTGAGAGCACGCCATGATGAGGAATTCTTATAGTAATTATAAAGTAAAGAAAGAAAAAAGACACAAATTATGAACGATAATCTGAAGCACTTGGCTCCCAATTATTTTAGCGAATAATTTTTCTATACGCAACTTTATTATAAGTCACGTTGCAATTATTGATGTTCGATGTAATTATTCATGCTGTTATATATCCTTAGGCACCGTTATACCGAGTGGCTCGTCAAAAACGAATCTGAGGGTTATTTAGTACTCGTGGAATTGTTTTTAGGTCGTCGTTAACACGCTCTTAACAAATTTGATCGTGTGATAACGCGAGCCCGGAATTCGGCGTACATACATCTCTGTCTTTTATTCCCACGGTATTGAACACGGTCTATTGATATTGATAACAAGAACTAATAAGCCCTGGGATTAATTTATTGACTGGTTAACCCGGTGCAGCGATTTTTTTGCCGGAGTTTAATTATCTTGTGAAGTCTCTGTGATACGTAGAAAAACTGTATGACATTGAGGCCCTGGTGGAGTCAATACCAACACCAATACAAACTGGCATTAGTAGCGGGAAAACTTATTTTGCCACTCGCGGTCAATTTACTGTTCGAAAATCGATCGTATAGACGTCTTCTTATCATGCAGGCTCTAGAGAAACTACGAGAGCTTAAATCTTCCCCAACTTTAAGGGCGTTCAGTAGAACGAAAGCGCTCAAGTTGCGAGGTGAAGCATGCGGCGGCCATCTTTGTTACTGCAACTCTGCCTTTCCAATGCCTTCATGATCGAAAAACGTTTGTATCTTCCAATTTCAAACGGTAAAAGACGACTGCGATAATTTCAAAGTAAATTCCTTCGCTTCTGAGCTGAGTAGGGTGCTGGAATCTATTCCACTACCCTTTAATTCCATCCGCAATCACTGTGCCTCGTATATTTGTAATATTTATAATAAGTAATGTTACGATATGCACTATTCACGCGAGCTGTATGGTTTCTATGCTCTCTATGTCTTCTGTAATAGAAATTTGGGGCTCGAATGATCCCGTTCCCTAACTGAATAAGCTTAAGCCCAATATAATGTGCTGAAGCCTAATTTTGTCGGGTAAAATTTCAATCCGGGCCCCGATTTTTTTACGCAATGTTATTTATCTGTCTATGATCGTTATCTATATCGCTCGATCGCTCGTCTGTCTGACTGTTCCGTCCGTTCCGTACAAATATATAAATCTACAGTAAAGGATCATCATCACGATTATAACTACTAAACCTATAAAGGGCAGAGATAAACTCCGCAAATAATTGCTACAGAATTTTTTCAACCGTGACTGAGGAATGGACCGACGGATAGACAGACAGGTCGGCCTGCGAGCGGGTAGAGATTTTCTTTATATTATATATATTTAATAAAGTTTGCTCACCGCGTCCGCACCACCAACACCTCTGTCTGGTAAGCTAGTTGTCGCTGTCACTGTCTATCTGTCTGTATGTCTATCCCACCCCCTCTGACACCAGTTTCCAATTTTCTTTTCGTTTTTTTTTCTTCTTTTTTTTTTTTCTTTTCCAATGATAACTTAGATTCGGCAGAGCTGCTTTGATTCTGAACATATTTTGACGACGATGACGATGATAGATAAGTTCATGGTTCTTTTTTTTTTTATTGTTTTTGTTTTTGTTTCAATTGATGTGATTCGATACGACTGAGTCATCTTATTATATTTGTTCAGAATCAAAGCCTGCTACTGCACAGTAAAACACTTATACGATCTATCTCACTTTCACTATTATGTACACCATCGCCAATGCTCTGGGTATGTCGTATGCTGGATGAGTTAATTATCACTTGATTGATTTGAACCTTAATTAACATTATTATACTGGTACCAATACTATTCTATTGTTGTTGCAATGTTGGTGTTGTTGTTCTCTCTATACTATATATATACATATTATACTAATTGTTGATGTTGATGTTGATGTTGTTACCTTGATGTTTGATGTGTTGTTTAATCGTTGTATCCTAATTGTTGTTTGATGTTTGTTGTTGCACTCAATCTACGATATATATATACATATTTCAGTCACCTCGTGCTATAACGCTTCGAGTGCTTTTACTCGTACCTTATATACCTACCTTACTAACTCGATATATACCTCATTCGCAACGTGTAAAATGCACAATTGACAATTATAACTAATATACTAACAGTCAAAGCTATAATCCAGCTGCAACGTTACACCGTAAGGAAAATATAACCATTGCATTCATTTATCAATTGATTCACTCTACATGCTGCGACAGTTATTCGACACATTTATATCCCATCAGCGCCAAAGCCACCCAAAAAAGAATAAAAAAATTAAAAAAAATTCAAAGATATATCATATCGAGTCCAAATAACACACGTTCAAAAATTATTCATACATTCAGCTAGTGAAATGGGTGGCGAAAAGCGCTGATTGGAATCATCTGCCAATTCAGAGTTACGATTATGTTTCAGGATTACATTCTCCTCACGAAGGACTAGCTGGAAGTTCCGGACAAAGTATGTCGGGTCTTGCCTACTACCAGCCCGAACATCCCGGGACTACAGCGGCAGCAAAGTATCCGGAAAACGGCCACGACACTCTATCAGACTTTGTTACTTTCGTTTGTCAAGAGGCTGAAAATACCCAGCAGTTACCTCAGGTAGCTACCGTAGCTTGTATTTCGGCCAAAGTACCGATGCCCAACGAACGCTGGTCTCGAAGATAAAATTACCTGTTCAAAAATTACCTTAGACGCACTCTTTACCCCGAAAGAACAGTCTTCAACAGCATCGGTACTCGGGCCAATGCTCCAGCGTGCTAATGTGTTTCACTTGCTCTGGACCGACAAAACCTTCTGGTAAAAAATGAAATTTTGAGTAAACGAACGAGGATCTCTTCTCCGAGTCTCTTCTCTCAATCCTGATTCCAATCCAGCAAATTGATGAAAAAAAAAGCATGTTGCGTTCGACCTAAAATCGGTCCAGGGTGTGTGAACGCGCACGTTTGTACGGATGAGTGTCGTATGCCATTTTCAGACGCAGCTCGCTGGATCCCGTGGTGGCATACAAAAGTTTTCACAGTATTACCCAAGTTCGATGTTACCGCCGCCGCCTCCAGCGCCGATGGCTCGACCCGTAGCGATCATAAGATCGACGGGTGAATTGACAGTGGCTACTGCCGGCTCTCCCCCTACGTCATCATCGTCACCAAACGACCCGGGTGACCTAGGAAGCAGTGCTGAACAAATGGCTGCGGCTGGTCTGGTCAGCTCTTCTTGTCAAGGTTCCGTTGATCCTGGCGGAAGGAAGAGCCCGACGAGGATACTGGTCGCCGCACCTCATACAAGCCGAGAATACACCTTCCCACACTTTCACTCGCAACCAGGCCAGGTAAGTCTTGATTAGTTTAGGGTCTGGATGATCGGAGAGAAGGCCGAGATACATATATTAGACCCGAGAAAATAAGCTACTCTGTTATCCTACAGCAGATATTCACCTATCCAACCATCAGCTCTATGTCGGGGGTCATTTCTCCGACAAATTTGTCCCTTTTCTCTTCACCCGCTTCCGTAAGTCGGCCTGTAGCGACGCAGAGATCGGTTGGTAACGTTCCACCCCGTTGGAGCGCAGCTCCGTTCATCAACCTGGAAGATGACTACAACATGATAGCTCCTATAATTGCTGGAACAGCTAGCGAACCTCCTTCAGCGATGGACGAGGGTAAGATGAAGAAATTTTTCCATACAAATTTTCTTTAATCAATTTAAGATCAGAATTAGAAGAACAAATTCATTCATGACTGGTTGAAATAGTTTCCTGACTATTTGTGACCGAGTCATTACAAAGTTGTAACAATTTTTAGACCGGTACTTTCATTCGGTGCATGCGAACAGTGGGTTGGATAAGAGTGGGACTGGTGGAATGATGGGAAGCGAACTTGGTGTAGGAAACGATCCGTCGAGCCACCACCACCACCAACACCAACAACAACAGCAACAGCAACAACAGCAACAACAGCAACAGCAGCAACAGCAGCAGCAGCAACAGCAGCAGCAGCAGCAACAGCAGCAGCAACAAGTGATGCAGGATAAATCCTGTCGGCCTAAATCCTCCCCGTGACACCGGGGGATTTACCTGTTTCATTTCACACTCTCATATCTGCGCTTCTGTAGCTGGAGGTTTTAGTTATTGAATAAAACTCGCGCATCAGTTCATCATGATCATTTTCCGTGTAACATGGAAAGTGCCTTTTCATAATCACCGATATTTTGATAACCAGTTCTCCTTCTATACTGTCACGCCCACGTTTGCCTTTGATAATGCTTAGAGGAGAGCCTAGTTGTCTTAACGCGATATACAGATTATAGAACGTAGTATATATGATCTATGCTCGCGTTCGAAGATTGATAAGGATCCTTATTCGAGATGGAATAATAGAAAAACCCTGAGCCTTCTGGTCAATTGCAATTGCACTTGCAAAAAAAGAAATATAAAATAGGCGCTGGTCTATTGCGCTCATTGAACTTTATCTATAACACGATTCCAGAGTATCAGGGTTTATTTTCTCTCTATATAATATCTCTATCCTGTATAAGTTAAGTAAGTTTATTATACGACTCCATATTGTCAACGGTAAATGAATTCGTGACGCCGATTGTGATATTAATTTTGTCAAATAAATTAATACTCCGAATAAGTGTTACGTGTTTATGAAATACCTATATATATATATATGTATATGTATATGTATATATATATGTATTCGCCGACGAGGACAGCTCCGCGATTGGTAACTTGCTCAATACCATTGCCAAGCAATACCTACTTACTAATACCTAAATAAGACCGCAATTAGCGATCGCGTATGATAAGAGATTCTTCCTTAGATTACGTCGCACCGATCGTTCTTCCATCTTAAAATTAGCCAAACTCTAACATCCTTCCATGTCCGAACGGCGCTTATATATTACCCGATATATTTCTATGACTGAAAATGAAAATGAAAATGAAAATGAAAAAAAAAAAAAAAAAAAACAGCAATATATATATACATAACAACGATTATAGTTTCTCTTTATTTTTTTCTCTCTCTCTCTCTTTTCTTATCAGTTCAGTGTATCTAGTCGCATATTATATATATATATATATATATATAGTATGTATATATATATATATAGCTGTACTTACGATTGCCAATAAATTGCATATAGAATATTTTTCTAATAAATCTATAGAGTACGCGAGACGGTACAGTAACGATTATTATTATTATTATTGTTATTATTATTATTGTTATTATTGTCATTATTATTATTGCTATTATTATCATTCATTCGGGGTTACTGAAATTTTTTTCGTATTTGAAAGCGAAGGAAAAACAGAAAAAGAAAAAGAAAAAAAAAACAGAAAAAGAAGAGATGTCAGACGGACATGGAACGAGATTTAGTAGTAATTAACCGCAGTTCTTTGAACCATATATTAATTATGCCTAATGCTCAGGCTAGTGCTACCACTAGTTTTAAGACTAGTGCGACTAGTCACCGGAGGCTGCTAGATAGAAATTATGAAAAAAAAAGCAAGAAAAAAAAAAAAAAAAAAAAACTAATAATAACAAATGATAAAATAATAAATAATGAATAATGCATATAATAACAGTAAATAAATTATAACACACTATTGATACTAAACTTGCAAACCAACTGATATCCTACCCGACAGAAAAGAAAAAAAAGTATAAAAAGAAAATTGAAAAATGAAAAATGAAAAAAAAAAAAAAAAACCCCAAGCTTCCTATACCTATATCCAATCTATAAACATATTATATATTTATTCTTCCTATATACCGAACACCTACCGACTATTATACATAATAAAATAAACAACCTACCTATATATTTACGTTCTTCGCAAATGCTTATATATATATATATATACATATGTATATATATATATATATATATATTTACACTTTTAGAATAAACTGAAAAAGTGCGCTTCGTTTAATCTATATATATATATATATATATATATATATATGGTATATATAATATACATAAAATAATTTTAGCGAACTATTAGTTAAAATTACTTTATCATTATCATTATTAATATTATCATTATTATTATTATTATTATTATTATCATTATTATTATTATTATTATTATTATTATTATTATTATTATTATTATTATGTATAGTGTTTTATAAAAAATGATGATATTATAATTGTTAATATATTTGTATAGTAATATAATTGCCCTGCTGAATACATATATAATTATATGATTAATAATAGATTGCGGACGCGGGATATTTTTTAGCACTTGTTAATATATATATTATAATTGCCGGCTATATGAATTATATAATAGCGGGAAGATATACGAGAAAAAGAAACAAGAAAAAAAAAAGAAAAAATAAATGAAAAAATGGAAAAAGAAGAAGAGAAAAAAAACAGGCCAATAGGTAATAGAAAAAAAAGGAGAAACATCTTTTTTTTATCGGGAATTCATATTCTGAGATTGTAGAAAGGAAAGGAAAATAATAATAATAATAATAATAATAATAATAATAATGTACAAGTTTTTATAAGAAACAAAGTTTCTTTATTATTAAGTTAAATTTAAGGATACAGAATTTAATTTCCGATAAGAAAAGAAAAAAAAATTATCATCTTATATATATTGGTGACGCGCAGCTGTTTGGTATGAAAATATCGTTTTTATTTATATTTTTTTCTTTATTTCAAATATTTCGACTATATGTGTATACATATGGACTGATTATTATATACACAACGTTTATCGAGATCTGCGAGTTGTGATTTTGAAGATTGGAACGCGCGTTTGAATAAGAGAGTGAAAGAGAGAGAGAGAGAGAGAGAGAGAGAGAAAATATTTTTATAGACAGATAATTGTTAGAATTTTGGAATAATTGAATATATAGCAAGTTCGTTTTTGATTGGGATATAAAGAGCTGTACGAATTTGAAATGATAAGATGGGAATAGCTGAAACGCGTAGATCTGAATAAGCGTGCGTGTATAATACGTCACGGTCCTATATTTTATTTTCATTTGGTAAGAAAAATAACGCGTGTGATTATACACATTTTGTTTAGTGCGAATTTATAACGGAGGTACTGTTTCAGTTCATGCTAATAATATAAAATTACAATACATGATACTTATGCAGCAAACTACGTCAATATATTGAATATATAAAAGCAATACTACTACGCAATACATACTACTACAACTACTACTACTACTACTACTACTACTATACTTTATATAATATAATATGATAATTGCAAGAAGAGAAAACAAAAATAAATAAATAAATAAATAAATAAATAAACAAATAATAATAATAATAATATGAAGAAGAATGAAAGAAAGCGAGAGAAAAGAAAGAAAAAACGAATAACCACACACGTACACGCACACACGCATACAAACGCAGACACACAATGTAAATATATTCATTTATATATAAAACGCTGAAATATTACAAGTTACTATAAAAAATAAAAACAAAAAAAAAAACGAAGTATGATCGTACGGTTTACATGAAAATTACAAACTAATGAGAATCCTATAATTCCTATATAACGGAACATGACGGAACTAAAGATGAAAATTTATTAATTGTATAATTAGTCGTCACGTCTATAAAAGTCAAAGTCAAATTCTGCAAGAGTATAAATTTGAAAGACATGCAATATATGTTATTTAATTGCGAGTTAGAAAAGGAGAAAAAAAAACAATTCGAAAGAAAAATGCAATTACATGTTGTATCTGTTTAAAAGGAAAGATATAAATCGAATCGAATACATCGAAGTACGATATAGTTAAACTCAATTCTCATATTATATCAGATTGAACAAAGAGATACTCGTTACTGATGATCGTGGTTAAAGCGGAGCGGCCCGGTTATAGATATCGTTAATATAGTCATGCGGAATAAATATTTGACGAAAGTAATATAAGAAGCTGGATAATTAAGTCTGATATATGTAGTCAGAATGATTATTTTTTTGTTGCCTAATAAATTTATTCATAACTAATTATACGTATACAGGTCAATGAGATAATTGATAAGAAAGGAACAATTTTAGAATGAATAATAAAAATGAAAAAAAAAATGAAATATTGAATAAATATTAAAAATAAAGTAAAGCTATAGGAATCGCTTGGACTTGGGCCACTCTGCAAAACCTAGATTCATATACAAGTATAGGCAATAGATATTATTAATATTAATACGATATATTAAACGGTGAGATATGAAACTATAGGAACTGATAAATAAATAACGAAACGAGCCCAACCAACGTAAAAGTCTATATATATTATAACGTAACTATAAATAATGAATAATAAGGTAAATAATAATAATAATAATAATAATAATAATAATAATAATGATGATATAATGATAAATCTTATATAGAGCATCAGGAATTACGATGACGACGAATATTGATTATGATGATGATAATAATATTAATAATAATAATTTGAATTATTATTACTATTAATGAAGGTAAACGCGACTACGATGATATACATATATATAATAATTATATTATAATAATAAATGCAATAATATATTTATCGAATATTTATTGAGCGATAATACGTCATTTGAAAAAAATAAAAAATTGTGTAGCATGATTGTACAAAGATAGTAGAAGAAGAAGAAGAAGAAGAAGAAGAAAACACACACAAAAAAAAAAAAAAAAAAAAAGATAAATAAAAATAAAAATAAATAATGAAAAGGCGGTTTTTTGGACGGGACGGTCCGATTTATGTATTTTCGTCTCACGATCATTTTTTTACGATTGTGAACGAAGTTCATGTTATATATCAGGGATTAGACTAAATAGTATAATATGCTGCGAGCAGCGAGGGATATGGCAATATAAGAACTGTCTAATAGCATTATATGAACCCAACAACCAAACATAAGTGTAATATGATAAACAAGATCAATACTCATGAAAAATTGTATATGATAGCTACCGGCAGATATTCGGGGAGAATTTTCTTCCTGATAATATAATATGTGTAATTAATTCTGATAAACCGATAAGCCGGCCGGAATTTAATGAAACGAGGGATAGAGGATGGGAAATCCTTTAAGTCCGCGAGAAATATAAGGTCTGACAAAAATTAAAAAAAAAAAAAAACTATTGGCCATTATAACGATGTGTTATCGGTGATCATATTGGCGTATGTAATTTATAAAACGACAATATTCTCCGATAATATATTGTTCTGAAAACCATATAGGTAATTTTGAGCGCCAGTTTGATATATATACCTACCTTGCTGCGCCATTATACTTCGTGTCCATACTGTCTCAACTAATAATTAATATTATGTATTATATATCCGACAATATTGATTATTAAAATTCTTAATACATAATACAACCTGTTTACTTATACACGTCTTCATGGTATTCCTATTCTAACCAGCACCCGGAGGTCCCCTCGGAAATTGGGCCCCCACACAGGTAATAATTTTTTTTTTTTCTCCAATTTCGACTTCTCCAAAATGGTTCATATTTCTTTCTATAGGTCTAACTTAATTTGCCTGATCTTCGGTGCTGTAATATGATAAAGTGTATTATAAACCATTCTAATGTTCAGCAATTTGAGGAAAAATCACTGAAAAAAATTATCAAAGGACGGATTCGTTATCGAAATCTAAGACTAAAATACCATTTATAAGAAATTCTAGGGAGTGATAGTTTCCGAGTTAGAGAAAGTCGAAGTTAACTGATCTGAGAATTGCAATAAGTGTGCAGGTCGTCGTCCCGGTCTTCTGCTTCGTAGCTTTCCTCTGTAATATCTGTAATCGTTCGTTTTCCAGATCAGTACGCCTTATTACATGCTTATGTTTCATTACGCTGCACCTCCCGCTCATTTGATATCTGAAATAAGAAACCGTAGGAATGAGAAAATGGAAAATAACGCAGCAATCGATCATTTGTATATCTGAGAATTTATTGTTGCAGCATCGATACGGTAATAATTATCGTAAAAGTTATGTAAATAATTTGTAACTGTTTCCTAAAAATAAATATGTAACCATCGCAAATATTGAATCTTTTCATTTACTTCGTCGCATACAGATCAGCAAATTCGGAGTATTTCTATTCCGAGAGTCATATTTCGTTAACGCAACCCCCATGCGAACCCTTCGACGCCACAGAGGCCACTGACCCCACGACAGGTGCCGATATCCTAGGTCAGTGCTCCAATTTCTCCGGCTAGTTGGTCAACGGGGTATCAAATGGTATCGCCATCTCGCGGTCTAATGGATGAACTACTTTTGCTTCTTTCCCCGGGTAGTTGGTCGACGGGATGCCAAATGGTATCGCCATCTCGCGGTCGAATGGGTGAACTAATTGTGCCGCGAAACATCGATACGCCTCGTCATAAGCAATCTTAACAAAGTGCAACTATGTTTGCAGCAAAAATAATTCACCCATTCGACCGCGAGATGGCGATACTATTTGGCACCCCGTTGAGCAACTAGCCAGGGAAAATAGAGCACTGACCTAGGATATCGGCACCTGTCGTGGGGTCAGTGGCCTCTGTGGCGTCAAAGGGTTCGCACAGGGACTGATTTAACGAAATACGACTCTGGAAATAGAATTACTCAAAATACTCCGAGTATAATCTCGGGTAGCGGACCCTACAGTCCTGAATTCAGTGCATACTATTTCTAACGGCAATTTTCAGCGTTAAAATAAATAAGAAATGCGATAATCATATTTGTTTTAAATATATATATATCTTCAATTCAAATTCAGAGACGATAACATGCTTACAATTACTTGCATTAAGGTTCACGTTCATATTTATTCGCCGTATAGTCCTAATTATACAATAATAATTATAAATTAAATTATTTCGAGCCGTATTATAGATCGCACGACAGATTTATAGTATACTGGCTATTGACAAATTTACCTGCGCCACAATTAGCGTCCGGTTCTTTATTCCTATAATTGAATGGTTTTTTTTTTTTACAAATTTTATAAAACGATGTGTACGCACATGATATGTTTTAATTTAAATAATGGATTTTATTTATAATTGTCAGAAAATTTGACGACAATTACGTATTCGACTTTGATTCAGTTCATACGGACGCCTCTTCCGTGCGATCTTTCTTCGATAATCTTATTCTTAACCGTAGCCAGCTAAACAGCCGAATATTTATAAATAATTAAAAGATTAAATCAGATAATTGCTTCAGAAATTACCAATAACGTCCTGTTACATCACCTCGTTCAGAACTTCAGCTTGCTGTATCATTATTTTATTAGAATTTGTGGCTTTGCGCAGTCACCCGTCATGGATTCTTCACTGAATATTTACCGTAGCTCAGAAATATTAGGTAGTTTAACAAAAATGTCTCTATAATAAAAAAAAAAAAAAAAAAAAATGAACAAGATTATTAATACTTTACACACATAGAATATTTACGGAAATTAAAAGACACTCAAGTTCAAATATGCGATAGAAAAACATTCTTGAAATACATTATTTATACACCTTTCTTTACAAAGAATAGAAGATAAGGAATTATTCAAAATATTTACAACTAAGATTACATCCCCGTCGTCAGATCATTGAAAGTAATAATATAAAATCTGAACGACGCGTTGCGATATAACACAGAGTTAGTTTAATCAAAAATTGTAAACCGATAAAAAAGAAACAAATTTCAAAGTCTTATATCAATCCCTAAGTCACCCTGTATCATTTTTATTGAATATCTAATGAACTTAGACCTTTGCTAATTATCGTGATTAGCTCCATAGACAATTACCTCGCCATACTATAATGTAATACTCATAATATCAATCGCTAGACATATTAGTCATTGCAATACATAAGAACAATCAGACTGAGTCTTTTCCTATTAATTAAATTCGAAATAATTATAAATCCATTTTAAATGCATTACATATCTCATATCCTTATAATATACCTAATAGAACCTTATCACACCCTAACTATTATTATTTCAATCAATTTGATAGAATATAGCACGAGATAACTCCTACTCCAACCATAACAACAGAAATTTTCTCATCCCTAAGAAAACTCAGTTTACTACATAATAATCATATAATACTATGTTAAAAGCGCCTATGGCAAAGTCGAGCATCTAAAATCTCTAGAAATAAAATTTTAATCTATCTTTAGAGTCTCAGAGTAAAGTTAATTACCATCAATTTTACTACGTCATTATCAGTTTTCAAACTTCCAATCAAAGTATGAATTTAGTACAGAGTTTCATTCGAAGTCAAGCCCTCATTCTCGGAAAAAAAAAAGAGAAAGAAGAAAAAGACCACCATAATCCAAGCTCGTTTCGAGTAAATGCAAATTAATACTTTGAACTATTAACAATGTTGGTGTGATTTGCGGTCATTTCCGCGCTATTACTCGGGTAATCCCCGTGAGACCTGACGCCATTTTTTACATCGTAGAATGAGATATAAAAACCTTTTTAATCGCATATCGATTAGATTAGAGACGATGCGATCAATATATTAAACTTAATTAGAATATAGGGCAAGTCGAAGGAACTAGAGTTTAGTTATTATATATAGGTATATATATAATAAAATTTCTACCGCGTATCGAAGCGGGAAATTAGTCGCTCGGATAAAATGGAACGGAATTTGAAATTCATTTTAGCATTATCTATCATATAATTCGAGCGTTTGAATCTAACAAAAACAGGACGTATCCTCTATCGCATCCTGTGTTCGTCTCGTGTAAACTTTCAACAGCTGGCAATGTACCCTGCAAATAGAAAATTGATTCATTATTTTCACAATGGAAGGATTTCAATTTTCTTCCTATTTCACGGATCTCAAGCTTCATTTTTCCGTCATTAACTCATAGTTAAAACAATATTAAACATTTATTAACGTATCAATTTGAGTTAAATTCTTATTCTAGTTAATTACGAACATAATTACCTGATTTTGAGATTGGAATCCTGAATAACTTCCCCATCGCAATTCCAGACGCTAATATCAGGAAGATTACGAGGTCGATTTATTTCAATATTATCGGATGGCTGATGAATGGTGCTGGGAAGTGGTCGGAAGGTGAATTCCCTGGCTCTGTATACCTCCACGAAAGGAAGATCGTACTGAAAAATGTATAAAACAAGATAAGGATCATGAAATGCACATAAAAAGATCTGAAAAACAAAATTCTTACCAAATTCTTGTGTTTACTGCTCAGCCTCAAGAGCATTTTGATATTATTGAAAAACGATGTATGTCTAATGAGTATCAAATCCACACAGCCATCCCCTATGTGACAATGGGGACTAAAGCCCAGAGGACTCCGTTCGCAGGCGCAAGATACATTTGCCCCATTAACCATGAAGAATTTTCCTCTGACTGTTAACCATCCTGCAATGAAAAAGTGAATAAATTCTTCATCCTTGAATCACCCTGCATAAATAAACGAATAAATACTCCCTACAAAATAGCTTACTGGATATTTCCTTGTCAGAATCATTGTGAAGCATGTGTTCGCTGCACCTGGTACAATTCTCCGTGCATCTTGTGCTCCTAGCAGGGTGGCAGGGGTCAGATAAGAGGTGTATCTCCCCTTCGTATCCTTTGTTAGCGATTATTTTCTTGAAACCTGAAAGTGGTTTGAAAAATTAGATGAATTCCTTCGGTTCATTTAAAATCATAGCCGAATATGAAAGTCCATTATTTATTCACCGGAATAATCATATCTCTGAGGTCCCATCCATCTGAATTTCTCACTGTCTTTCATGACATCTCCTAGATATCCGTAGCTCAAAACACTGGCGTATAGCCTCAGCAAAGAGTGGTTGCTATGGACGGACGATAAATCTAATCCTGTAGTATCACCAAAAATTATATGAAGGGCTGCAGTTTGGACATCAGTTGTACCGTGGAGGCTGTATGCAACGGTGTCTGTACTTCCGCTTGGGATAACACCGACCGGTAACTTTGGAGGTGGTAATACAATATCTGGATCATTAGGGTCTATTTCTTTGTCCTTAACTGTTCGCAACACAAGACCGTTGAATACCTCGGAAAATGTGCCGTCACCACCGACGCAGGCAACAGCCTAGAGTAATATTATAGTTAGCGATTATTGTCGGAGGATTTTTAAGTTTTTCTCGTTTTTTCTCACCTGAATATCTTCCAAACTGCATGTCATTAGCGTATCACGGATGTGTCCAGCTCGCTCTGTGATCATCACTTTTGTCTCAATTCCTGCTATGGTCAGCAGCGGTTGGACTTCTCTTTCCCATATTTTCAATCCCCTTTTTTTACCCCCGACTGGGTTAACGAAGAACATTATTTTCCGAGGACGGTGTGTCAGACCTGTTTCATTTAATCGGTAGAACGTGGTCAGGATTCAGTTTTATTCAAGATCAAACTATATGAGATGAGAGATGAATGGTAATGGGAGAATATTGACAAAGGATCGGATTCCCTTCTTAAATTTCCATCTAGATTTTCCTAGATCCAAACAAAAGCTGAAGTTATTGATCCAAGATGATTATCTGAGATTAAACAAAGCCGATGACTGTTAATAGTATATAAAATTAGAGTATAGCTTGGGAATACTGACCTGTTAGATAATTCCGAATAGTCTTCACCCAAGAAGCGACTTGCCTCGGGTCTGTATGACTCATTCTTACGCTGTGGTGACTCCATTTATTTTTTGAACCACGAGCGGCGTAATGAAGTACAAAGCTTGTTGGAGCTATGAGTTTCTCGTCGACGATCTCTTGATCCCCTTCGTCAGTGTAACGAGCTGCCAATACATCGGTCAAAGGCAATGTCCAGCGCGCTGAAAAAAGAAGAGTTATAACTATTTTCTGTTTTCTGAATCCTGTTAATTTTTTTTTTTAATTAATTTTTTTTTTTCATACGATTCTTGTCATTTATTTACACATATCAAGATATGTACATACTATGCACCTATAATCGCTATAGCAGCGTAATTAGTAGAGATAATTATGATACTAATGTAAGTATCAGGAGATAATTCTATTATGTTATAGGTATAACGACCTTCAGAAGTTATAAATTTTTATCAATATCATACAAGGAATTTTCTGGAAAAAACTTGTAGCCTCGAGTTGTTATACCAGCAATTTGAGACTGCGAAATTGTGTTATGCTAATATAATGGTATCCGTCTCTTTACTAATACGTTTTATCAATAGATTCGTTTAAATTCCAGTCTAAATTCCGAGTTAGAAGATCGGCTCGAGTTATTCAACCACTGCCTCTGATTCTGAATTCAAAAAACCTGCGAATTGCCGCCAACTGTGGTTTTCGTACACCTGGACTTCCCCGCTTAATTGCAATCATACATACACCATGTGTAGTGTGTATACGGCTGTTAAATGATAAGATGTAATTCTAATGTAATAAATTAGTCTGCAGATGTTAACTCTATTTGTGTATATTCATTAGCGCGGCATATTTACTTGCGTATAAGTTTCGATTAATGGGTCGTCGCGTTTGCGGAGCTAAACTATCACATGTATGTACTACCGTTCAGCAAGCATAACATGCATATCTACCTACTTATGTAATCGTGTATATGTATACTTGTCACAAAAACTATTTGCGTCATTAAATATTTGAGCGAATATCCCACAGCTTACTTCGCTTACGCGTTTACGAATAAATCATATTTCGTGGATGTACTTAGATTTGAATTATTCATTTCCTCTCTCATTCATATCTCGAGATTAAGAACTCGAAATCGAGAGCTTAAGTTCTGTACCGGAATTTTTAAATCCTTGTCAATAAGTTATATAGCGATTTTTTATATTGTTTTTTTGACTATGATAAAAGAGAGATGTTTTGACCAGACAGTGCGTATCTGCCGTCAACGATCATCGAATAATATTTGTAAATATCATCGGCGACCGTAAAATTTCGTTATTTTTTTTTTTCCATACGCCGCGGTACAGTGACTAATCACGAAAACACTAAGGAAATAACAAGTCTGATAATAGCACACACGGTACACGAGAACCGACGAAACAACGAGTCCACTGGATCCGAGATAACAATCATCTCAATCAAGTTGGCTGAAATAACAAGAGGCGAGATACGACTTCGCAATCACGTATGACGAATTGAAAGTGATCAATTATACTTGCAGCACCCGTAATCTATATAGATACTCGTGCTTCAATCGTTGAAAATCATGGTACGATATATTCGCAATATATCATATCGTTGGATAAAAAAATATTTACGCACTTTGGAAATGTTTTTGATAACAATGGCGGACTTTTTTCGACAGATTTAGCCCACCTCGCATGTTTGAACAGTTCTATCGGCTAAACCAAACGTTCGATTAGTTAGATTAGAGTTTTAGCAAACTACCTGAGGCCTGCACGACATAAAACCGTGTATCGCAGGTCTGCAGTATCTTAAAAATCCTATTTACAGTCGATCTTAACAATCCAACCTAACTTTAGGTCATTGTAATTCATGGCTTGCCTGACCTTGGGCACGTCCGCGGTAGTCGATACCTTCGTTCATTCGTCTTCCGTAATATATATGTATATTATAGAAAATTGTTAAGCTCAATGACTAACTCATTTATGTTAGTAGACACTTTGACTTTCAATAGACGGTATAAACATCGCGAATCCATACATGGACTATAAATGAATTCAAAAATAAATGTATAAAAACTGTGACCATGGAAAATATTATTCGATTGCTTTTCTTTCTTTGTTTTTGATCTCAAATCAAGCAAGAATATAACATTTCGATACCTGTTTATGTGTAAACTCGCAGATTTCGTTTCTGCGGAACCGGTTTTAAGCCTATATAGATATATTTAATTAACAATGATAAAATAATAATAAAAATAATACTAATAATAATAAACTGTGGTGAAATAGGTATCCTTCGCTCGCTTTCACTGGATTAAATTATTGTGTACCCTGAAACCGTATAACTATCATTCCTGTGTAGGATATTTTGCGAAACACGTTATATTTTTATCTGTACTGGGTAAAGAACCGTGAATTTCGATGTCTAAATAATGAAAAGACGATATATTCATCGTCAGGATAGGAAAAATATTTGATCATATCTTATACCTCCGTGGAACATAATTAATACGCTTCTAACTCTTGGTATTTATAATTGCGTTAAATTTCCTTAAATTTATATTCGTATATAAAAAGTTGATCATATATGTATTATACCACGGCATAGTCGTCGTCGGTTGAAAGTTGAAATTAATGAAACTTTGCGAACAATTGACGTCAGACTTGCGAACTGCGGAAAACAAGGTTTTCGTTGTCGTACTATTATTATTCCAGATATTTTTACACTGGATGGAATTCATCCTCTATTTTTACCCCTTATGGTTAATAGATATGAAAATTCCGTCCAATAAACATACAAGCATCTATTCGTTTGACCCAGAAATTATATAATGTAACATAATGGAAATAGTAGAAGAAAAAAGAGAACTACCGTTACACGGAATACCCATTGTCTTCATGAGGTCATAAATATATACACTCAGTTATGGACTTATGGTATAATAAACGTCGAGGACCGTATGACAACGCATATTATAACTGTGATTCGTACAATTAGACGCTATCTACATTTCTTTATTCCTTTCTTTTCGTAAACATGTTGTTAAATAGTTACATAATTATATATCGAATCCTGAACAATATAAGAACATATAATGTTGATAATCGCTGCACTGATCCAGATATGTGTGTCTAATCAGTCGGTCATTTCCTTAATCAATATTCTAAATAGTATAATAAAATTATTCGCCGAATATCATGATAATAAAATGTTATATATACAATATTAGATTAAATTATTAAACTCGTATCAGTTTATGGGTATAGCATATAGTGTAGCTGATGAACAAAGAGATTTTAGAGGTATATAGGCATGGTGTGGAAGATAAGACTGCAAGATGCGGACTAGTGACTGAATCATCGTAAATCATATAGTAGACAGAGTGTTATACTAGCACAATACAATACAATACTCTTAATTGTGAAATCAAATCACGTTCAACGAGCGTTAATCTTTTCGCTGTTATGTAGATATCTTTAATAGTTAGAATGAACGAAGATAATGGACGTGTAATGGTGATTTTTACACGACTTGTAAACGACAGTTGTATTAATAACGACGATGTGTGTTTCGTATGACAAGTGTGTAATAGAGTTAAAGAATAAGAAGTAAAGGTCATTGTTTGTTGTTGGGCCTTCGGAATCTTTGCATAAACTGAGACTTTATCGATATAGGAATGGATAATGACTATACGTTAGTTGACCATGAATATAAGAAACATCAAGATTCGACCAGCTCGCTGATAAAGTTTCCGGCATATTATTTTCCTCGATATTTCGGCTGCGATCTTAGTATATAAAGTCGTATGTAGGTATAATTGATGTCCTTGAACCGGTCGTCAATGGCAACTGTATAATGGGTATAATTCCAAGACCGTAACGTAATGAATATCAGAAATAAAGGAAACAAGGAACAAGATCAGGTATAAAGAAAAACGAAAGAATCACAATCACGTAACCCTAAGATATAATTAAGATCCACAATTGTCAGCTGTTTATAAGAGAAAGAGATAGAGAGACTCAAGTATCAGTAGATGTGTGTGTTTCGTATAATATTGGTATTGGTATTTACTTACTGTGAGGAGCTCGTTCAGTTTCCCATATAAGTGTACCACGATGAAAGTAGACCCTGCACCTCTTTTTACGAATGACAAATGTGTTGAGGAGCACTGCGTCGGAGGAATGATCGTTTTCCTGCATCGCTTACCACCGTTCTACTACTCGTTATTAATTTACTTGCTATATTATTACTTGTTATAATTTTTTTTCTACTTCTCTTTATCGTAAGAATCACTATTTATGTATGTATATATGTATATACTGGCGGTGCGGTGCGTGTGTGTACATAGAATCAATACAGATTTTTCCTTACCCATATATGAATGTACTATATGTTTTTTGTTATTTTACCTAATCAAAAATTTCCCCTGACACTCAAACTCTTAACATAATGATAGCGGTACTCGTCATCCCCGTCACCGTATTATGTATTATACATATGTATAGCAGGACGTTAACGACACGGATCGATGTTGCACCCGATGGAAACTAACGTCAGCGAAGTACAAGATTGGTTGGTATAATACATGTACAGCTAACTCGTTGCGTATAGTTAAGACACAGGAAACATACGTTCCTCACTCACGATCCACTTCTGGCTGGCTAAGCCTGCCGACTGCCGCTACTGCCAGCGGAGTCGCTTCGAAGGTCCCAATAAAAAGCGTTCGTTCAATGTGCCGTGAATGTTATTTTAGAATAATTCAGGTATTGAAACTCCGGTACTATATCGCATGGCAATAGAGAGATCCTACTTACCGTTAGATCGCGTGTTATCGACGTGTCTGAAAAGATCGGTAATGTAACCCTCGCGGTAAAACTACTCATTAGTACCGGTAGAGATCAGTTACCGACTGTCGGCAATAAATTTTTCTCCTCTTTGTATGCATGTGCTTTTTTTTTATTAAAGATTAGTAAGCATTGTGTTTATACTCGGATTGGAATAATCCTTTTATTCTGAATAAGTCAGACTTTATGCCGATTCTTAAGTCGATTGGAATGAAATGTGTTAGCAAAGTAGCTAAACTATAGACACATAGAACTAGCTCGTGCTTTACCGACAGTTTTTAATTATAAATTCAGTGCATTTAAGTTCCGGGTTAAAATGATTCAGAAGAAAATTCGCGATTCTACTTGCCTTGGAAATCTGTAGGTGGCTATCGGTATCATTGACCTTAAATTGCAAGAGCGAGAACGTTGTTAAAATCGCTTAAGTATAGATTGGTATACATGAATGTGGCAGGTTTAGACGCGGTGTGGAGCGCGTGTTAAGGTGTGGGTGGAAGGTGGTATAGAACCTTCTGGAAGCTTGAGCTCTGCTGCGCATACGCCTCTGTTTTGACATGGCAAGGCTGCCGCCACGATATATGTATATTTTTATGCATGTGAATATGTTCACGCATTTTGGCACTCGCATATATACAATACTTCAAATCCCCTAAAACAGGCGTTCATAATTTCTATAATTGGTTTACATGGTAATTGGATGATCATGAAATGAACAAAAGGCGTGGGACCGGACCAAGGAAAGCTTGAAATTATTTCTCTTTTTCCAACAACGATTTGCACATTGCAAGATTATGAAAATCCACATGAATCTCGCCCTTTCATGATGAGCAGTAAGATCGAACGTGCACTGTATAATATGCTCTACCGTATAATCCGTGGTGGTAGCCAGTCCTGAAACCACCTCTAATGACTCGGAACTCTGATCGAGGATATTATAGGTAGTAGCTAACGTGAGCAAGTTTTGCGCGGGAAACATTCCACTCTTTAGGACAACATTCCCAGTCGATCTGGGAGCTGTTCGCACACAGCATCCTGGATCACTGTATATATCCTGATCACTGATATATTTAGATGCGGAGAAAATCAATTCATGATAACACTATTACTATTAAGAAAGAGCAAAGTCCAGTTGAAGGAAAAAAAAGGAAACAAAGACGGCATGAATCAACACAATAACGTATACATATTCAGTTGTATATTCTTGGAAGGATTGAATCAGCACAATTGCCATAACTTTTCTGAAAATTGGCCTCTTCGAAAGTTAGAAATGACCATTGGGGGGTTTGAGAACCCCTGGTCGGTCGACGCGAGTGAAGATTGGAATATGGGAAGGTTTTCTTGCAGGGGTGCGGGACGACGGGGGCTGTGCCAATACGCCGCCGTGTCTCTTGATAAAGGACAGCCTTCATTCTGCACTGAAAATACCATAATGATATGGTTCGTACAACATACCAAACGGTTTTGCACGTTAGATATTAATGTGCCCGTTTGTCAGAGAGATAGATTTAGGGCTCTAATCTCTAGGATCGATAACGTTGGAGTACAGCAAATAGTAGAAACTCTAATATATCATGATTTATAACAATTTTTATTTATCTTCATAAAAAAAATTGCTTCTTGGGGCGCTAATCCGACTACGGTCCTGAAAACTGCGGCACTATAATTGCAAACACCATCAAATATTGAAACGTGTGTGTATGTAGAGACCTAGGTGAAGAACTAGATTATGAAAATAAGCGATAGTGCATCCTCCATATTCGTTCGATAAATCAATGTGAATGCATCCAGTTTATTCCAACGTTGATTTATCCAGTAAGGTGGCTTAAAATTCGTCATTTACGTAGTATATCATTTCTGAAAACAGTCGGCAAGTCATTTTCAGGAGCGTATGACCCAAAAGGCAGCAAAGTCCCCGGTTCAAGTTACGAACAATAAAATGATGATGGTTCTGCGCACATAGTTCTATAGGCTCTAAATCCGAGGATAAAAAAAGAATATTACTAGAGTATTATCCACGCAAATAGACGAAACGTTTAACACATTTATTCTATTTCAATCCTATAAAATTCTCCTTCGTACTGTCGGCCCTGACCCCAAGGCGCAACTCGAACGTAGTTTGAACCGACGAATGAGAGTCTCGCGTTTGGTTGTCGAGTCTGTGGAAGGGGCTGCGCGCATTAGCTGCGCGTACGATGCTATTTCGCGGTGTAACGCCGCGTCCATTTTGTCCCATTCGTTGATCCCGGTTAGTCGACGCTGGTGTAACGATATTTCCCGTTTGCTCTGAGTTCGAGGGTATTCAGGAGCGACGCGTTAGATAGGGGGGCCAAATAAAGTGGCAGTGGCTGTCTTGCTGCGGAGTTTTGTATCTCCGCTTTTTCACTTTCATTATAATAAAAAATTCTCGCGTTTAATATCCGCGATATAATAGAGCCCGTTATTCGCCGTTCATTTATTAGAGTTTTATTATAAATAAGAATTCGGATCCGCTCAGGCTGTGGCGGAATTTCACTAAATTGGGATAAAGAAACTTTTTACGACTTTATTCCGCGCTGATATTATCCGGCAAGTACAAAATGGCCGAACTACAGGGCACGCCGGTTACTCAAGACGCACTGTCCGTCGCCCAGCTGGAACTTGGAGGAAATCCTAACGCCTTGGCGTTGCGCAGGCCATTTGATCCAGTCGCACATGATCTTGACGGTACTTTCCGCCTGACACGATTTGCTGATTTAAAAGGATGAGGGTGTAAAGTCCCTCAAGAAGTGCTTGGCAAACTTCTTGAGGGACTACAGGCGGACGATAATAACGTCCAAGATCATGAGCATGCACACTTCATGCATATGGCTATACCGCGCATTGGTGAGTATAATTAAACCTTTCTAAATCCACCCGGTTATTTTTCATCATGGCTTTTTCCTCCTTGTTTCGCATTAAATTCTTACAAAATTTTCCACCTTCGATACAATATTAACAAATTAATATCATCGTTCCCCGCCAATGGATAAAATATTTGCAAATGGCCGCCATTGTAACCGGCCGGTTGCCGGCGAGCGTCCATGAGTAGCCACGTTGTCAATTCCCGCCTATTTTTTCCTTGCCCCCCCCCCCTTTTTTTTCTTTTTTATCCAGTTTGATTTGCGTTATCTTTAATTGAAAGATAGCGATCCTTTCCCCTCACTTTCTATCGTTTTGACTAATTCAATACGCGAAGAGAAGTTCAATTAATGTTAATTTCTTCGAATATTATCACGATGTGTCTAATCTTTTATCGTTTTCTCTTCTTTTCCAGGCATCGGCATGGATTCCTCCGTGACTCCGTTGAGGCACGGCGGTTTGAGCCTGGTACAAACGACAGATTTTTTTTATCCTTTAGTAGACGATCCATACATGATGGGTAAGATCATTTATCAAATTTTAGAATTTGATTAATGAGGGGTGAAGGCGATTCCCGATCATTCCCTCATTCACTCCTTTTGCAATCTTTAAAACCATCTAGTTTCTGTTTATTTCATCACTCTGGATAAAAAATACGATAAGATATTACAGAACATGGGTCCTAAACATGAGAGGATAAGATTGGGTCGTTTGTGTCTTATTCTATCATGTTTCTCGATCCTATTTGGAAATATCTTATCAGTTTTTTATTAGGGTATTAAATATTCCGTCTCTCAGATTAACTTTGAGACAAAATATAATGGAAAACGAATCGACAACATAATACAACAAGATAAAAGTCATTTTTTACTTATTTTATCATGTACTTGGTTCACATTTTGCAATATTCTACAAAATCCAACTAATATTTATTCAGGTGATAAGATTCGATCAATTTCAATGAAGACAAAGACAATTTGTGTCTCTTAGAAGTCAAAAGCTACCCAAATGTGACAAAAGTAGGCATATTTTGCGTATAGAAGCCTCTAGGCATTCTTTAATAAACATAAAATAAGTCTATTTTTGTCGCATTCAAAAGTGTGGACTTCCATCAACTGTCTAAATCCACATACTGCACTTTGTCGACAAGAGAAGAATTCTTTTAAATTCCAGGCAAAATAGCATGCGCCAATGTAATAAGCGATTTGTATGCGATGGGTGTGACGGAATGCGACAATATGCTAATGTTGTTGGGAGTAAGTACCAAGATGACAGAGAAGGAAAGAGACGTTGTAGTCCCGCTGATAATGAGAGGATTCAAAGACTCTGCTCTAGAAGCAGGAACAACAGTAACCGGTGGTCAAACAGTCGTAAATCCATGGTGTACTATCGGAGGAGTAGCCTCAACAGTTTGCCAACCCAACGAATACATCGTGTACGATAAAACAGCTAGACTAATATAAAAAAAATCGATCAGCTCTAGTCTAATCTAGTCCCGAAATTTTCTAACAATAAAATCCTACTAGGCCAGATAATGCGGTCGTCGGCGATGTCTTGGTGCTAACAAAACCCCTAGGAACCCAAGTCGCAGTAAATGCTCACCAGTGGCTGGATCAACCAGATCGTTGGAATAGGATTAAGCTTGTGGTCAGCGAGGATGACGTCAGAAAGGCATATCAACGTGCGATGGACAGTATGGCAAGACTCAACAGAATAGGTAGAGAAATGCTTAACAGTCTTCGAAAAGATTAAGATTAGGTCTTATATTTCCCTTGCCTGCTCGCTTGTCGAACCATTCTTTTCTCTTCGATGTTTCGAACATTTGCAGGCACAGAATAAAACAGTCTAGGATTCCATGGCGCTCTGATTGTTTATAGCAGCAGAGGCGTCACAATTTCCTTGTACAATTCCACAATGATCTTTATTTTTGTTCTTTTTTTATTTTCCATTTTTTACGATGTCTTAAAATTCCAATATTCCAGCTGCCAGACTGATGCACAAATACAACGCGCATGGAGCAACAGATGTTACCGGTTTTGGCCTCTTGGGTCACGCCCAGAATCTGGCTAAGCATCAGAAGAACGAAGTTTCATTCGTTATTCACAATCTTCCAGTTATTGCTAAAATGGCTGCGGTAGCAAAGGCCTGCGGAAATATGTTCCAACTTCTTCAAGGCCATTCGGCAGAAACCAGCGGCGGACTACTGATATGTCTTCCGAGAGAACAGGTTCGAAACTTCAGATATTAGCTAAGGCAAAAGATTAATCCTGTTCAATACAGTAGGGCGTTTCGATGCATTGGAACGTCCTAAAGAAAAAGCAGGAAGATAAAAGCAGAGGATTCCCAAGCTGATTGGACTAATTGTGTCCAATCGGTGTCGTCAATTCTTCGACAAAATTGATATTTGTTATCTTTTTCTTTCGGTCCAAAGCCTTGGGGTTTAAAGCAAACTTTTAATTTCAGGCTGCGGCGTACTGCAAGGATATAGAAAAGCAGGAGGGCTATCAAGCGTGGATTATTGGGATAGTAGAGAAGGGTAATCGCACGGCGAGGATAATAGACAAGCCTCGAGTGATCGAAGTACCGGCTAAAGAAAAGGATGGAGAATTGTGGTAGAGGAGGGTTTTGATGTCTTGAGATCTTGAGCATCTTGGAAATTGAGATAAGAGGATGTTGGAAAGATTGTTTGAGAGATCTTTCAGTGATTTTTAGTACATAGTTGCACACGGCTTATAACAGTTTAAGATCCTAATCGCCTAATATTGAGTCTCGTAAAGACGTGTGCACGTGGCACCAGCGGCATTTTATGCTTTCAGAAAAAGATTCCGAGAGTTGTTCAGAGCTTGGTAGGAATGAATACTGGAAATAAAAAGTAAATTATCAAATTGATGGCACTCACTGGAAGGGAGAGAATTACATGCATCGGTAAATAAAACTACGGGAATGCCAGTATTCGAATTAAACGATCGATCCGAAGCGGTTTGTTATTTTATATCAAACTCGTTAACGTTGACGCGATCAGAGTATAATTTCCGCTTAACGTTAATATCATAGTATATTATTTTCGATATGAAAAGAAAAAAGAAAAACAATCAGAAGGAAAAGAAGGTTTATTCTTTCTTTTTATTATTATTTGTTCTTATATTTTCTTTTTTCTATTTCATCAAATACCTACCTATCTATCTACCTAATTTTGTCTTATTATCTTCTTTCTTTTTTTTTTTCTACGTATTATATGTATAATTTTAATAGTATAGCTATAAATAAGAATAATAATGATAATGATAAGCGAAGGATAAAACAGTTGTGATCATACGGAATATTAATGTGGAAATTAATTCTGCTACGGAAACTAGGAAACCGAAGTAAACTATTTCTATATGAAAAAGAGAAGAAAGGAAAAAAATACTAAAAAAAAAAAAAGAAAAAGAAACAAAATACAGAAAAAATAAAGAATCAAATTAAAGATAATTAACAAAGTGCATGGCGAGACATCATCCGTTGTTCGGTTTTTATTGAACATGATTCGGTCCGATATCTCAAGTTTTATGCTTCTTCTAAACTCGCCAGGCAAAATTGTTCCGTTAAATTACTCTCCATATTATAATTTCTAAAATTATACAAAGTTTAGAGATGATACTATCACTAGAGTATTTTTGACGAAACAAATAGATAAACATGATTTATATATGCTATGGATTATTATCGTTAGTCGAAAAACGCAGACCAAGATTCAAACTAAACTCAGAATAAGTTGCGTTCAATAATCCAGAATTACTCGAAGAACTAAATATTTTCGAATCTACATCAAGATAATAAATATAATATAGCTTCCATTTATCGCGTTATATCGAACAATTTTATCATGCTTTTCTACGCACTTTGATTTATTCTTTCTGTCAAATTACTTTATTAAACTACAGTTATATACAACGGAGCTAATTTCTCTAATAAAACAAAAAAATATTACAAAAAAAACGTCTATTTCTTTCTTTGATAGGACCGAGTCAAATGTGTCGTATTACTATTTAATAAAGTGCTACTTTGTCAATAAACTGTCTCCATTACTTTTTGCCAACTACCCCACCTTTGTCATTATACTTATTGATCTATTCAGTCGGTAAGTGAAAGAACTATCCCAAAGTTTCTTTAATTAACAAAATGGTGGAATATTGTGTCCGTTTAACGTCTACAAAAGATTCTGCCGTTCAAAAGTTTCCTGAATCCTAGATGAAGCGATCGTACAGCCCTTCGAATTTGAATTATCTGTAACATGAGTTCAAGTATCAATCAAAAATGACAGAAATAGCGTTGCGCTCATGAATTTGATAGGGGAAACCCCTGAGGCGGTCGAATTTTCGACTTAAAAAAATATTCAAACATCAATCGACATGGAACAATACGTTCTTGTCGGAAGAATCGGCGAAGGAGCTCACGGTCTGGTTCTGAAAGCTAATCACATTTCCCAAGGTCGGGAAGTGGCGCTAAAAAAAGTATTACTGAAAAGACTAGACGAGGGGATCCCGACCTCGATACTACGGGAAGTAAAAACGCTTCAAGAATTGAGACACAATAACGTAAGCGCTCATTTCGAAAAATTATAGGAACTAACGAGGAAAACGAAGATAATACAGTTGAATCTTAAACCACAGGTCGCCGAACTTCTCGAAGTCTTTCCAGTCGGATTAGACTTCGTAATGGTTTTTGATTACATGCCGTCCGGCCTGTGGGAAGTAATAAGAGACACGGAAAGGCCGCTCAAAGATTCCGAGAAGAAAACTTACGTCCTTATGTTGCTCAAAGGAGTCTCCTACATGCATGAAAACAACGTAATGCACAGGGTGAGAGATGGCACTCACTCCCCTTGAGCATTACCCAACGAATCTATTCCCTCGTCATTTTATTTCAGGATTTAAAGCCAGCAAATCTGCTGATAAACCGCGATGGTATATTAAAAATTGCTGATTTTGGTCTGGGACGTTTGACTTGGGATGACACCAACCATTCCTACTCTCACCAAGTCGCAACTCGTTGGTACAGAGCACCAGAGCTGCTTTATGGTGCTCGTTTTTATACAAAATCAGTAGACATGTGGGCAGTGGGTTGTATCTTTGGAGAGATATTGAACAGCGCGCCATTGTTTGCCGTAGGAATAATTGAGAGTCATAAACAGACTGTTTTTTAATAAAAAAAAAGACCACTTCTATATTCTCCCTCCATTGGTTTTAGGGAGAGACAGACATCGAGCAGCTAGCAATAGTCTTGAGACTGCTGGGATCACCGACCCCGGAGTCATGGCCAGAACTAACTACCCTTCCCGATTATAACAAGATCACATTTCCCTGCCACAGAGGATTGCCCTGGGACTCGATAGTCCCAGATGCAAGACCCGATGCCATAGATTTGATAAAGCAGCTACTGGTCTACAACTCGATGACACGTTTAACAGCAGTGGAGGTATGTAAGCGGTGAAGAAAGGTGTTCAAAGTTTATTGAAGACTTTTTTTCTTTAATTTACAGTTATTGTTTTAACTATTTTTCTTCTCCAGGCACTAAAGCACTCCTATTTTTACTCGATACCTTTTCCATGCGCTGAAACTGCTCTACCAAAACCACTGCAAGATCATCGGGTCAGAGTTAAACCGGAGGAGATCAATGCCAATTTAAAAAGGAGTATTTTGTTTGAGAATTTGTTGAGTATGATTTGAATAGAGTTTTGTATTGTCATATTTTTGAAAATAAACCAATGCCGTATCACAATTCCTGGTCTTGTCTCAATTTTCTTTTTAGAGTTGATTTTTGTTCTCCTAGTCTCCCAGAGCTGGATTTTTTACTCGAGTGGTTTAGGAGTCGGTAGTGATAATCGCTAGATGAATATACATTGTAAATTGTAATATAAATGATCAGCATTTTCTTTATTACTATATTAGGTAATTTAAAATTTATTATTGTACAGTAGTAGCCTAGTGATTATGTGTGGATCTTTAACAACAGCCAAACGGACGATGTTAATGAAAAAGATGAATAACAGATTATGAATTGTCCTTTTTCTCACTTCGCAATCCATAATTAATGTAATAATAATAGTAATAATAAAAATATTAACTAGAAAGTATTTTACTGAATTATTTGAGAATTAATTAATGCTCGAGATGTATTTGTCTCACAAAAAGCTTCCTACAAGATGAATGAATGAATGAATGGGAGATAGAATACAATGTTATTCAATATAATATAATGTAGCGTAATGTAATGTAGTATAATATAAAATAATATAACATGATACAATCGTTCGTATGGCTGTTGCGTTGACGTTTGTATTTGCGTTATTGTAATTTGTCAAAAATATATTGTTTAATTTTGTGTCTGCCCTATTGTTGGTCTACTTTGTGCTATTGCAGATAGAAAAATGTATTTTTATGATGTACAAACATAGATTAAAATCGATTTATCTCAAAGCTTAAAGAAATTGAGTATAATATTAATGAGAATGAAATTTGTTCAGGCTTTGTTTGAGCTTTTTCTATTTTTCTTGAATTACAAAATTTGTCATTCTCTTATCTTCATTTTAACAACGAAACCAACAATTGGGGCAGTACTATAGCGTATAAATATTCAACTGTTTGTTTGTTTTTTTTTCTTCTTTATTTCTTTTTTTATTAATTCTTTAATTATTTCTTCGTAGACAATATAAGCTAACCATTTATTTTGTTACTCTCCTATTACCCTATTTGTAGCTAAATTTGTTGCTTTCACAATAATTTAATTTTGTAATTGTAATATTTGTGATATTATTATTAATATTATTATTATTATTTATTTAGTTTGTTTTTTTTCCTTTTTTCATCATAAGTAAAATAGCATAATAATATATTGTATTTATTATTTGTAAGATTCATAATTATATTATCAGGAAAATATCTATCCTACGCCTCTATTCAGTTTAATGTGATCTTAACTTTCCTTGTACATCCTTCATCATTCTTAATCTCGCTATAATTATTACTCATTATTATTCATTATTATTTTCTTGTTTACTTTTACTTTTTTTTTCTTTAATTTTCAATTCACAAATAAAAAAGTTAACAATTCTCAATTCTTTAATCAATTCTAATCCTAGGACATCAATTAAACCGGGATAATCATCCAGAAAAAGAGAAAAAAATATATATAAGTTGAATAAAAAAATTTCCATAAAAAAATCTCTCAACGTAATAACTTTGAGTACCGTTAGAAGAATCAGTGGTAGAAAAAAAGTTGAGAATAATAAATTACGGAAATTTTCTTTTTATACTGAATTTTATAATTAAGATGCATGTTTTAAACATGATTTTGTTTTTTCTCGTTTCTTGTTTCCCTTAATGAGACACGCTACAATTTTATAGTAAACAATGGTGGTAGTAGTAGCAGGAATAGATCTTTAACTTTTCACCGAATTTTATGATCACAATAAATCTAAGAGAGATAGTGTTCTTTCGCCGCAAGTAGGTGTGTAGGTATATCAGTATTAAGTCGCTCAGATAAATAAAATTCGAAAAAAAAGAAAAGAAAAGAAAATATCGTATATATTAACTCGGGCTTTTTTTTCCTTCGTATTGTTTTTGTCTGTAAACACCGTGTAAACAGATACAATTTTATTTAAAATTAAAAGCATCAAATACACACACACGCACACGCACACATACAGAGAGATAATATACCATATATATATATATAATGTCTCGGTATTTAATTCTTGTCTTATTATCAGTTCTAATTAAATAAACGAGCGACTTGTAATATTATTTTAATTTTATCCACCTTCGGTGTAAGAACACTACTATACAAACACAATTGAGAAAATATATTACCCTAGATCCTAAATTGATTAAATCTTATTAAATATAGTACTTGAAAAAAGAGCTATGGCATGTATGGCTCTCGAATGAAAAAGAATTAATAAGTATGTTTTACTTTGTTTTTTCGTTTTCTTCTTTTTTTCTTTCTTTTTTGTTCTTATATATTTAAATATTTTCTTTAACATTCGATCGAGCTATAATTAAATATAACAATGTTCTCTTTCTCTTTTTCCTTTTCGTTTAACTTTTTTTTTGCAATTTTTTATTTTTTTAGATTTTTTTTTTTCGTTTTCTTTATTCCTACAAAAATCTCGCTATTTTTTAATAAGAGAATACAGAGAGAGAGAGAGAGAGAGATATTAAATTATTGACAGCTATATGAAATAAAATCAACAACAATTTATTTTACTATTCTTCTTTCTTGTCTGTTTGTTTGTTGTTGTCGTTGTTGTTGCTGTTTGCTTCTTTTTTTATATATATTTATATAATTGTATATATCAGTTATACAAAAGCTTATCATAGACGAGTCCACGCATACCATAGAATTATAATAACTGTATGTTTTATTTATTTATTTATTTATTTATTTATATACCTATGTCTATCATATTTGTTGTTCTCGTTCATTTGAAATAAGGGCTGATTTATTTATAGTATAATATAACGAAAGCAGAATAGATTATTCATTTTGGCCTCATTTTTTGTCTTGCTCTTTCACTTTTTCTTGTTTAAGATAGTTAATTTATAATCGTTTACTACAGGTGTGAAAAAATAAAATGACACGAAAGCAGAATAAAAACAAAAATAAAAATATTCTTTCCGCGTTTACAATGTTTCCTTTTTTTTTCTTTCAACGATTAGGTATTAAAGTAGTTATTTATATATACTCCGGTAATACCTCTCTCGTTGCGCGTATTTTAGCATTGAGAATACTTCTTTATCTTTTTTATATCTATTTATTAGATGGTTAATTTAAGGTAAGTATAAAAGATCGGATTTATGCAATATAATAATATGTAATAATAAACGATCGTCCCTCTCGACTGTATTTAATAAAATAATACGCTGGTATTGTGCTGCGGGTGTGTAATATGTTATTTAAAATAAGAATGTTAAAAGAAATTTTTTTCTTATAATCGTAACGATATTAAATAATATTAATAGTATTGATAAAGTGTATTATTTATAATATTTTGATATTTTTATAGTTGTTTGTTTTCTATGCATATGAAGATGAATTATAATAATAATTATAAGAAAATTTGATAAACGCCTATCTATCCTAGTCACCTAAACTTCCTTTATTTTATTTATTTATCCATTTATTCATTCATTTATTTATTTAATTAATTATGTATTTATTTTATCTCATATTAAATACAACATTTTAGCAAACGTATATATATGTAGTATAAGTCAAGTGAAACGATCCGATCCGGTGTGGTGAAAAATGAAAATCGAAGAACCGTTACACAAGGTAATATGCGTATTACATGCATTTTTCTTTCTTTCTTTCTCTATCGTTATTTTTTTCTGTATGAGTAAATTATTGAGTCATCCACGTGGTTCAGAATGTATTTAATTCGTTGATGGTGTATGTAATAGAGACTTTGCAAAAAAGTCTATCTATTCGTATTTAGATAAATTTTAGACTTCATGATAGAGCGTAGTTAGCGTTTCGAAAAGGAAATGCCCTTCACAGTAGATAGGTTATATATTATGATAATATTTATGAAATTTATATCAATTTTTAATAATATTAGAGTTAGTACAGTTAACATTTTCAATTAATTAATTGATCAATTGATTAATCAATTAATTAATTGAAATAAGTATTTATTAATATCTCCTACTATAAGAGAAGCATTAGTTATTCACCTATACTATAGTTATTATTATATAATATCATAATCTCTCTCTATCCGAGAGACACTTGTTTTCTGTATTCCGGTTTTTTTTCTTTTTTTTTTTCTTTTTTCTTCTTTTTTTCTCTTTCTTTCTTCCTTTTTTATGAAAATATAAACCCGACGACACGGAGGTTTAACACGTTTTTTTGTTCAATTTATTACCGTATTAATCATGATGAATTCTTATTACTTGCCCTCGAATGATTACAATTCAATTCAATTCAATACTTCGAATTGAACCAAACTATTTAAAAGACTTTAAAAAGATATTTATTTATTTATTTATTGTTTGTTTTCTCTTCTAATCTTTTTTTTTTTTTTAATGAATCGTTGAATGCTATAAAAAATCTATTTAATACATATTCTTTTCAAAAACTCTCTTTTATCGATAATATTATAAGGTTTTCTCCTCCTAAGAATCTTTTTTTTTCTTTTTTTTTTTTTCTGTTTTTATTTCCTTTTTCTTCTCCTCTACTCTCCGTCACTCTCTCCCTCATTAGATAATAACAACTATTATAGCATACTTATAAATATTTCATTGACAAAAGAAAAAATGAAGATATAGTATAGTTAGTCATTATTGCAACACGTGTGGCTAAATTCAATACTGTTATTCCTATGCTTCGCGATCCTATCCAGTAAGTAAAAAAGACTGACAAACGAAAATACAAAAAAAAAATAAACAGAAGTAAAAAATGTAATCGACCTCCCATATCAATTTCAAACATCATCCTAGTTTTTCCCCTTCGTCTACACTTAAAAAAAAAAACAAATAAAACAAACACACACACGTACACATATTATTACTTATTTTCAATCAGTTTTTGTATTTGTACACCACCGTCGATCATGTAACCGCCGATAATATCTTCGAAAATTTATAAACGAAGACCATATCAATTTTACAATACTCATCAAATCCCTTCTCTCATACTACCCTAAGTAGTTTTAATACGTTGTAGGAATCTTTCCTAACGATCGTTAAAAAGACAAAGACAAAGAAAAAAAAAGAAAAAAGCCAAAACAAATAGGAAAAGAAAGGTGTTATAAATATCGAAAACAAAATAAAAATAAAATATGGAAAATAAACTCAAATCAGAGTATTGTACGACTTCTTTAATTATATATCTTGTTTTTAACGATCAAGATTCATTTACGAGTTTTGATTTTGTTTCTTTATATACTTGATTCGGTTAATTAATTCTTCTCTGTTTAGGAAAAGTCGAATTTAAAGAGGAAGAAGAAGAAGAAGGAGAAGCTCCTGCCTCCCAACCTCCACCTACATAGTTTAAAATAATAAATGCACAGTGTTAAAATTATAACGAATATAATAATGCTCAGACTTGACTTGTGGAGACTACTGGTGTCTGGCAGTACGGACATTCACGCTGGTTTGGCGCGCAGCCAGAACAAACAACGTAATGATTACACGGCGATAGAGTTACCGTTCGATTCTGCTCTTCACATACCATGCATTTTGTTGCTGTTTCAAGATACAGTACCTAGAAAATATTATATGATAAGGCTTCATATTATCCACCTCTAAAATATCGTCGATTATTTTAGTTCTAATTGTTTTTATTTATTATACCTTTTCTACTTCTTCAAGATCAGATCTCAGCTGAGATTGCAGGGACTTTAGCGTCGCTATAGAAAGAGATCTAAGCTCACTAGTTCTCCTCAATGAATGAAGGTACGGCCCTCCAACAGCCGCGTCATTTTCAACTCTCAATGCTTTTACCTGCAACAATGCCTGCAAGCAATCCATGCTCTAAAGTACAATGCATCTCTCTTTTACTCGACCTATTATTTTTCATAACGGGGAGTTTCCTAGCAAGATTCTTAGTTGATTATACTATGGTGAATTAAATCTAAGCTTTCAATGTTTTATCAAAATTTTTTACTTTGAACGATTTCCTAGATCACCTTCCTTCTAAAACACAGTAAGAATAGTAAATTTTTCATTCAATCAAGGAGTCAGACCATTTATCTGAACAAAAAGAATCACTTAAATTATACAAAAATTCTTGTTAAAATATTTGAGGAATAGTAAATATCATTTTTCATAACGTAGTTTCATAGATTTCTATTTTCGGTGTTATAAAATCGTTGCCTTTCTACCCTAGCGTTATTCTATGGTTTCTGTTTTTTTTTTTTTCTAAATCTATCTAAAGTAACTAAGCGTTGAACAAATTGTCTTAAAAGTTGGGGATTAGAACTTGAGAGGAAAACTCCCCGATAAAATACAGTATAAGCAATCACCTCGTCCCTCTGTTGCTCGGCTATGGATGCCTTACGTTTAGCATCTTCGCTTTCCAGCTGCCAAGCAGTACAAGCAGCTCTGGCTTGGTTGATGCGTTCGTCCCACGTAGCCAGCTGAGCTCGACTTGAGGTAAGTTCTTCTCTGAGCCTTTGAACCTGATTAGTCCAACGAAACGAGTTTTTTTTTAACAAAGCCCCTCAAAGACGGCACATAAATTAATCTGATGCCTCTCTCGGATCTAATACCCAAGTTTCTCGGTTCTTTGTTCTCGATTTTTCTATTTGGAGGCCACACGCACAGTAACAACAAAAAGAAGAAGCAGACTCTTCTTGCTTCCACAGACAGAATTCTAATCAATTATAATCTCACCTCAGATAAGGTGCCGGTGTTGCTAGGGCTGATTGAGAAAGCGTTGACCAAAGGAGAAGCAGGCAATGGCTGGGCCCGAGAAGGGGACATCCCTTGATTACCAAAATCGAATAAACTGCTGTTAAAACCGCTAAGTTTTGATGCCGAACTGCTCAGCTGTGAGATGTGGTTGCTGAACGGATCCGAGGCCTGACTCATGAAGGGCATCGACTGCAAGGCAAAAAGAATTCAGTCAAGACCTTTTTTCCTCCATTTCAGAGACTAAAAAGTAAAAGTGTTTCACAATTACCGATTCCATTGAATCCTGATGGGAGAATCTTGACCCGGTGAGAAAACCGGCTGATTGTAACTGCTGCAGAGGGCTCGATGTTGAAGGTGAAAAATTACTGAGCACAGAGCGTTCTGCCATTCCAGGTATGTTCACTGGAGCCGAGCTACCGAGGAGACCGGAACTGGCTAGACCAGCTGATATCGAATTGCTCAAAGGAGAATTGGTGTCTCTATGAATCGAGTCTACTAAGCTCAAGGGATCGTCCAAATGTATGTCGTCCAAAGCGTTACCTGAAAGGATTAAAATATTTTCCATATAAAATGAGTCTGTAGAGCGAGTTCTGCACAGATATTATCAGTCTTAGCCACTTCACACCCAGATTTTTGCATTTATTTGATACCCTTACCTACTACAGACTCAACAGTGTCGCTAGGATAGAAAGAAGTTGAAAGTGGAGATACGGTAGAGCCCAGAGAGTGACTTCCAAGTGTGCCGTTCAGGCTGAAAGCTATATAGAGGCTCTGTTTGCGCTGAGCTTTCTCAGCCTTATTCAATAACGGATCGCTGTCTATTGCCATCATCTGTTTTCTTATCTCGCTCTGTAAAATTGAAGAGAATGAACGATTCTGCATAAAAACTGAGCCTTTCAGCCCATAGTTTCGATTCCAAGGACTCAGAGGTCTCAATTTAGACTAAAAACTAAATTTTTTAGGTGTTCTTACAGCCTGTATCAAAGAAGATGGATTATACAACATGCTGCTGAGTTTTTGCTGTACTGCGGCAGCCGCAGACGCGGTTGAAGAAGAATTATGTAGCTGAGCACCTGGCGCTTTACTGTGTGAACTATTGCTGCCAATGCTGCTGGTCGTGCTAGCAGATTCTGACACATCTCCTCCGCTGCCATTCTGGAATCCAGTGAACTGAGAGTTTCAGTGATAGTCAGTTGTCTAGTTTGAACTTTGAGTCTTAACATCTAAATGTTTCTAATATCTACCGAGTCTACGTTGTCAGAGCCGGTAAATATCTTTCCGAGGTTTCCCTCGGACTCTCAAAGCTCCGACAACGTAGACTCGTTGAATTTAAATGTGTATTTCAGTTTTGGAAAGTAATAAACTCACGCTGCTGTCGCTAGGTGGTTTCTCCTTGTCGTGGAGTTTTTTGTCCGGTGTTAAAACGCTGCTGATTAGATCGGCGATGTTGGTGCCGTCTAGTGGTACGGCCATCTCCCTGGCGAGGCTCATTTCTTCTGTTGGCAAGACTGCTCCATCAGCGTACCGTACCAATTTTACAATATATCAATCTTGATCGATTATGAGTTCTTAATTTTATGACTATGAACAGTTTATCAGAGGAAAGACTATTCTAGATAAAAATAAAAGGTGAAGTCCCGAGTGATGAGACTACTGAAATACTCGATTCTAACTTGACCAGAATTTACGAAGTAGTAAACTTGAGAAATGCCATTGCTGACGATCCCGACTATAAAAAAAGCGTCAAGAAAGAGTTAAATTGATTAAAAATGTGAAGAAAATTTAGAAATCTAGCGATTGCACCTCCCAAGTTTAAGACTTTCTAAATATAAATCCATATTTACGTACGATTGATGAGGTTACACTCACGGTCAACGTGTGCGAAGGCGCAGAATACACCCCGCGGACAATAACCAGCCTGTTGAACATCGTTGCATTTAGTAGACTTGTAAATTTCAGGATGAAACTGTTGTTCTGTACGAGTATGACAGTAAGTGCAAGCGTCACCTTGCTCGCAGTTACCAGGCTCGCCCCATTCCTCTCCGTGTTTGACGTTAGGGCAAGGAGTGGATCTTTAAAAAGTAGAAAAGAATAATGATAAGAAACTATTAATTTTTAAAGAATTTCCATAACTTCTGGCAAGTTTTTATCTATTCCTTATAAATCGCGACTAAATAAGTGATGAAACTGCTACAAATCTCACCTATACTTATACTTTCTGGGACTTCGCCTCTTGTCTTTACTGTTATGATACTGCGGACAGGCATATCCTTGCCTGCAAAGTCTAGGCGGTCTTTTACAGGGTTCAGTTTTATAATTTCCTAGAACATAGTTAGTGTCCTGCCACTTGGGGTCTTCGTTCATGAGATTCCTTTCCTTGTCAAGTATGTTGGGTCCGTTAGTAGACGAGTTTGGGTCAGAATCTGGATTCTCAAGGGCCTGTATTTCCTTGATATCATAAACCGGCGGTCTGAGATCATGGTTGCCATGAGCAAAGGCGCAATGTGGTCCATTTTTGACACAAAAACCCCTCGAATCTGTGTCATGTACGCACATACATGTCTTGTAATAACGTAGGTGATACCTTCTCTCAGTGTCGCCTGCTGTACGATGCAAGAACGGACATCTGCATGGGAAATTATAGGAAACAATCAACGATTACCAAAGAAACGAGGAAAGCAATTATACATGTTGTTGTAACAGCTTATTCAAGATTATTCAAGCGATGTTATCTCATGAAGAAATTATTACTCATGTTTGTTTTGTAAATCTATAAATAGGAGATATTATAAGAATAATAAATACGAGTATTAAAAAATAACGCACGCGAGGGGTCGGGGGGATTGAGAAAGAGAGACAGAGATATTGAGGTCGGTTCTTTGTTGTTAGGGTAAGTAGGATAAAATCAATACCGACAGAGCATTCCTTTGTGTACATACATAAAGCAAAAACTAATCTATAAAATGTATTTATCATGAACGCGTATATGCGACGCGTATATGCAGTATTGTTGGTAATAAGATGAGCGGAGAGAAAGGGATGCCGGGTAAATATGGATGACGATAAACAGAAGAGCAAGCGAATGAATGATATATATCCACACATATATATATATGTATAGCGTGTGTACTCGTGTGTGTGTGTGTGTGTAGATAGTATAACTCACTCGTCTCCGTCGGGACAAATGCCGGTAGTTTCATCGTACTTAGTACAGTAGTTGTCAGCGCTGTAGTTGAATGTCCTATCGCGTTTTCTAACGGGCCGTCGTCGTCGTTGGTTCATAAAATGCCAGTTGAAGCAGGTGAAGGGCCTGTGCTGGGTGCATTTGCGTTGTATAAAGAGGGGGCATTGTTCCACGCGGAATTCCTTCAAATATCTGGAATGCGAATCCACAGAACTACACATTATTCGTTGGTACACTTTACCGCGCGCACTGCACCACTGTCTTTAGTCACACTCGGTGGCCCCGCCGGCCACTACTTACGTGTAATGATTCGCCTTTTCTGCCTGAGCTGTCAACAAAGGTTTTGATTCGGACTTCATCTTGCGAAACGATCTATCGAGCACGGGAAGTCGTCGAGCAGGGGCGCAGGGTACAAGCCGAGGCCCGCCAATCCCCGGGCGTCCCGTACGTCACGTGACACCCGAATAATCACCACTTTCAAGGTCATTTATGTTTTGGTATACCAGAACGTAAACACGCACTCATGACCGCGCTGATTTGCGTCGCCTCACTCGCCCTTCTTTTTTTTTTTTTACTTTTTAAACGATATAGTATTACCTTATCCCTTTCTTTTAATGCTTTAGGCTAAACACGTTTCGGTTATCTTTCACCCCGCGGCAAAATAATATTAATAACGATAATAAGGAGTAACTCTCCGTTCCCTCTTCACGACGCGCCGTTTAAAGCTTGTGCGCAATTTCAATAATTGGCGTCACTCTATCTGGACTCGACAGTTTCTTTCAGAATACACTTTTTACGTAGTTTAAGGACGACTGTTTATCTACTTCCTTTTTCTGTCTTTACATCTACCGATTCACACGCGGAGTATGATGACGTTTCTATTAATATTATGAGTACGTTCCACTCAACGGCCTCAACGATTGTAACACCATCTGTATCGTTCCACCCAAGGCCCGTGGTCGTCGCGAGCGATCGCTCAACGTCATAGATGACGTCACTGTTCGCGACCGCGTCGCGCCTACTTCGCCCATACAATATTGGTGGGTCAGAGTGGGTTTTCACCAAAACGCGCGGAAAAACGAAACTACTAAAGAACAACAAACGATGGCAACGAAGCAAGTAACTTTTTACAATCCCGAAACTGACATTGCAGTGGAAATTACAGTGTCAGTGGAGGATGCGAGACGTGCTGAAAATGGTAAGTGGCCCCTTAATTTTACACACAAAATAATATTTCTCAATCGAATAACTTTTGTTGGGGAAAAAATTATATTTTTCTTAACCTAACTTCAATGAACTTTTTGTTGGGTACGTGAGGTCTTTTTGAACCCCAATATTCTATTTGTTGCAAAAAACGGAACGAATATTACTTTATATTTTTTAAATATGAATATAAATAATTATATAAGATTTTGTTTCATTCAATTCTAATTATTTCTTGGGATAGTTTTGTTCAGGAACGTCCATGTATTTGCATCTTTTCTAATACATTTCCTAAAGAATTGAGTTTCTTATTTCAGACTTACAATTCGCAACCGCACTGATGAATGCTGCTCTAAAAGAAAGAGCTGCATTGACTGTGCAATCGCAGCAGGGAGATGCTGACAATAGTGATAGTGGTACGTAAGCTCTGGTTTTTATTAAACACTTTAAATATGTATACATATACAAATGTTGTAAACTCATCAAAAATCTGTAAAAGTTTTTATGGCATGCCTAATACTGGGTCAAAAATGAAATAATATTTAAATTTTCTTTACTATTGATTTAGCAAATATACAGAGTCACTCGCAGTCCTCAGCGCAGCAGGGGGATGCTGTTACCACTGAAGATACTGGTATGTAAATCTATCTGTGGTATTTACAGCACATAATCCAGAGTGATTAATGCAAACGATAATTTCCAATATGCCATACTCATTCCAGGATTATATCGTTGGACAACGGAGATGGTACTTTTGCTCCTCGATATTTATGTAGAGAGAGAGGCGAAATTCTCCAGTGGAAAGTTCTCTCAAAAAAAAATTTGGGAAGACATTGCGGGAGGTATGAGAACTAAAATTCCACTGATCACTGGACCTCAGTGTGCAGCCAAGATGCGGAGTTTAAAAAAAACTTACAAAAGTGTCAAAGACCACAACAACAAAAGTGGCAATGACAGGCGAACATGGGTGTTTTATGAGGTAAAAATAAAATCTATATGTTGATATTTTTTTTCTAAAATTATTTTCATTCTCACATTAAATTACATGCATCCTTTGTAGAAAATGGATACTATTTTTGCTTCGAAAGCCTGGGCTTCGCCGCTTGCTGTAGCTTCTTCGTCAGGAGTATCCTCGCAAAGAAGTCAGGAATCAGAGAGCGAAGTGTCATCTGGTATGTTTATTAATTTCATTTAGTGGCAACTATTTGCAACTCCATATTCTATATAGATTTTTCATTTTTCAGAGTCATCCTCCAGCTGGAAACCAAAAGAAAACGTGGCCTCCCTCCTGAAAAAGAGACTCCGGCAAAAATCGGAAGAGGAGGAAGCGCGTGCCAAACGGCATAAAGAGCGCTTAGATATGGACGAGAAAGTGCTCGCGTTACTTTCTAAATTAGTTGATAAGAAGTAATTAGTTTTATCGAACCACTATGTTTAAAAAACTAAAAAGTAATAGCGTAAGTTTTCACACGCAGTTAAAAAAAAATCTATAGTATTCACATTTAATATCATTTATTCATTACACTATTTTTACAACTCAAAAGAAAAAATTATTTTTTCAAATGAAACTTGTAGTTCAACACTCGAAAATTTTTATGTTGAAACTTGAACCTGAAAATTTCAATTCAATAAAAAAAAAAAAAATGTACTTGTAAATAAAATCGAAAATATTTTCGAAATTATATATATTATAAATATATATTATAAATTATATATTATTATATTTTCTAGCAGTAATAGAAGATAAATGAATACAAATAAATGATGTTCAATAGCTGAACTAAAATATCGGTTGCTGTATACAATGATGTGTCGTGTATAAGTTTATGATGTAAAAATTCCCCATGCTTTCAGGTTTCCATATTCAAAATTCTTACTAATAATAATAATAATAATAAGAGGTTATACTCGATATTATCGTGATTTCTAAAACAATTTATGGAAGATTTTCCATAATCCCGATTCTTTTCGGAATCGCAGCGTTCTGATTTGCTACTTGACGAACATTATTATTTTCTTGATTTTCGTTGACATTTTGAGGTAACACGATAACTCTTATCTCGTCATTTCGCAATGTACAAATGTTATGAATAACGCAACAAGTCACAATATATTGAGCCATCAAATCTACTCTTGTCATTGGCAAGCAATGCAATAAGCTTCTCATACGTCCTTTTAGTAGGCCAATACATCTTTCCACGGCTATCCTGGCTGCGGAATGTCGATAGTTGTAATTTTCCTGTCTCTGAGTTAGGAATCCGTTGTCTCGAAAAGGTGTCATTAAATGTTGCTGCAATTCGTATGCGGCATCACCCACAAGGTGGCTGTTGGATGGAAACTTTTGTTCATCATTCAAAAATTCAGATACTTCCGATAAGCGAAAGACTCTTTGATCATGAATCGATCCAGGGTGTCCGGCGTAACAATTTGTTATCAAACACCTGTGGTCGCAAACCAACTAGAAATAGAAATAGATACAAATAAAAACTATACAGAATACAATAAAACGAACCACAAAAAAGCTGGAATTATATAAAATGTAGGAATGATTACCTGCAAGTGAATTGAAGCATATCCTTTTCGGTTTACGTAAGCTCTCTGGTCTTCTTTTGGAGCATTTATACGAATATGGGTCCCATCAATAGCTCCGATAGTTTTGGGAAAGCCACTATTTTCTTCAAATCCTCGCATAACTGTGGCAGCGTTATCTCCAGTGGGCCATTGAATGAACAAAGGAGCTCGTTTGAATAATGCACGAGTGACTCTTCGTACAGCTCTGACAGCAGTTGCCCGACCAACATTAAATCGGTCACAAACAGATCTGCAAACAGTTTATTGAAAAAGTGGAGGTAAATTATAGGTTATCCAATTGATACAAATTTCAACCCGCATTATGCTTCTACAAATTTAAAACAAAGTTAGTTTACGTGCAATCCTCTTTTCGACAAAGATAAAAGCATAATTCTCTATTTTCAAATAATATCAAAAGTCTTTGAATAAGATGTAAATCTGATTTTTTATTCTGAAAAACTAATCGTTACCTATATGAATCTATAGTGGCCATCTTCCAGAGAGCTATCATTAGCTGTGTTTGAGAGGGAATACAAGGACAACCCTTTACTTTTCTTAACAAATCTTTGTGTATCATTCCATGGAGGTATTGAAACGTAGCTCTTGACATTCTGTAAACAATAGGTAATTAGTTTGTATACTAAAAGTAAATGCATGAGCAAATTAATGATTAATTAATAATGAACAATTTAAAAAAAAAAATTACCTGAAATGACTTTTAAACTCGTGATCTGTGTAGCAAGCGACCACATCATTATAACCTATAATGCGTGGCCGTAATTGTCGCTGTCCTCTCACACTCAAAGCCGCTTCCCACATGTCATCTGAACTTGATGAACTTTCTGAGTCATTATCTCTCACTCGTTTTGTCAAAAACGCAACCATAAATCCACAGGAATCCATGTTGAATTAAATTTTACCATAATCCATACAAAATATTCACTCAAAACTGCACGTTTTCACCAAGCCGCCATTATACAGTGCTGAAGGTGCGTTCCACTTATAACTTTCGCCTACAACGCCCGCGGCCTTTTTACGATAATGGAACGGAAATTTCAGCGGTCGCGGTCGAGGGCGTTGCGGGCGTTAACTGGCGTTAACTGGAACGTACTCTATGTATTGCATACGTATTATCTATCAATAGTCGGAATAAGTTTTATGTCCTTTCTATATGATGCGTTCTTTTTCCTGATTTCTTTCTTTCTTTATTATTCTATGTTGCGTTATGCGACTCTATCTATCCCACTGGCGTAATCGCACTTCTCATACCAGCTAGTCCTATACTCGAGTAATGATTTTGTAAAATGGACGCTTTGTCCAAATAGTTCGAACCGCGCACCGCCAGGTGGGGCACTCTTGTGACCTCACGATGATACCTTTGGTATGAAATAACTAGCAGAAATAGATGAAGCCTAAAAAGATCGGACAAATTATTCGATTCGAATTATCACATAATTCCTTCATAATGTTGAAAAAATATGGTTTACTCTATTATCAATATGTAATAATGAGCGAAAAAAGAGACCCAGGAATTAGTACTGGTCGTAGGTTAGAAAAATAAAGAAGATAGTCCCGAAAATTCTCGCGCCACGACCGTATTGCATTTGAAAGGTGAATCTGAACAAGTTAGATTCGATAGTTAGCCGTCCGATCTCCCGAATCTACAAAATTCCTATCCTATCAGGTATATACCGAAGTTGGTAAAACTGTCTAAAAGAAATAAATAATCAAAGCGACCATGAAGTGACAAATAAAGCTCTAAAGAACAATGCTGGCTTTAGGCGGTGAAAATTGTTAATAAAAATATAGTGTAGTCTGAACGGTGGTCCGCAACCTAAACCGGCAATAACAAACCCCACAAACCTCTCCCACTCGTTGAACAGCGAGGTAGTGAACCGTAGATTAAACGAGCTGACGTTTGGCTCTAATAATATCGAGACAGATACGACACACGCTCCTCCGTCGAGCGCGAAGCGTTGCGTTTCGTGTCTCGATAAGATTTTACGAAAAATTCTTACCCTCTACTAGCCGTAATCAACACGTAATGTAAAAACAGAAAGTTGAATAACTAGAAAGCGAGAATAAGACCCCCGTGTTTTGGCGGGCGGGCTAAAATCGGCGGGGTGATAATAAGCGATTAACTAAATT